>CM030888.1:21600258-21992907 GCA_018136845.1 Heterotis niloticus
ATCAGTATACAGGCTCCATGAAAACATAATACGGAAATTGGCTAGTAAGATGAAAGCTCAGCGTGCTCATACATGTGAAAAATCATCCTTTGCGTTTAGACGCAACACGATAAACGGCATTAAATAATGTCACTCGTATAAGTAAAAACGAATAACTCAAAGACTCGTATTTCGAGGGCTAACTATAACTGTAGCAATTTTATACCAGATTTTGGAGGATGTCTTGAAAAGGAATCATGAATGTTTCTAAAGAACACTGATAAAAACAAATAAGTAATATGGTATATAGTATATTTGTGTATGTCCTATGGTTCATTTTAACAATTGGTTTTTTAAAGGGCTGTTTAATTTCTATGTCAAATTGAGATGCCGGGCTGGATCGAGGAAACGGTACGAATCTGGTTTATAGTGCATACTTCAGGCAGCAGTTCTAAATAATGCAATGTTTCACATGCAAACAAAGACGATGTAACTGTAAACACACAATGTCACTGGTGTGGGTTTATAATACTGCATACCATACAGACTTGAAATATTTTGTTAATACAAGAATATTTAGCTGACACCCTACATCCTAGTTGGCAAGGAGAGTTTAATGATCTTGTTTTGCCGTTTAGATATAAAAGAAACGCTAGGGTGAACATTACATCGAATAAATATAACATTTTCTACATTAGTCTTACAAAGCCATCCCTAACACCGCAAACAAAAGTGCATATCAAACAACATATTAAACATACAGTACTATTAAGTACAGTAAAAGGCGACAGAGGAAGTGGTTGAAATCAAGTACAGTTATTCCAAAACAATGACTTGCTGACATGAGACAGTTTGTTTGGGTTTGTTCATTTTTCCTACCTCATGTTGCTCAAAGGGAATGCTGGCAGGGCATGGATAGTGTCAGTCCCTCTCTGCATCTCAGCTGCATCCCGATACTCTGTGCCTCTGTTCCAGGTGTCATCTAGAAGGGGCAACGAGGAGAGCAAGTTGTAGGATGGCTTCTGCTCTGACTGCTGCAGACCGACTACAGACGAGGAGCTTGGCCCAAACTGGTGGATTAGTCCAACTGTTGTACCAACGCCACGCGATGACAGTGGGGAACTGAAAAGCCCGGGCCCCTCCGGTCTGGGTGCATTACAGTATCCCCTGCTCTGGTTCTCCTGCTTGATCACTCCAGGGGTGCGCAGATGAATACTGCCATTCTCTTCCATTTTGATAGTTGATGTGGAGCGCCCTGGGTCTGGACTGCTGCCATTCATGTTCGTGCTACTGCCGGTGGCCACTTTGTTTTCCTTAATCTCGGTGTCATCTCCGAAGAGGGGGTCATTAACTGCCAAAGAGGACAGAAGCGTAGCCTCGTCGTCATTGTACAAGTCATTCAGCTCTGACAAGGAGCCCACCAGCTCAAGGTCCTGCAGAAGGTCCATGGTGTTCTCACCAAAAAGGCCCTGGTTAACATCAGAGTCCTTGTCCACTGACCTCAAAGCCTTCTCTTCTCCATCCATCCCACTTCCATCCACAGGAGGGTAATCCTCTGTCTTCAAAGGAAACGCGTCAGGACCTGATCCAACGATAAGGGCATCCACAGAAGTCGAAGAGCAGTCCAGGTCAGGCATACCAGTCCCCAAAAAGGCAGGGCTCTCTCCATGCGTGAAGAGACCCTGGGAACGGTGCTGCTCCTGCTGTGGTTTTAGGGTGTTGCCCATCATACCGCTGCTGGTCTCGGCCACACCGAGCTGCACGGAGGTCGATGCCACGCTGACGCACCCCACGCGAGCGTTGCCGTTGCCAAGTCCATTGGAGAATTCCGCGGGAACGGGCGGCTTCCAGGCTCTAGGCAGGGCAGCCGACTGGGCTGAAGCGGCAGACATGCTGCTCTGCACTTTGTTCTGAAAACATCTCTCTCGTACCATCGCTCCAAGATCCACGGTCAAGCTCCTATTCTCCTGGTCACTGCTGCTCTGCAGACCTCCTCTGTCCATCTCTCATCTGCCATGCACAGCAAAATTTGTCATATCAAACACAGTTATCAACTACCCGGAGGGAAAAAAAAGGTGACACGGTTTCGACTCGACGGCCCACGCTGAACCCAACAAAATATCTCAAACAAAACGAGAGTCTCCACAACAAAGTAAATGAATAAAAGCGTGGCACTAGCGAGCCATAAGAGACGCAACAGCGTGTGCTGCCACGGGTGTCCCGTCTGAATCGTCCAGTCCCACGGCTGCGGCGAACTTACCTGTGCGGTTCAAATCGCTTCACGGTTACAGACACGGTATTTTGCACTCACTTATAACGACAATATATATGAAAACGTGGCACCTTTATCCTGAATATCTTGAATTTTTATTCATCGTGAATATTTAAAATAATTTTTAAAAAAAAGCTGGCCGCTGGTGACTGCAACCTGTTGCTTACCGCCGGCCACCGCGTTCGTTGGCTGCTCAAATAAAGTAACTTGACACGGTTTTTGATCCTGTTTGACTCGGGTAAACGGTTACAATGGCTTAAAAAAAACGTATTTACACAGAGTGAAGGGTTGACAGTTTCGGGAAGCGAGGTGGCGTGTTTACGCTCGCGTTCTGGGCTGAGTCGAGGAACGCATGCACGACACGGGCTGTAAAGTCGTCACAAAAGGGGGCAAACGAGCAAAAAAGAGAATAAAACGAATAAGAACGGCAGCACAGAAAAAAGCCCGCTCGTCACCAGCGACGCGCAGCGTCCGCATTCGTGGCAGCTCGCGCGGGCGAACGCCACGAGCCTCGCTCTCGTCCGCAAACAAACAGGAAAAAACGCGGCGCCTCAAAACTAACGCGGCCGCCGCTCGGACCGAAATGGCAAAACGTTTGCCTCCTGAAAGCGTGGCCGAACCTACCTGCCGTCAGCCGCGAATGTGGGTCGCTGACAGTCGCAGAAGTCAGCGGCATGCAGGGAGTGCGTGTGTCCGCCCCCCACCGCCGACCCGCAGGACCTCTGGCGACACCGAGCCGCATGCAACAGTTGAAAACATCCGCGAAAAAAGGAGCACGCATTCAAAACAGATAACTTGGTAAGTAGCGCTGTCGTCGTTCGCAACTGCTGCCGTTTGTAAAACTAACTTGAACTGCGCAATAACTGCAATGTCGCGATCGTTGCGCTGCGTGTGTGAAAAATGACATGCGCCTCACTGCCGCTTTGTTTACTCTGCAGCCCACGCCCCGACAAACAGACCAACTTAAGAGAGTTGGACCGCAAAACAGAGCGCTTCTCCCCTGAGGTAGCCGATATGGCGTCACGCCCGGTGTGTTTGATGTGTGCTGCTGCTGCTGCTGCTGCTGCTGTACCTGAGGTGGAGGAGGGCGCCGAGGCGATGGCTCGCCGAGCCCGTGTGGAGCCGCTGCTAGCAGACGAGCTAACGAGGAGCGCCGAGCAGAGCGGAGCCGAGCCGAGCCGCGCCGGGTGGGTGTGCTCCCGGCTGCCCGCTCCGTCCCCGCTCCCCCAACGCAGAGCTACGGCAGCGGGCGCTGCTGCCACGACTATGACATGAGACGGAAAAACTTTGCCAGCCTATAAAACCTTGTGACAGCAGCGCTGTGTTACAACTCGAAGCCCTTCTGAAGATTAGGGTTAAGGGTGGTGGGGGTTGTAAATACTTGTGCACGCAGATTTAAGTGACAGAAGAACTAGGAAATGTGCATTTAGTTATTTTGTCCACGACCTTCTCCAAAACGACTTACAGTATTAAGTTACTTGTAAACCCCCACCCTGTGTATCTGGGAGATTTCTGGGGCAATTCAGTCGAAGTGCATTGCTAAAGGCTGTTGCAGAAGGAGGTGGGATATGAATCTACACCCTAACAGTCCAGAAGCGGTGGCTCTAACTGCTGTGACGCCAAAAGTCACTGTAAGTTAACACAGCTGGACAGGAACAGAAGTGGACACCATTGCATGCGTGCAGCTGAAAGTTGACAGAAGACATGAAAGAACAGGATATGGTCTCCTGCTGAGAGTCCTGCTCGGTGGTCCAGACTCTCCCGTTTCGCATTTTTGAAACATGTAAGGCTTATAAAGGAGACCTGTTCAAGTTTTTCAACTGGATGGCATGGCGGGCAGGCATTGTGTTTCAGAATTAGTGTTTGGATTTCAAAATTGTCAAAAGAGACCATAAATGTAGTGTTGGTGAATAAGCGGCATGGAAATTTCTGGTTTCTAAGCAAAAGCCACTGACGTCAGCAAGCACCACAACGCCTTACAGAAGTGGCCTGTAGTGATGTGTGCAGCGTGTACAATATGTCATATCATTAGTAAAACTGTGCTGTACACTCCAGCATTTTTGAAGCCGCACAAACGCTTACGATAGTACGTAAAACAAATATTTTAACCGTTGTTGAAAGGATACCGTACATTTGGTTTATGGAGGGGGTTTCAAGGGGGAAGGGGGAGGCAGCAGACAAGACAAACATGGACACTCATGCCGATGAGCTCATTAGATGATGGCAGGCCAACTCATGGGCATTTGGATGTCTATTTAGGAGGCAGAGCTAGCAAAAGGCTGCAACCTGCACGCATCCCATCAGTTTTTAAAACATTTCCATGTTCTTTGGTCTCTTAGGGCAAAGCGTTCAAGCGTTGAAGACATCCCAAGCTATGAAGATGAAGGTTAGTATACGGTAAGAAATAATGAATTGCAGTGGCCATTTGTAATACCTGCTCGCTATTCCATAACCTCATGTCAGAATGTTTTCCCCCACTGGAATCCCCGTGCCAAAATATTACTTGTCACTGAACTTTGTAATTTATGACAGTAATAATATAAGCTGAGTAGAAATGAATGTGTTGACAACTAATGTGCCAGCGTCCTAATATAACTTTACCAGCTTGCACATTTGACACGGACACATCTTGCCTTAGAAAAAGACTGCCCTTCTGCCACATTCATTAATCTCACTTTATGATAACCTTTCAAAGGCCATGAAATTAACTGTTGGCTCTTAGTAATTGTATGACTTCCTTGTTGCTGTGTGCCACACACAGAAGGTGTCATTGCCCAGACAAGGCCAGAGCGGGGCTCATTTTTAGTCCAGGAGTTGTGTGCTGCAAGCCAACCTGATAGTAGCACTGCCTAATATGATGCTGCCATTCACTAACCAAACAGGTTATTCCATGATACCAAGAATGGCACATAAAAAGAAAGCAAAGCACTAATACAAAATTAACTTATAATCCATTTAATGTCTGTAGACAATAACCTGAAACTTCATGTGGAGTCACACTGTCATTTTCTCAGGAAAACTTTGGCAAAGGCTACTCCACGTCAAAATGTAAGTAATTACCTCAGAAAATGGCTGGGCTCCACCACCTTGTTTGTCACCTTGTCATAGTTCCAGGACATACTGTAGGAATCTTATTCTGTCATTTTACACTACTCCAGCTTTCAAATACCACTGTACTAAGAAAACGCATCCTACGCCTTCAATGTTTTGTGCAGCATCCTATCTACATTAGTGGCATAACTGTGAAAAATTGTATTTTAAGATTCTTTTAGGTCCGAGGTAAGTGTTGCGAAGCAGTGACCAGTCATTTACATTTGTTGTTTCAACAGATGCTTTTGTCCAAAATGATGTTAAACTCAGACTAAATAAAAGTCCATTTCACCAACAGAGAGATACAGACAAATGATTCTTGAAGTACGGTCACGTATTCCAGTACCCTTCCAATAGCTCTGTGGATACATTACAGGAGTAGCTGCATATAGAAAGTATTTAAAAAAATACATTGTATGGTAATATAGACGGTATGGACGTGATTCTCCATTGGCTTCTTTGTCTTTAAATTGCAAACATGAGGAGAATATACAAAGTCCACACACTCTGAGCAGAACCCAAACCTGCACCTCTGTCATTTTAGGAGCAATACGTAATTGGGGCAACTTACCAGGTCTGGCACAAATTAGTCAATAACCCAGTGAGCGGGTGACTTAAATAAACAGGTATTTACAAGAAAGTGACATGCAAAGCTGTGGAATGTCGAGCCTGCTTCGCTGATTTAGTTTGTTATGCAATACACTCCATTGTCTCGACTTTTTGTGTATAATTCTTACAAGAATTCCTTGCTGTTCAAGTTAACGTGACATCCAAATTCTCCAGTCCCTCTGTTTCTCGGTTCCCCTGCATCTCTGCACTGCATAGTTTTTGCGTCACCACCTCAAGAGCCGCATTTCCTCTCTTTAGCACTCCACACTTGTGTGAAACTTACTAACTTGGTGCTACAGCACTTGGACAGAGCAGCTGTAAATAAGCTATGCACTTGAGACCACCACTGTCCCCACTTGTGCATAACTGTGACAACACCTACGCAAGCAACTTAGATATGTAATACAGCTGTGTCACCATGATGGTTTTTGTTGAAATAAAACCTGCAGATTTATTTTTTCCACAAAACAGACTGGTGTAGTGCATAAAAGACCATCAGCTTGCAACACTGGTGAAATTATGTTCAGTGGACAGCATATCCTTCTGCATCTCATCCATTGTGTTGTTTCCAAGCCTTGCGCCCAGCGATTCCAGAACAGGCTGTGGACCATTTGTCCCTGACCAGGAGAAGTGCTTAAGGATGATGGATGGATGGATGGATGGATGGATGGATGGATGCTGTATTGTTGAACAGTACAGTTTGAAAAGTGAGTGCATATTGCCCTAATATTTTACAGACCACATCGGTTGTGTCTTTCTTATCTTTAACTCAGAGTATTACATATTTTAGAGTGCACTTCTTCAGTGCATTATCATGCATTAAACACTTTACAGTGCCTCCGAAAAAGTGTTCACAACAATTCATTGCTTCTTGTTTTGCTGTTGCAACTCAAACTAAAACATATTTAAATGGGAGTTTTTTTCCACTTATGTAAAAATATTTATAATTAAAATGTGTGTGTGTGTGTATATATATACACACACACACACACACACACATACCTGTGCTCATTTCAAATCTACCTGTGATCACTTGCTTTAATCCACAATAAATATCACAGACCTTGTGATGTCTCACAACTATAAGAGCAGATTATACCAGACCTGCTGTCATGAAGACCAAAGAGATGTCTGTGGAACTCTGAGATGGAAGTTGTTAGGAGGAAAAAAAGCTGAAGAAGGTTATAAAAAGATTGGCAATGGTTTCAGCCTTCTCAAGAGCACTATGTAGTTCACTGTAACAAAATGGAAAAAAAAAACTACTAAGATTAAGCCATCCTACCAAATTGCATAACTGGACAAGAAGGGTAACTGTTTGAGAAGTGACCAAGAAGTCAGCTACAGCACTGATAAAACTACAGAATTCCTTGGCTGACATGGGGGAAACTGTCAAGACTCTCTGGGAAAATTGATATAAGGAAAGGCCAACTTTAAGTCACATCTGGAGTTTGCGAGAGGTCATGTGACAGAGTGAAATCTTTTGGAAGGACATTTTGTGGTCTTTGACCTGAAAGCAAAGCACTATCAAATACAGCCCAACACCCATGTAACAACATCCCTAACGTTAAGCATGGTGGTGGCAGCATCATACTCTGGGGTCGCTTTTCATCAGGAGGAACCGGAAAACTTGTTGCCATCAAGGGCAACATGGACGGTGCCAAATATAGGAAAATCCTTAACCAGTCTCAGTTAGCCAGTGAGCATTTATGACTATTCGGAAACAGGTCAGGCTTAAATCCAGCTGAAAATCTGCAGTATGACCCGAAAACTGCTGACCACTGACACTGTCCTTTTAATGTGGTAGAGCTAGAGCTGATTTTCCGTGAAGAACGGGCAAAAAACTGTCATAAAGATGTTCCCAATGTAAAATCTAAGCACTTCATGGTGGAGAATCAAATGTTCTTGAATAAAAATAATGTTTGATCTATAAATCTGTTGAATTTGTGCTAAAATTTGGAGTTGGGTATAACAGGAACAAAATGTGAAAGCAAAATTCAAGGGATGGAGAGGTTCTGAAAGCACTTATAAAATTAGCATTTGCTTGTCTGTATACAGAAAAAAGAAACAAACACACACCTTGGTATTAGTTAGCATTCATCTTTGTTCATGCAGGCAAAGAACATCTCCTCCTTTCAGCTGTTTTCAGTTTTGTGGTCTTTGGCCTGAAAGTGTAAATATAAATTATAATAATTTTCCATGCACACAGTTATATCCTAAAATGGACACAGTAAGATTATTACAGCACTTACACTTTCAAGTCACTGGTTTCTTTTACGACTTTTTACCTCGGTTTCATCGCAGTTGTTCTGCTATACAGCTGAGGCAAAGAAATCTGCTTTGTGGGCTCCATTAAAAGTACCTAAAGACAAATCATTTATTATCATGTACTGTATGTCACATTTTTCTGGGTATGGCCTGACATTAGCTCTCGTTTTTATTAACACTTACAGGTGAACGATGACTTTTTTGCTTTTTTATCCCGCATTTTTCAGGCATGAAATACAATGTTCGCTACCTGGCTTGTGTCTCATTTCCTTGTCATGCTGAAGACATAACAAAATTAAAATCTTCACACCTGGAGTTTTGGAAGGAAGCAGCAGAAAGTGTGAATGAGTATCATAAACACAGAGGTTTGTTATCTATGGCACTTCTCCCCAGCTGAACTGAGTAATGGTGCCTGGTATCTGTTAAACCTAGCTGCCAAGGTGATAAATTTCATAGCATCCCTAAAGCACGCCATGAAAAATATTTTGCGCCATGTATACGGCCCGTTTTTATTAACCATTGTAAATAAGTCTGCACGTTTTAAAATCACTAGAGATGTTCGGTATGTTGGAAAAACTTTTTTAAATACACACTCATCCCTCACAAAACAGGGTGAATTTTTGTCAGTGAAATCATCCTGTTGGACTGATTTCCATTGTGAGGGGGGTCGAATTATGGTCGATTCATTGTCAATAACCACTCGTTCGTTGCAGTCATCGGGGCCTAAAGTCCGCCCTGGAAAAAGTAGCCTTGTCATTGCTCATGGATGCTCATGGCATAAAAAAAGAAAGCTTGCAAGGTCTCTGGCTGTGCTTTGCACTTTGAAAAAGAAGTGGATGCCAGGCAGTTAGAGGTGCTGCGAAGCATTGCTGATGAATGTTTAACTCTTCTTCCTGCTCCTGCACCCAGGAGCAACATGCTTACCCCGAGCTGCTTGAGGGACACTTAACCTTTCGGTGCTTAACACCGCAAGTCGCTTTGGGGGAAAGTGACAGCGAAATTAATAAAAGTTGCAATGAATCTGCTCTTTCGCTTCGATGTCATGATTGGTTGTGATGAGAAGTAGGAAGTTTGTTTGTTACAGTGAAAAAAGAGTGAAGACAAAGTAGGCAGTGAATAAAATACCTGCTGTAGAAACAAAATGCTGATGTATTGAACAAGCAAACTGTATATAAAAATGTATCATTAAAATGTGTTTTCATAACCCATTTTTAAAGTTTTCATTGTTTGGGAACCTGTTCTATCATGGCTGAGAGTACATCTACATCATCATCATCCTCATGCATTTAGTAGCATTTTTCCCACAGAACCCAGGTTGGCCGTTTTCCTTCAAGTGTTGCATCTCCAGGGTTGCCTACCTAATGTATCCTCAGATGTGCAGCCCCTGATCTTCATATCCGCAGCAACCTCATCTATCCATTTCTTCTTTGACCAGCTCCTGTCAACAGTAACATAGATGCACGTCTTAGTCCAACCGTCGAATGGTCGTACCAGCGAAGTTGCTGCCTGCATATAAGCGACCCAGTGGACACAACACCTAATCTGTCCCGCAGATCCTCGGTTCTGATTCTGTCTTCTAAGGGCTGAGAGTGCAGTATATTTAAAACATTCATCTGCCCATCCATCCACCCAGTGTCCCTAAGCACTTGTCCTGGATAAGTGTCTTAACAGCCTGGAGCCTTATTTTTCTGGAAGGTTGGGAGAGTATGCTACAAGGGAGACCAGTCCAAAGCACATATTTAAAACAGAAAATATTTTGATATTCTCATTGCGCATGGTTGTAAAATCGATTAAGATTAACATCCTCCTTATGAAAGTATGTGAGTGGTGCTCGTAACTGCACTTAAAAACTGAAAAGGTACGGTTACCAAGGCAATGGCTTGTAAACAGAATACAAGGATATTTTATAGAGCACGAGTCCTCAACAGTAAAACCGAATATTCCTGCTAAGGGTGACTCACCAAAGAACTAACTTTAGTTAAGGAGTACAATTAGCCTATGCCAAAGATAATTTGTGTGTATTTAAAACAAATGTGTGTTGTTAAGAGGCTACAACAAGGTCCTTCACATGGCCCTCTCAGATAAATAAAGAGTAAATATGTTTCCTTACATCCGCATTTTTTTAGTTGCATTTATGCTTATTTTTAGCTACGCGCAGATTCCGTTGGTTTGTTCAAGCGATCACGTGAATGAATATAAATTTTTGTGGAAGCTTGGAAATTGGCCGTTTTCTTTTTTAGCTCACATGTTTAGTGAGACATAAATTGTGGGCACTCAATTGGTGCCATTCTTCATTTCTTCCAGTGATCTATACAACCCAAGCACACAAAAATAATCCAGTCATGACAAATAATGAAATAACAATAAAACTATAATCGATCCATTGACTGTAACTACTTGTTTTGCTCAAAGCAAAAAGTTTAACCAATTTCAGAGGGGCAGGTAATAATAATGTATTGTTGTCCATTTGTCAGTGGGAGATATAAATATTAATAATAATAAATATTAATAAAGACTTTCACCACACATTCTCCAAGCATCATCATAGTTGAGCTGCCACGTTCTCGTGATGATGTGACGGAGCCAAAAGTAGTCCTGAGATGCTGTCAGAGGTCCACATGAGCGGGTTACCACCGACAAAAAGATGAACTTTGCTGCTGATGTCACGATCAGAAAAACCGTTTGCCCGGCCCCATCTGACAGGGAAGTGGCAGATGAAGTTATCCAACAATCTGATGTTGTACAAGTGCTTAGAGGAAAATTCCATTAAGTAACTTTGTTTTTGCTTGCAGGTTACCACTTGGATGGCAGGTAGTGTCCAGCAATTTATTTCTATCTATCTATCTTTCTATCTATCTATCTATCTATCTATCTATCTATCTATCTATCTATCTATCTATCTATCTATGCCATCATTTTATTTCATTGCTAGAAGCACTCTTCTAGGGGAAAAACATGAGAAACCGTCCTGGGATGTGAGCTGGAAAATATGTTTTCCTAAACAGTTCAACCAAAAACCTTACCAGCCAATCACTCACTAAAGCTTGGTATTATTGAATCAGATATTCTGTCCCAGAAGTGTAAAACAGTGTTTTGTTTTTACTGGTTTTTGTGCTGCCTTTATACTTTATTTTCCGAAATGGGTAGAAGAAATTTAATCTTTTAAATTTCTGTATTTTCCTGTTACACTCGGTATGACTTTTCCACTATTACCAGTACAGTAAAGTCTGTGAAGAGTTTCATTTGTGGGTTCAAGTGTGAAAAAATAGAGGTGTTTGTGTCATCTCACTGCTCGGCAGACTGATATAAATACTCAGCTGACCTTTCAAGTCAGAGTATTTGCAATGCGCCACTATGAATAGCTGAATAAGCTGGCATCAGAAGGCCAGGCGCAGAAGCCGGATGGAGAAGTTTGAGAGATTTTAGAAAGACAATACCTGGAAATAGATGCTGAGGATGCAGAACCCTTTTCGGTTGAAATCATATAAAACATTGTATTGGGTCTTTGAATACCATAGTCTATCCTTCAGGATTGAGCACCGCTTTCTGAAAATCTTGATGGGAGTTCTCCAAAATTATCTGGTTTTGGTTATTTACTCTGGCTCCTCAACAAATGGAACTGGAAGGTTTCTTTGTAACTCCAGCTTCACTTATCACACTAAGTCACAATCAGTAAAATCTAAAGAATCATCCTATTTATTCATGGGGTAAGTTATGTAAATGTTTTAGAGGAAGCAATAGTAGATAAAAAAACCCTGCATCACTTCCATCCATCTGCCTAGCACCAAAGACCACTTGACCTACAGATGGTTGCTGATGTTCAGTACTAGAAGGACAACACAGGGCGCACCCATATTTGTTATCTGTATTAACAAATACTAAATTAAAATTAAAATTCATTAAAAAAAATTCAAAATGAATAATCATAACTTCCAGTTCATTTTTGACTGCTGACCACTTCATCAGATGACCATGTTATCAACTTCTGGCCACTTGGAACTTCTGAATACTGAAAGCTGAATACTTAATTTATTCCTAAATTATGGCAATAATATGTAAACCTGTAACCTGCAGCCACAGTATATTAAATACAAATGTTTTTTTTTCTTTTGAACATTTTTATTAACTTTGAGCTACATTAAAAACTAAATTAAATGACCCAAAATAAAAGTGAAAGGACATTCTGTCCACAGTCTCCTTGATTGTTGACCCATTCAACTTTTCATTAAATATGTTTTTAAAACCCTGGAGACAAGGGGAATGAAAGTGGTCCTGTGCTCCAGTTCTGTTTTTATTCCATCTGAGTGTTTTACTGCCTGCTAATGAGTGGATGCAGACATGCAGGTTACTTTCACTCAAAAATTTGGAAGGTAAAAGTGATTAAAAATAAACTGGAATATCCCCATATCTTTGAAAACCTGTAACTTGCAAGTTCAAAACATGAGGAGCTGCTGTAACAAAGCGTCAAATTTCTTTAAAAAAATCTGGAAAAAAAACATGTGGAAGAGCTGTGTTTTAAGTTCTTTATTTGTTTTAAGCTACACTGAATATTTTATAATTGTGTGTACTGGTTGGTGGACACTAGTTAGCTGGTGAGTAGCGGTTGGTAAGCGTGCGGGGGGGGGGTTAGGACGGGTTAGATAGGTGTCAGGATCCCCTTTATAAATCAAGCTCCTGGTATTTAGCACTGTGTGTGTTATATGAACCTACTGCACATATGTATAATTCAGTTTTAATCATTTTTATGTGAAGAAAACATTAGAAAGAATGAAGATATATTAAAAAATCACAAATATACTGTAGATTTTTGGTGACATTACATAATATACTGTATACTATAATTCGCTGCACTAACCATCATACCATTTGTAACCAGAATATTTTACATTTTGTTTAAGAAAAAGGGTTTATGATTGAATCATGGCATAATTAAGTCCTAGCTGGCGCATGCTGTAGTACTATTGACAAAAGCATGTCAACAAAATTTTTGCATGCGTTTAAAAAAAAAAGAAAAGAAAAAAAAGCTTTATTTTTATAAGTACATCTGGTGTACGCTCTGCAAATGCAGACAACAATGATATGCCCAGGACTACCATCAAAATGTAACTTCAATAAAATCCAGCTCTGTGAAAAACAATAACCCCAACTTATGATGGAGTTAAACCCACCATAAGTGGAAAACGCATTTAATACACCCAACCTACTGTCACGCCTGTGGCCTCTTCGGCAACAGAACACAGGTAGTCTATCGGCTCCCGTCTTCAGACTGATTGATTGATCGATCGATTGGCATACAAACCAATCGGGGGTGGGATTTAGTTCCTCCCCAAATGATGTGTCAGTAGGCGGTCTCTCGGCCGCGGTCTTCAGACTGAGCAATGATTGGATGACTGAATGGCCTAGGAACCACTGCCCCTTGTGAACTCTCCTGCACCCACTGTCTTGCTAAGACCTTGTATTTTGTTTATTTTGAATTGTGGCCTCTTCTTTTGTTTACTGCCAATGGGTAATGTTTAGCGCTGGCTCCTGGCTAATGGTGACACTCTTTGTCGGAAACAACACTCACTTATTGCTGTGGTGTCTCGGTATCCAAAAAAACGCTGGCAACACAGAACACTGTAGAGTATCGGTTGTGTACACTAGCAACCGTGGGGCAGACTGGGAGATGCGGACTGCTGCCGCTGCCCAGTATCATGAGAGTATCGTACTGCATATCACTTGCCTGGGAAAAAAAATTAAATGCAAAATTCCAAGTACGGTTTCTAGTGAATGCGTATCACTATCGCACCATCGCAAAGTCGAAAAATCGTAAGTCGGGGGCCATATGTACACGTTCCCTTTGTGTGATAATAAAAGCAATACTTAAGACGGAAGGTCACACATCGTTGTTCCAGCGTACGAAAGAAAATGGACGGTCACTCATTGCACCAGGTGAAGATATGGACAAATTCAGCTTCTACATTTTAACACACAGCTGTGGAGCAAACATTCATGTTCCTTGTTCTGCAGATTATGATAAATGCTCAGTGGCCATAATGTTTTTTTAATTTCAGTTTAATCACATCTACATCATCATTCACCCCGGACTGCACACTCTCCCCTGAGTCCTGCCAGAAGGCAGAAGACAGCTGGTTTGTGTTCATCCAATTCACATCCCTAGATGCCTTCAAGCTTTCCTTATCCCAACCTTATGTCTCAGCCACAAAGGACAACTGACTTCGGATTGCAACTTTAAGAGCTTTCAAGTTTCCGGTCTGAATTAAAAACATATCGGCAGACCTTGATTTGGACTGTCGTAGTGCCAGTTTTACCACAGAGGTCTTCTAACATCACTGAAGCTCAGAACATGCAAGTTGTGTGAAAATTGATACTTCACGCAAGCACTAGACTAAAACTGTCCATACGTTTAGATCCCTTAAACAGCTTTACTTTTCACACCATTTGCACCAAAAGTTTTGCACAACATCCTCACAAGCAAACAAAGATCATATATGAGTAAGAATCAATGCAGGTGGTACAGGTATTGCACCAAGCCAGTATGAAACATTTTTTCTCACTCTTCTGACAAAATATGAGGAACTAATGTCACCCTAAGGCTCACTCAGAAAAGTGAGACAGAGGAAAGGAGAAAAAGAATTTAACTGCTTCATTGCCCCTCGCTCACAGTTATAAGAAATAAACCCACCAGCTGCTTTAGCATATTTCTCCTTCTGTCGAGACTAAGCCAGGTAGCGGTCTCCAGTCAAGCTTCTAGAAGAATTGCAGGTAAACTGCTGTGTAAAGTCTCACCCTGAAAACTCGAGAGCATCTGAATAACCTTGTGGCTCAACACAGCCAGAAGAATTCAGTCAGATCCACTATCCGATCCTCTTTCGGACTGCCAGCTGTTCACATCTTACATCCTTCAGGAGGGACAGCACTCACAGCTGACAATACATACAAAGAAGAACATACAAACATATAAATACAGAATTTCTGTGGTATTTCTACATGGTGGTGGTCCTAGAATCTGTGCTGCTGCAGTTAGAATTGCTGCCTTTAGGAGAACGACTATAGACTCGATGGCCCTTGCCGAGTGATAAATCAATAATGTTTACCAAGTCAAACGCTATAAACCTTTGTCATCAAGCACCTATAACCCACACTGCCAAAAGCAGGCTAAGTTTATCAGCTCTGCAATGCTGCCAGCTGTGCTCCACAAGCTGAGTTAAAGGTCAAGATGGGTGTCTGCAAATGGGGTGAAGATAGGAGAGAAGAAACGGTGCAGTTGGAGTTTGGTGAGTTATGTCAGGCTGGATGCACCCTGAACACGCTAGTGCGAAACTTATTCTGTGAATAAAAGCCTCGGACCTCCTAGGACCGGCGCAAGCCGGGGCGTCACCTAACATATGAGTCACGGTGCCGGTTTATCATTTCGCTGCAGCGAGGAAGTGAAGGTTGGGGTTTCACTGCTCCTGCAGTTGTTTCTAAATCACAAGCGCTTCACGCAGAATAAATATATATAATTACAAAGCACTTTCATACATAGCAGATACTAATGGAAAAAGCTCCAGAGAGGGGCAAAAAGCATTACTTATGTACTTCTAGCGCGCTGAAGACCTCATTACTTCACAAGGACTTCTAATGAACCTCCTTACTGGATGCTTGTTTATTTGTTGAGGCAATTTGCTATGAATATCAGGGAATATTAGATACGGTTGTTTTAATTAATAATTGTAATGCATTATGGGTGACAGTCACTTTCATTTTCTGATGGACCCAGCTGGGCCGGCACATTATTCAAATGAACAATTTTCTCTCATAAA
Organism: Heterotis niloticus; assembly: GCA_018136845.1. Classification (NCBI taxonomy): domain Eukaryota; kingdom Metazoa; phylum Chordata; class Actinopteri; order Osteoglossiformes; family Osteoglossidae; genus Heterotis; species Heterotis niloticus. The sequence continues at coordinate 21,616,279 of CM030888.1, forward strand.
GGAGGCATCTCACAAACTGTTCGCTGAAGTTGGCTGCAGTCTCACCAAATATTAGCCCAGGCTCCGAATGGGGTTAGGCCATGCACTGAATACACATTATCGATAATCCGTGTGTTAAAGGAGATTAGTTATTCAACAAAAGAGACTGTACATCTGTAACGGGCTGCTTAAATTCCTATTTATTTAAATGATACATATGTAACACACCAGCAGGCCCTGCGACAGGCGGAGGGGTGGGGGGTCACAAACCCCTTCTGCTTTACACCGCCGTTGCGCCCTGCCCTGTGTTCCCCACAGCCACGTCCCCTCCATCTGATTCTGCTTTATCAATGCCACCCCCGACACACACATCATTAGGAGTCACACATGGTTTGCAAGGTGAAGAAGGGACATTTTTAACTGAAGTCCTATTATCCTAAATCCTATATCAGCCAGCTTACTACCACCTTTAACTTGTGACATCAACAACATATCACACAATAACCCAGCTATGGAGAGAGAATTTACTTTATAATATACAGTTTCTGTATATAATATAAAGTAAATTAAAATGTGGTTACATACACTTCCCTGTGAATGCATTGTTGGTATAATTTTGAGTCTGATACTGACAGGTTAAAGAAAAGCTGAAGACGTTTAGCGCAATGTAAACACCTTATTGTGCTACATTTTTATTACTTTCCTTCCTTTTGCTTTACTTTCAAGAGTAGAGTTGCTGTTACACAACGGAAAACGTCCACCTGCTGGTTGCATTTATAGGGACGTTACTTTTTCACATGGGTGATACACTTTGGATACCTTTGTTTCTTAAATAATAATTTGAAAACTGTGTTGTGTTTACTTGGGCTCCCTCTGTCCAATGCTACATTTTAGCTAAAGACCTGACACCATTTAGCATGTAAAATACTTAATAATAAGGGAAATTGGGTGAATACTTTTTCATGGCTCTGTATGTGCAATTCATTAATACATTTCAAGTACAATTTATAACAGTTTGGGGAACTGGTGACACCGGGAGATGTGATGGGGGCCTGAATTTAGTCAGAGAAGTTGGAAAGAGCCTGCTGAACTCAGGGGTCCAGCAACAGCACAGCTGCAGGGCTGTCTGATCATATATTTTGAGATGTGAGCAAGCAGTCATAAATAAAATTTTGCCGTAAATAAGTCATCGCTGCTTGATTTTTATTTCTTTACTTCTTGTCTTGCTTTTCAATGGCAAAGACATCACGGTCTGCTATTCTTGTGACAAGCTATCTTGGCCGCTGTGTCCAGGATGAACTTGTTGTCATGTTCATGTTTCATGTTCCATGTGCTAAAGTGAGCTGTTTCTGCTCCGGCATATCTGTACCACCCCCCGTGCACAAAGCAAGATCCATAAAACCATGGTTTGCCCAAGCTGGTGTGGAAGAACTCGAGTGGGTGCACAGAGCCCTGACCTCAACCCCATTGAACACCTGAACTAGAACGCTGACTGCCAGCTAGGCCTTCTCACCCGACCTCACTGATGCTCCTTTCAACTTAACCCTGCTGCTAGGCCTGGAGAAGACAGAGCTCAACCTAAACGTTGATAATTTCAGCATCAAAGTATGAAAACACAAGTGTATTAGGTCAGTTAATCCATCCATTGTTTATCAAAGCGTAACGTCAGCGACTATGGGAGGAGAAGAATAAAATGCTACTAAAATGTGTTTAATGCTAAAATCCTCCTTGTTATTCACCTCTTATGCATTGCCCGTTGAAGCTATGTTTATGCAGCCTGGTACAAACTGTACCTCTCGCCTTAATAGCTGACACAGTTGTAGAAAAACAAGCTAGATTTGATTAGACTGTATGCTGGGTTAGTTAAAGAAAAGCGTATGACTGATAATGACTGCCGACTACTACGACTACTAAAATGGCCCGAGATACAAACCCAGATAAAATTGGCTCTGCTTTCTAAAGGCCGTGAGGTAGCCGGCTTCCCGGCACGATTCTACTCTCCGTCCAGATGGCTTACAATGTCCGAGCCTCAGAATTCTCCACCAAAGCCAGACATTGCACTCGAGCTGACGCTTTTTTGACAGCGAAACTATATAATCGACCGTGTCGTGGCAGAGTCGTGCAAAACTTTTCGGGCCTGATTTAAATCTGCCGATTTTGCTGTGGATTCACGCAGCTGCGAGTGAGAAAACCCCACTTTACTGCTGGCGTGCAAAATCGTTCCTTATTCTCCAGATTATGATAGATGTTCAGCGGCCATGAAATCGCAGAAGAAGTACGCAGCGAAAGCAAGTCACATGTCCGAGTCGGAGCGCTGTGGACCGTTGCCATGAGTGGGACCGCAGGGCTTCCCTGAACGACGTGGACAGAAGTTGACCGAGGAAATACAGTACAGTTCCTTATACTGTACTGTAACCATGTGACCTCAGTGCCATCTGGGGGTCTAAGGATATCAGAGAAGAGAAAGAGACCATAAGATTTCGGCAGAATCAGCAGCTGAAGTGCCTGTTAGCAGCATTCTGGAAACAATGGCAAAACCATTGGATTCTGAAACAAATTGCGCTCAGATATTAAGAAAAAGAACTTAAGCTGTACATTTTACTTTTTATATTTCTTGGCCATCCCATCCATCTGAAGAGCACATTGAAATTTTAGTTATCTTTGTCATTTAGGGCTTTCCGTACGAATATCTGTAGCTAAGCCATAAACAAAAGCAAAGAGTGAAATCTACCAAGATTTAAAAACACGTTCATGGCTGGGCTTACAAGAAAAACCCACTGTCCTTGGCTGATCTGTGACTCATGTGTGATGACAAACGCGTCTGATTTAGTTAAGGTTTATTAGAGACACTTAGCAAAACCGTGAAAGAAATTTATCCACTCTCACAAGACAGGTGCACTGTATAGTATTAGAAAGGACAGTGGGGTCTAGGTTTTTAGAAGGTTGTGGTCCTTTATGGTCCTTTTAACAGGTGCAGGAACAGCCTCCACATGTTCCAGTGATGCCAGTGTGATGTTTTATGCTTCAGTTTTGTTGGGGAAAACATCAAATCAAATAAGAGGCAGAAACTCAACAAATTCATTAAGAAAGCAAGTTCTGTCATGCTTCAGAGCCCCGATGCAGTTTGGGCACCGGTAGAGGTCAACCAAGAGAACAAAGTGACAGTCCATCATGGATGGTGACTCATATCCTCCAAATGGAGAAATGTCAATGAGATATTTTAGCCATTGGGTTATTCAGCTCAGGTGCACTAACAAGCAGTTCGGGGGGTCTTCTCACCAACAGCCATCTGCCTCCATAATGCCAGACAAGACCCATCGATTGCTAGTTTCAACCTCAGGTTGTGTGTGTTCTGGTTTAACTTGACTGCTACGTGGAATTGTCTTCTCCTATTATCGCTGTTCATGGACTTTCTATTTATTTTGCATCTTTCATGTGTCCTCTGTTTAAGTTGCCGTATAGGTGAATTTACAGGCAGGCATTAATAAGTCCTGTCCTGTGGGTTGCAGACCATCAGAAAACAGCATGTGAGCTAAAACAGTGCTATGCTGACTTTGGAGAGAGCAGAACTAGCAAAACTGTTGATGTGACAGACTGCTGAATTCTTACCTAGCTTAGATGGTCAAAAGCCCTTCCAATAAGCTCTTAAAAATGACAGAAAAACAAGACATTAACCAGACTGACAGAATAACAGAACGGGCAACCGAGCCCACCTCTATGATGCCTAATAAGAGCCCAGAAAATCCTGCTTTCTGACATGGAGCCACATCTCAAGGTCTGTGCCTTTGAATCAGTGCAGCCGAGTCAGTTGGCGAGGACAAATTTAATAACACACCATCTGACCCAAATATCTCCTTTTCCTTCTAAAGACTTAACTATGGTACTATACTACCTTGTGTTTTGACTTATTTGGCATTCACTTCTTAATATTTAAAAAAAAAATCTAAACATTCAGTAACAGGACTCCCTTGATTTCTGCTTCCATAACTACTGGTCCTATCATTTTAGCTAATTCAAAAATAATTCTTGGTAACAGTTTGTTTCTGAGCTTGCGTGGGTACCGATAATATGGATAATACAGATCATAAATATGAAGTTAGAATACCCCCCCTCAAAAAGCAGGGGGTATTAAACAGTTATAAAATACACCACTGACACCTGGTCCCTCCCACACCTTCCTGAAACTCAGGCATAAACCAGAGGCTTCTATGCATGCATGGTGCGCTGTGCAAATTTGGGTGCAGTGTGCAAATCTAGCCTAGTGTGCATGATTGTCTCATAACCCAGACTATGATACACCACCATCTCCACCACCAACACTTGGTCCCGCCCACACTTTGCTGAAAACCTGGGCACAACCCACTTATTTGTTATCCACGCGTTACCAGATTCATGCTTTCCAGTGAGGTGCATACTGCAAATGAGTGACTACATCAAAGGCCTGGCATCTCCACCACAAGCTTCTACACCTTGCTGAAAATGGGCTTTGACCCAGTTGCCTGCGTACCGTGTACAATAACGGCTTCCTCCTCCTCCACCGTGTCCCACAGTTCCTGCCACTGACCCAGCAAAGCTGGTAGATGTAGGGCCTTCACATTTGCTTTACCCACTGACACTTTCCTGTGAGTACACAAGCCCAGAGCCTAGTTAGCCGCTAAACATGCATATTTATTTCCACCACCACCCACGTGAACTGGAACACGAACGAGAAGGGGTGTTCCATGGTCGATCACACACTGTGCATTCTGAAGACTCATCAAGATGTGAACTGATGGAACAAAAGTGGCCACACAGGTACTTTACAACTGAACATCAGAGGAATAGGTAGACAGATTCTGCTTGAAAAAAAAACTCATCCAAACTCATCTTGCCTTTAAAAAAAAAAGTGTTGGTTTACTGTTGGGATCGGAGCCCAATAAATAATGTTTGCCGTCAGCAGCTCCTCGGTTCAATAAAAAATGCCTAACTTTTATTTTGCTTGCTTTTGATGTTTAACCACTAAACAATGCACATGCACAATGTGTTAGTTTAGCGTTACGCGTTAACTGTTGGTATAAAAGTGAACCTTTGTATTTTGGCGATGACATTTGGCTGTTTTCAGTGGCAAACTGTGATATCAAATCACAGAATCTCCCAAACAGCAGTTTAAAGCAGACGTTTTCCCGATTTTGTGTTTGCTAGGCTAACTGACCAGGTTAATGATATCATAATTGCAATACTGATCTAAGCTCATTCTTATGTTTATTCCATTTGTGCCGCCTTTTCTGCTGTTTCACACCCTGTGTTGTGATGGTCTGGTTTTTGCGGTAGAGACTGTCTCTGGTTTTGGTTTGTCAAGTTGCTGGGAAAATCGGATGAGGAAATTATGGTCTCCCTTACTTTGTCAGCAGCCACAACATTAAAACTAAATGCACCTCCGTAGGTGTCCCGTGGTATCCGGCACCAAGACATTAGCATAAGATCCTTTAAGTCCTGCAAGTTAAGAGGTGGGGCCTCTATGGATCGGACTTGTTTTTCCAGCACATCCCACAGATGCTCGATCAGACTGAGATCTGTGGAATTTGGAGGCCAAGACAACACCTCTAACTCTTTATCGTGTCCCTCAAACCATTCCTGAACAATTTTTACAGTGTGGCAGGGCCGCTGCCATACATCAGCGTGGTCTGTGGACACAGTCGACAGCAGCCTGGGAAACAAGCTGAGCTGTAGACCAGGAAGTCGCTCTAATGATAAGGACAATCGATATAACGTCATATATATATAAAAGTATAACTTTCCAATGTGTTTTTACCTCATCACTGAGGTTGCAGAAAACGCTTTGATGCACTGCACAATGCATAGATTTCTGGTAAGATAACCATAACCAGGCCCATATACAGACACTGCATCAAGTAAGGGGATACCATCTGCTATTATGAGCTTTGCCTTGTTGCAAAGTGCATTCTCAGAATGAAAAAGTATGTGAAAAATTATTTCCTTTTTTGTCTGTTCCACAATGCAGTTAGACTCCGTGAAACCTCAAGAAAGTACTTGCCATCACAAACTTTTGCGTGCACACATACCATACTTGTGTGACATCACCAGCATCGGCGGACTTATCCACAGCAAAAGTTAAAAAAAAAAATAAAAATTGTCAGTTGCTACGAGTTCAGCGCTTTGCAACCGTTGTTCTGTCAAACACTGATATTTTCTGAATAGAAATGATGTTCTTCATTTATTATCTGCCACTAGCTGCCCTCTATCCTCTAATGGCTCCAATGTAGGCATTTGTGCTTCCATTTGGGGGAAGGTTTTTCCTTTTTTGTAGAATTCGCGCTGTTCAGAGGAGTCTTCTCTTGCTGGGAACATGACCAGACTACGATGGATCGTCTCCTCTCGGAGTGCGCTGTAAATTTATATCTGTGGCTATGTGAGTCTGCAGAAAAACGTGTGTCGAAGCTTGAGTGTTTGTTACCAAAGCGCCTCCTCACATTGCAGGCTCATCGCAGACCAAATATGCTTGTCGTGGTCCGACATTTGCACATAAACATTAAACCATCAAGTATCATGGTCAATTTTTTCTCTTTATTTTTGGAGAAATCTGCTGGCAGAATAGTGTCGCTGCATCGAATTATGTGCTTAGGTAGCAGTTAGGAGACAGTTTGGATATAGCTGGCATCATCTGCGTAGCTGTGAAAATTAATATTGCTATCTGTGAATAACATCAAACAAAAGGAGGATGCAAAGGGAGAACAAGGTGGCAGTCAGCATTGAGGAACCCCAACACAGGAAGGAGTTCTCACCAAACTGCCACCTATTTGTTAGATATAATTTACACCCCAACAGATTTTCAAATCGGCAGTGCCAAAGGTTCAACCGAGTGCGGTAGCTGTGACCAAAGCCTGATTTTTAATAAATATTGTACTTGGCCAGGAAAGACTATTTGAAGCACTAGTGCTTTTTTCTATAACGGTCTCCCTGTGTTCATGTAGGTTTTCTCATTTGTCAAAACAAATGTTTCTCAGATGATTGGGTGACTCTAACTTGCCTGTAATGTGTGACTGTGCCTGAACCCCGAGGCCCTGTCCATACCGACGCGCATCCTGTGCTTCCGGGACACTGGACTACCGCAACCCTGCAGCAGAAGAAATGTACATTTATAATGTGTGTGTGTTTATACATTAACATCTGGAGAGGGGTTGAATCTCTGTTAGTCACTTCATTTGTCTTGCTTGTTGTTAGTTCATGGCATTAAGAAGGTTGCTGCTGACTATTTCTGGGTATAAACCATGTGTGCATGTCATTTCATATTTTTGTATCAAGAACAATGGCAGCACAGTGGCTCACCAAGGTGTATCCTGACTATGCTTCTGGGACAGGCTCTACAAAACAATGACCGTGTCCAGGAAACTGAATGCATGATCACATGTATGTAGATTTTTACTGTTACCTTTGAAAATGACACAATGAACCCTTGTGTATCCATCCAGCCTTCCTGTCCTATTCTGCCCTCAGTCACGCCTGTATCTATAGCTATCCAGCACAGTGGGCCAAAGGTTCTCTTATTGTCACAGTAATGGCAATAGCAGGCAAACTTTAGGGAATGTTCTATGGTAACCAAGATGCTCCCAAATGAAATAAAAGCAAAGCAAAGTGCATAGAAAAAAAAAACTATATTTGAATTTGTATAATGGCAGACACAGATGGGTGAGGAATGCAATAAATAGTGGATGGGAAACTGAAATATGGTTTCAGCATGATCAGGGTTTCCAGAAATGCTGATATACTGACTTAAAACAATGAAAAAACGAGTGACGGCCTCCTACCGCATATGCTCACGAGGTCCTCGCATTACCAGTCAGATGCTGTTTTGGTTAAATATTTTTTTTTTGGTAAAAGAATTTTTTAAATAATTTCATAATTTTAAAGCTTTTTTAAATCCTTTTCAAACGTTGGTTCTATTAGACTTATCGCCCTTTGTGTGTCTTGCTTGAAAAGCCCATAGTCAAATGAATTAATAAAGTAAATGCGGGGACAGACATTGATTTTATCAGCAACGTAAGCAGGATGCAAACATGGCATTGGCTGCACAAGCTGTCATGGGGCTTGCACAGCCACTGCTCCTTCAGCTCCTCGATCAAATCTCATTACAACTTATCAAAGCTGGGCGGCCCGTTCAGATGTGGCTCTGATGGCCGTGAGCATTTGACATGGGTGCGGCTCAGGGTGCCAGCAGCTGTGCCAAAAAATGAAGGTTACTGACTGGGAAGCACAGACGCTTCAGTCTCTTAGATGAAACTTTTTGCTCAAAATCACGTTTGTGTTCGGAACGACACTTCAGCTGCCGTGTTGAACATTAGCCTGCCCTGCTGTCTTTTCTGGCAGCCCTTTCGCAGATCTCTGGCCTAAGGACCGTACGCCGGGTGGAATCTCACATGTGAGTTTAATAGCAGTCCTGCAGACTTTGGATAACCAATTACAAACGGTAGTGAGGCCCAGCAGTTAATCTGGTTAAATAACAAGAACGTGAGCAACTGAACATCCTTGTTGACCTGCTTCTCATCGCAACCCCCTCCCCATTGCCTGTGGGCCAAGCATAATGCTGCATACATTAGCTCAATGAGTTTGATCAAATGGAGAAGCTGCAGGAATCGCAAAATTATACTCAGCAGTCAATTTAGAGCGGCTCGGCAAATATTCATGAACGGAAAAGTCGGAAATTACCAACAGCAGCGCTGGTGAACTCTGGCCCACAGCATCTGGAACATCCCTTTTTTCCCGTGGAAACCTCATAGTCGAATCATCGCCACCTATAACTGGTTTGTAGACGTGCTTGTACGCACATCCTACGGTCATCCTTCCACATTTGCACGCTATGTAGGTCATATAAATAAAAAAAAAAAACGCGACAGCAAATTGTTCTGCACCAGCAAACGATCGCCACGGCTACAATACAAATGCGTACACCGCATACAGCACATTTTGCACAACAGGGCGTGTTGATCTGGCTCAGTACGCAAATGAGCAGATTTTAAACCAAACTGCTTACAAGATCATTTGCACAAGTGTGTAATTTCAAACACGCTGCAAGAGCTGAGATTCAAACTTTGGTTCTAAGATTGCAAGGAAATGCAGTGAGCAAAGGCATGGTGGAAACGCTACTTTCGTATTTTATATTTTCACCTTCGCACACTTTTAATACAATTTTCAATTGCTTTGTACATACTGTAACATGCATTAGAAGCCGAACAATTACAGCTTTTGTTACTGCGGGATGAACTAAACTAATGTGCCAGAAGTAGGGCCACCATTCATTTTTATTAATAACTTGCTGAATTTAGTTAGTTCATCGGTTCAAGTAGCGTGCAGTACATTTTGCTCGAACGCGGATTCCTGACTGAACGAATGGTATGGCCAAATCTCACATTTACAGAGAACTCGCCATACATGTTTGCCCCACTCTGTTTCCCCGCTGTGCTGGTGTTCTTAAATTGAAAACGGTCCTCAGGTACATATCAGGAACTAGAAACCACAATTTGATATCCTATCATAGCAATTAGTTTAGGCCACACATACCTTAACACATGGGTTGTTTTAATAAAAGCAACCGTTAAAGTGTATTTAATGTTTTAAGACCTTAATGACAATTTTATGGGAACCGGTCCCTTCCGAAAGGCTCGTGGCTGGCCGTCACCGTACCGCACACTTAGGGCCCAACGTGAGTCCGCAGAATGAATGCTTTGCGGGCAGCGTGGATGATGATGCTGTTGATGTATAAATGGGACCTTGTAGACAGGGGGCTTGCAAGAGCAATGGCTCACCTTAAAGAACAGACAATGCTTCCAGGCTTGCTAGCGCGTGTCACACTAGTGTTAACATAAAACCTCAGGAAAGATGAAAAGAACAATGCTATTCGTGCTGCAAATTTAAAATAAGCTACCTTTAATCTAGTTACAACTTCTCATCTCATGGGAAGCCCTTAGAAGTACTGTTGTTTGTGAAGAAAACGGTCGGGCTTGATACGGCAGCATGGAAATGGCTGGCACATACGTACGATGGGTGAGTAACTGCAAGACAAAGCTTGTGAAATTAGCTAGACATGCATATGAAAATGCCTTCTGATGCGTGCACCACATAAGCATTCAAGAAGAATAATGGCTCTTTTTACGCGGTTGCCGTTCTGAATGCTCACCTCCTGAGAAAGCCTGACTGAATGAGAGATCTAGTCAGTCTTTACATCAGCACTCAGCTGTTTTCCCAACAGACAATAATTTATTAGACGTTTATTTTAACATTCTTCTCAGATGGCCAGATCTGTATAACTGGCATGAATTTCCCCCCGGACACTTTGCCACTACTCAACAACTTGTACCCGACTCAAAACTGCCCCCTACAGAGCAAGCGGTCTTCTTCACTAAAGCAGGAAACAACATTTAAGAAACAGCATTCTTCCAATTTTAAGCAGATACAGGAATGCAATCTAAAATACAAAATGCATTCAAACACATATATGCCATTTATTAATTTATTTGACACTTTTCCCAAAGGTGAAAGACAAAACCACTTACAACGATTTACCAATTTATACAGTTAGGTACTCTTTCACTGGAGTAAATCAGGGTAAATGCCTTGCTCAGGCGTACTGCTAAAGTAGGTGGGATTTGAACCGGGGGCCATGAATGCAATGTGACTGATCTAACCACAAAATTACCTGCTCCCTGCATATCTACGGCATGATGTTTTATGGAACTTTTTAACTGAATTTGGTTTTTATTGTTATTTTATAGTTAATGTTAAAAAATGTTAAGTAAAATGTTAATATTATTTTTTTTTTTAAAAAAAAAAAGCACATTAAACTTGATGCTTTTAAGCTGAGCTGCTACAGCTCCCACTTCTGGCTGGAGAGGCTCTTAACACAGGAGACAGAAAGCCCAAACATGCAGCTGTTTCTCTTTCTAACAGACTGGACAGCTCAGCAGAGAGAAATGTGGGCAGTTTCCAGCAATCCCTCCGTCAGTCTGTCCTCTGGCAGAGGAAAGCGAGTTTGGTTCAAGAGGGTGTTTAGACGGCAGGCATCTGGTATTTCACTCAAACTCATGCCAGACAACACCAGAGCCAGATGAGGGGGAGATGTATTATGATACCAATTTTCCTTTTCTGATGGGAAACTTTGGCACGCCCACATCCCGTGAAGGAGCTTCATTGTATGCCTTGTCCAAAGGTCAGACTTCACACAGGGGTGGCGTGATGGATGAGTGAAAATCACAGAAGTGAAAGGTCACCGAACTTTACACAGAAACGCTGTTCACACAGACATGCTTATTGTATTTTTATACCGCATCATGGAACGGCTCAACAAGTGGGTCTTAGATACTCCTCCCTCTTCTGATTCGCTGCCCACCATGCATAGTGCATGGTGTAACCCTGCAGTTCTCCCTCAGCGTAAATAAAGTATATCTGTCAGTCTGGACTGCTAAATCATGATATATTAGCCACATTTTATTTTTAAAAGAAGCACCTGGGTCCACATGTGAGGAGGGACACAAAATGTTCAAAATTAGTTAAAGAACAAGCTATACTGGACTCCCTGGTGTTGTATGTCTTGATAAAATGATGTGTAACTTTATTAGACAAACTGATCGCTTTGCTGCATTGATCGTGATTATGAACTGGTATACAAAGGAAAGCAATTACATTCAAATACTTTCTGAATAACAAAAGGTGTGTTTTGTATGAATTAAATAAGTTATATATGTATATTCCACTGATTTACTTCAAACCTGTGTAAAGACTGAACCACAGGACAAACAAAACAAATCAAACTGTAAACGCTTTTGCTTTTACTGCGAAGAATTAACTGCCGAATAATGGTCCATAAAGTGAAAATTTGTCCGACAGTCTTGCTTTATTATTTGAAGCACAAATAACAGCTTGCATGTGAGACAGTCAGGATTATAGTGGTCAGAGCCAATGCCTGTGGACACAGAGGCTCCAGACTTGGATCCCACTTCCTACTGTAGTTCCCTTATGCAATGTGTTTACCCTAAACCAGCTGTATAAACTGGTAAATCGTTTAAGATGCTTTGGAAAAAAGCGTCAGATAAATGTAAATCCACAGGAGGAATCCTGGTTATTTTTTGCAGATTTGTCTTGGATATTTAGAGAAAATGACAAGTGACAAATCGAGCTTAAGAACTGTGAGCAAAGCAATGCTGCAAGCAGAAAAGCAGATTTAAAAGCCCGTTGCTGAGTTACGACATAAATCTACATTTGTTTGCATGGGTTAACATCCTGGTACTGTAGGATTTGATCATGCTACTGTACGTTGCTTACTTCGTGAGGCACTGCTCTGCAAAGCATCAGCTATTTCACAAATGTGAGCAGATACAAAGACAGAGGTAAAGGGGAACCTACTGCTAATCTGATGAACCTCTGCAGTGAGCTGAGCAGCTGCAGGTCACGGGTGAAAGCAAAGTGCAACTCTTCCAAATCATTGCCAGTTTTCAAGATGCTGGAGCAGAAACAGCTCACCTCAGAAAGGGCTCAAAGCCAACCAGCTGCCCTCCCCTTAGGGGACTAACAGACAAGCACCTGGTTCTCATCAATTCAAATGAAAATACACACAAGAACATCTTTCCTGCATTGGATACTCACAACAGTCACAAATCGCTCCTCGCGGAGTCCTGCACAGCCAGGCCAAGGAGCTCCAGGGCAGCAGAAGATAACTTCCTAAAACCTGTCTGCGCAGCTGCATAGTGCAACACACCGCCACTGCAAAGACCAAAAAAAATGGCATGTATTATTTACAAGTATCTACTGTATTTGCTCATGTTCCCAAATCATCTCCTGCAGCATCATACAGCCACAGCACAGAAAGTACTTTTCCAACCTAGAAAGGAACCAGAAAAGTTTCTGGAAAAACAACAGCATTAGAAATTTCTAATGCAGGTCCATGAAAAAAGTTCATCAGTGGTTTGCAATCACAAAAACCATCCCCATCGACAAAGATGAGATAAATATCAACCTCCACTGTTTAATAGTTACAGGGTAACAACAGCAACCCCTGCAGTGGGTTGTGCAGCTGTAGTGAGCTTTGGCCAATTGTTAAGGAATGAAAATGGATATCAATCTTAAATGCTACTCTTTTCCAGACAGTGAAAGCCATTAACATCCATGTGGAAACAGCTTAAAATAGATGGTGAAGACAGGTGTCTCTATTCACACACATTGACATGATCACAACGCTGAGCTGGATACACTAGGCTGAGCAGCTGAACTTTAACAGAAATGGGTAGGGCACAGTAGGGTATGGGATGAAACCACAAGAAACTGTTGACCAAAGCAGAGATGAAGGGTTTGGAGGTGGCGAGATGGCTCAAACTGATGACTATCAGTGTGAAGGATTCCCATCAAGCTGAAACAGGAAATGTTGTGCTCACCTTTAATACACAGCACTTCCTCTGCTTCTAATAAACTTTTTAAAGATGCATCGTTCAGATGAATGGAAGAGCAACAGACAGCATAATGGTCACAAACACAGATGCGTTACATGGCCAAAAGTATGTGGATGCCTCTTCTAATGACCGAGTTGAGCTATTTCAGCTGCAGCCATACAGCACACAAACACATTCTAGACAACTGTGTGCTTCCAGCTTGGTGGCCACAGTTTGGGGTTAAAAGAAGCTCTATTCCTGTTCCAACATGATTGCCCCCCCCCCCGATGCCCAAAGCGACCTCCATAAACAAATGGTTTGCTCAGGTTGGTGTTGAAGAACTTAAGTGGCTGCACAGAACCCTGACCTCAACCCCACTGAACACCTTTGGAATGAACCGGAACACATCAGCACCCAACCTCACTGATGCTCTTGTGGCCAAATGGGCAGAAATTCCCACACCAGCACTCCAAAACCTTGTGGCTGAATAGGCACAAATTCCATAAATCTGGTGGAAAGCCTTTTGGCCATACAGTATATATAACCTGAAGGTTGTGGGTTACAATCCAGGAGGGCCTATAGTGGAGTAGTAAACATGATCAAAAATTGCTTCAATACAATATTAAGTAGGATAATGAGAGGTTATGAGTGAAAATGTTAACTGAAGAAAAACACGATTTATGCTAGATTCTCTATAAGTTAAATAAGATAAATTTGTTAAGCACAGTCTTTCAGACAGTTTCTTTTCTACAGTACAAATGTTTTACTTTGCAAGAAGACAGTTTTGGTACAGAAAAGCGTTACAGCAACTCAGTGTTACTGTCTGTCAGTCTACTTTGTTCTGTATGCAGCAACTGTAAGACATATTCTTATTAACTTTGACCGCACAGAAACAGTTACAGTATAACCATTTTCAGATTTTATTTTGGTTACTGTACTGAACAAGGCACCATCCTCAAAGGTACAGGGGCAGAGACCTTCCGGTCAGTCCAGTCCTATCACCACATGGATGTTTGCTGCCTTTGTGTAAAAATAGAAAGCTAATTCAAAAGCCAACAGAGACACACAGGGAGGCCGTGTTCACTGAAAGCAGAAGAACAAGCCAAAGCTGAACTAGAGGATCCTGAGAATGAAAGCTTGCCTCATCTCGGTATGCTGACCTCACAGCTGAAAGCGCTGTATGCTGCACTCAAGGGGTCAGTGGGAAGTACAGTGTATGCCTCAATGCTGCACCAGTAGCTCAATAGGATCATCGCCATCTGCTGAAAATAAAACAGAGGGACTTTGACAGCATTGCTGCAGAGCTAAAAATGCACATAAAATGACCCTGCAACACAGAAAAAAAATACAACTTTGCAGCAACACCGCCAATATGACCTCCGCAACTGATGTGTGTGCTGTAACCAGGGGAAAGATCAGCTCCTCTCTGCTCATGAAAGGACTTTGATTTTTGCTGCTACTTGCTGACTCACAGTGATATAATGTAAGACAAGAGGCGATATACAAATTAGGTGAATATAAATGTTCTCAGTTTACACATAAAATCTCATTCTATAACGCAAATTACAAAGTCTTTGTGACCTTTCCAGTGTGTTAGGGTAACAATTTTCAGCACGTTTAACAGGACTTCTGCTTACCTGAATTTATGCTGTTGCTGTGCTTCGCCTGTAAGACATGGCTGCTTTCTTATATTTATTTTATTATTATGTACACAGCATTTCTTACTCTACATGCAGCCGCATTTTAGTATGAAAGGAACATGCCCTCCAATCAATGACATCAGTTCTTAGACTTTATCACAAATACAGAATTTCTCACATTTCAACTGTGTGCAGGATGCCTGTGCTCCTGCCAGCAGCAGGATGTGCCCCAAAAATCCAGAGCAAAGCACCATGGGTCCTGCCACATCCTCCTCGCTTGTGATGCTGCCATCTGCTGCCTTTTTTGGGGTGTAGCCCTGTCAATCCTTTGCCAGATGTGTTTGAAGTTGATTCGCAGTTCTGCTAGTGCAGCCAAGGCACAATTTTGAACAAGTGTGCCGCACTCATTTTATTAGGACTGTAAGGCATAAAAAATCCTTTCTCACCCCATTTTTTTCCCTGTGGGTGCTAACTTTCCTCAGATTCTGGCATCCTACCAGAGGCCTGCAAGTTTAAGGGTACAATGCAGTATTTTTGCTCTTCCTAGAATTGCACCCTTTTGGACTGAGGCCCTAAGTGCTCCTGTCACTGCTGGGGTTATCTTGCTTTTCACCTTTTACATTCTCTCCAGTTCCTCTCAATCCCTGATATTTCTCTAGCTTCTCATATTTCTTCTTCCTGATACTTCTGTCACTCAGAGTGACCATATCTATCACCTCTGCTGCCCCCTTGTCTATTACCAGTGTATCTGGCTGAATAGCCATTACCTGTGTATCTGTCTGAATGTGGAAGTCCCACAAGGTCTTGTCTCTGTTGTTCTCCACCACTCTCTATGATACCTCCTATTTAGACTTGGCATGTCCATGTCATATTCCTTGCAGATGTGATCCCTGCCACTTGGCTGTGCCTTAGTATCTGTTGTCCCTGCCTGCATCAGGCAGCCACTACTATGTACTAGATTGTTTCAGGTGCTTCTTTGCACAGTCTACACCTGGGGTCTTGCCTGATATGGTATCTCTGTTTCTGCTGACCTGATGCTGCAAGCTTGTTCTATGATTAATGCCTCTGCACTGTCCTTCAGTCCTGCCTCTTCCAGCCATTGGGAGGATCTCCCCATGTTGGCCACCTCCTGCTATCTGTTGGTGGTACATTCTGAGGAGGGGCTCATCCTTCCACGGGAGCTCCTTTGCTTCCATATCCATATCCCCTGTCTGTTTCTGATATTCCCCTCAGCAGTCGTTACACTTTTTAGGCCCCTTCCCCCTTCCTTCTCTCTGGTCTCTTGAGTGCTAGATTTTGGATGGAAGACTGATGACTGGCAGGGAAAATGTGTTGATAGTGCTGATCTCGTTCTTCCTGTTCAGCTGGCTCTTTAGGTTCTATCTTACTCTGTAGAAGTATTTGACTGTTGCTATATTGCTAGTTTCTGCCTCATGGTTGCCATGTAATTGAAGGATCCTCAGGTGCCTGTTGTTGTCCTGCATGTCTGTTATGTGGCCTTGTGACAGTTCAACTCCCTCTGTGTGTACCACGTTCCCTTTTTTTTGCTAGCATTCTGCAGAACTTCTGTATTCCAAATGACATCCTCGTGTTCTCGCTGTAGATCTTTTTCAGATTCGGTATAAAGCTTGATGCCATCTATGTACAGGAGGTGACTGAAGGCATCTCCGCTCTTGAACCTGTATCTGTAACCACTCTTACTGATGATCTGGCTGAAAGGGTTCTGGCTTTCTTCCCTGAATTTGTAACATAAGTTTACGAATACGTTAACAATGTATAAACCATTGCACAATTGCTTATCTCACATTGTCCCCTTGGGCATCAGCTAAATAAGTGTTAACAGTAATAATAACCAACAAAGGCAGTTTCTCTGTGACTAATCAAAAATTTCCTGTATGAATCCTCAACACATAATACTAGACACACTGAAGAGCAAATGCTTTATAAACATATTTTTATTATATCCACCTCTTTTACTGAAATGCTGTTTTAAATAAAAACATCATTCTTGGATACATGATTAATAGCAGAAAAAATACAAATTAAAAATGAAACATTGAATTAAAAAGGCTGGCTATATTCCACCAAGACTGTTACGATTACTAGTGATTTTATCCAAAGCCGTACATTCTTATACAGCTGAACAGCTCAACAGAGAGCAACTGAAGGTGTTTTTCTCATGGGTGCTACAAACGGGTCCTTCTTAGGACTCGGACCAGCAATAACATTGTCAGAGGTTTAGTAAAGTGTTTCATATTTTAGCAGCTACACTCACCTCTGGCGATTGCAAGGTCACACACACATCAATGCAACTGTCCTCCATGAGGGGTGTCTTCCAGACAACCGGCGCTGTACTGGTGTGATACATCTGCCCTCTTCAGTGCTGGTGTTGAACATCATGCATGGGGGATGGAGCCTCAAACCCTGTGAGTAACCATAATGGTGTGCAGGGGCTGGAGACAGCATCATCTAATACCCAGCAATGTTCCCCAGTATTACACTCCACTGGGTGGACCACACAGCTGAGGACTGTTGACAAATTACTGTGCCCATAAATTCTTTACAAGATCATAACTAGCCTCTGGCCCACTATCATTTTTCTGCCAGCATTCTGTCCCACAAAATTTACAGTACAAGTGAATTGGCCTACTTCAGCAAAAAGAAAAACCCTCCAGATTTCAATCCTTTGTACTCTATTCCCCACACCTCCATCCCATACATGGTTTTTAAAGAACAAACCAGAACACTGTCTTATTGAAGAAAACCACAGCAAGGTTCAGTCAAAAACGATCCGCAAACTAAGTCTGCAGCCAATGGCATAAAAAACAGTGGATACTTTTTGACTTTCCCCAAGTATATGTCTTTGCATCAACTGTAAATGTAGTGAACTTTGGTCATATATGCTGTGCTAAAAGTTGTCAAAGCTGGATATTTGCCTCAGAAGTTGAATAAATAAAAGAAAATAGTGAACAAAATTTATTTGGTCCTGTGTGTGTGGTAACCCTGTGATGGATGGGTACTCTGCCTTATTCCCTAAGCTTCCAGGATAGACACTGGACCACAACAATGCTGTCTTGGACAGTCATTCATAATGGATGAATATTTAAAGATCACCGAAATACAGAGATAATATAACGCCATCACATCCATCTTACCCATTAAAAATTCATTATATGAAGTCAATAACACAAGGTGGTGAAAATGATTCAGTCACTGAATACAGTGAACACCTTTCGTCCAAGCCCACACAATTGCAATAGAAGACTGTTTCACCAGCAAAGTCGAAATAAAACGGCTCTTCCCATTTATTAATTCACAAAATATGCAAACGACACATTTAATTCTGAAAGAGTTTCAAATACCGCCGTTTCAGAAACGAGTGAAAAAATAAGAAATTGCCACCGAATTACACTGAATTAAAAAAAAAAAAAAAAAGACCTTACGTCATCGCTGCCTGAAGTGTTTCCTCTTCCGGGTCACGTGCGTCGTATTTGAATCTTACGCACAGACGTGGCTCCCCCTACAGGTCACTTTTAACACTGCATAAACGATCACCATAATATCATGCAGAAAGGGAGCAGACAGTGCATAGATGGGAAAATATTTAAACTTTATAGCCTTTTTAAATTTGACAATGGATATTCGTAGACTGTAACATAAGTGATGATTATTCCTGCATTTGGGTGGCATAGGAGGTAGCGCTAGTGCTTCAAAATCAACTGGACAGTACATACATATACATACATACATATATATGTGTGTGTGTGTGTGTATGTGTGGGCTCAAACCTGTCTCAGCTCTGTGAGTTAGTTTGTTCTCTTTCTGTTCATGTGGATGTCTTCCCACAGTCCAAAGAAATGTGCTTCAGGTGAATTGATTACTCTGTGTGTGTGTGAGTGACCTGCTGTACAAATCAGTGAATGATTTTAGGGAATTTAGTGCAGTCTGTCTAGCACTCAAAATTCCTTGGCTAAATATAAGATGATAGTGTATATTACTTTACAGAAAAAGCATCTACTAACTGAAAAAGTAAGCTACTGTACTCACTTTATTATTTTACTTTATCATTGAAACATTTCATTTATTCATGTCATTTACATTTTATTCATTTTCTTTGTTATTACTCATTCATATTTTTTTCATTTTTACTTTTTTCACTTTTATTTTACGCTGATGTTTTATATACAGAATTCTGGACTCAAAATTACCTCTAAACAGAACACTAAAATGCATCTCTTTTGTTGTTGTGTGTTGAACATGCTGAGAAGTAAGCTTCAGGCTATACTGAAAAAGAGACACACAAGGCACACATGGACATTAACACCAGCACGACATCTTTTGTGCATGCCAGTCAGTACAGGATAACACTTGGTGAATTCTGTATTGCAGTAATAAAATCATTTTTGAGCTTTATTGTGCCTCATCTTGGAGACTCCAAAGAACCTTGAGTTAAGATCAGTTGTAACAAAGCATCTCATATGATTTAAGATGCCACTGCCACATGAAATATAAAAAAATCCCTGATATAAAGAACAAAAATGCTTATGGGACTACTAATATTATAACTAATTATATATATTTTCAAAAATATTCCACTTCACTAAACTGCATCTGTACAGTTTGTAAGCTCTCAAAATTCCAAAATGTTATTCTACTAAATGAACTAGAAAAAAGAAGTTCTTAAATGTGTCAACTCAAATATAGAAAACTTTAACCCAGCAACTGCAATGTGACTGCTGGCAACTTTTGGGGAAAGTTCCTTCGGAGAGGATAGGTATGGGTACTAGGATTATGCAAATAAGGTCATGTTAAGCAGTTTTTATCTCCTTCAAATTCAAACTAGTTTTAAGTGTCTACAGTCCTTGCAATATGCAGAAATAATACTACAAGGGATACATTTCGGGAGCTGAACTATATGAAGAAATTCACATTAAAAGCGGCAGTTAATTCTTTTATATTCAAAAGTAAATTAAAGATGAAATTTAGCATTTGCACTCTCATCCATTATTATTTTAATTCAAAGAATATCTTCTTAATTTGGAAGTACTTAAAGCTTTACATTTTAAACATGGTTCTCCTAATTAGTTCTCAAGTACATGCCTAAAAAATAACTCCCATGTTTTGGTCATAATCCAAACTCCATCCCTTTTTACAAATATGTGTGATATTAGATGCTACAAAGCGTGTGCACACCATCTAACACAACAGTGCGGGTATTAAACTACTTGGCTTACGGCATATGCTGGACCTTCAAATGTCCATTTGGAGCATTTTTTTTGAATAAGCTTCCTCTAAAAATGTATTCCAGCTGGGATTTGGTCTCTTTGGGTCAGGTGAAAAAAAATTGCACAAAGGCTATCTTTCACAGAGGAGTATGATAAAGCGGAAGAAGGTAGGCCTCCGGGGAGCTGTAGCGGGGAACAGCACTTTCTTTTGTCGGCGTGAAAAAGATCAATTGGTCCCTGTAAGAAGAAGAAGCTCTAAAGACAGGGCCTGATGAAGAAGGGCAGGGGACTAATGCATGCAGAAGGTCTTCATCTCAAAGCAGAGGTGTAGCATGAAACAACAAGCCTGCAGTTGGTTAAAGGTTAAAGGTTAATCCTTGCAGTTTAACCAACACTGCAGTTGGTTAAAGGGAACAAAAAGCAAATAAAAGCAAGCAACGCGATAAAGTGTACGACAAGGCAAGGCGCCTACGAGGGTTTTATTCTTTGTTTTTGTCTTTAACTACTATTCCACCTGCCACTTTAGGGTGCAATGATGATTAATGCTAACTGCTAAATATGCTGGGCCTTCAAATAAACATGCTGGTCTACATGACATATCAAGAGTAAAATGTTATCCAAACCTTGTTGCGTTTTAGGCCAAGTAGCAAATTTATTCTTATGTGGCAGGGAGGAATAAGGGCATTCGGTTGTTTCTTGTGCTTTAGCACTGTACCACTAATGTACCATACTGGGCCAAATATTAGATGATCGAGATTATAAGACAACCTCCTCTTTTTCAACACTCCTTTTTCGAAAATATTTATCTTATCTTTAGAAAGAAAAAGCATATTTATTCATATTTACTGTAGTTGTGTATTTAAGACTGTCTTTTTGGGCCCGCCGTCTTCGAACACAGCATTCTGTAACTTTGTATTTCTTGCCTGCTTGACAGTTGTTTGACCTTTGCCTCATTCATCACCATTTTCTTAAAATTGGCATCATAACTCCTCCTCAGTCCTTGGTCAATTTGGCCTACCTTTGAGCTACTTTCTTCCAGACCGTCTCAAGGTTTTAGCATCTTTCACACTCACTAGCTCCAGCAGATCATTTCTGTAGATAACTGACCCTGGTGGATAAGTGACCGCACCTACTGGTGCTATACATGACCTTTACAGGTCTATTCCCCAAATATAAGATGACCCAGTCTTTTTCTAGATTTAAGCCCCAGAAAAAAGCTACCTTATATTCGGGCCAATGCGATATTGCGTAACTAAAATACAATTATATTTGTCAATTATAGCTCATGTTAAGTTTATTAGACAATCCTGATAGTCTATTTTATTTTGAGAGTGCCTTGTATTTGATGTCAATCTATTTTTCACACATTTCATTTTTGTGTTAACCTAAAAATGATTGCATTATTTCTTTCTAGCCAGAAAATGCTAACTTCCATGTAAAAAGCTCTACAATTGTGCACAGAAATCCATCCATCCATCCATCCATCCATCCATTATCATTAACAGCTTTATGCCAGTCAGGGTTGTGCTGGTCCAAACCATAACCCAGAAGCACAGAGCACAAGGCTATGACTCTACACCCAGGATGAGATGCCAAAACACCAAAATCATTAGATAAGATGAATTTTATGCCAACACAATGTTTTCACTCTCGAGGATTTGAATCCTCACTCACGATTAATACTGCATTGAAGTGATTTAAATTCTTTGCGTGTTAAATCTTCTGGTACATACAGTAGCTTACAATTATGAGCCTAATGAAAGAAAATTGAAATCTGCCAGGGAAATTCTGGAAATGTAGGTCATTGAACTTCTATGCTGTACTGTGATAATTACCGTGTTAAAGTGCTTGGTTAATCCTTTATCATTTCAGGAGTGCATGAGTGGATTACACAGTCCCTTTTTTACACCCTTCACTCTGTTTTCCTCTGTAACTAAATGACATGTCTGACAGCCACTTGACGTTGATAGTGCTTAGTTGAATAATTTGTTTTGGGAAATATTTGCTTAGCGAACAGCAGGTGGGCTGGAAGATAGGAGAATCGGAGGTGCGAGTCGCCTTTGTCTCCGTTTGATGTGTCCCTGTTGCACCGCAATGTGCAGTTCGTGGCTGAATGAAGAAGTGGAGGCTGGGAAAGCAGAGAACAAGACCAAGAACGTAGGTGGTAGTGGCACACGCTGCCTTTTGGATCCCGCTAGTTGCGGTTGGCACGCCAGCACCGGGTGACTCCGTCATACAGCTTTCACTCACTGGAAGTGCACGTGTGAAAGATCTGCCAGGGTTGGTGGAGAACAATACACACGCTTAGATGATGTTGCCTTTTCGGTCAGAATCCTTGTCTTCGGGTTCTGCTGAAATAAAACGCTAGGTGATTGGCAAATGCTGTTTGTAACAAAAAAATTCTCAGAATACAGATGTAAAACAGCATTCTTAGCAACTTTTTCTTTTATCACCAGAATTGCGCTCCAAGTCTTTGAATAGATTTTGCTGTGAGACAGAAAAGGTTATCTGTACATCCCATACACGTTTCAAATAATCAAAGAAATAATAAAGCACAAATTCATGCTGTATATAAAATCGTCCCCTTTTATACTTACACTATATGGCCAAAAGTATGTGGAACCCCCTTCTAATGACTGACTTGAGCTGCTTCAGTTTGCTTTGGCCGCGGCCACGCAGCATGCAAACACATTCTAGATAACTATGTGCTTCCAGCTTTGTGGCCACAGTTTGGGGAAGTAGAAACTCCTTTCCTACTCCAGCATGATTGTGCCACCCCTGTGCACAAAACAAGCTCCGTAAACACATGGTTTGCTCAGGTTGGTGTGGAAGAACCCGAGTGGTTTGCACAGAGCCCTGATCCCAACACCACTGAACACCTTTGGGATGAACTGGAACGCCGACTGCGAGCCAGCCCTTGTTGATCGACATTGCCCGACCTTATCTCACTCTTGTGGCCAAATGGGCACTAATTCCCAAAATCTGGTGGAAAGCCATCCCAGAAGAGTAGGGGCTGTTATTGCAGCGAAGGGGGAACAACTCCATATCAAATGCCCGTGGGTTTGGTATGAGATTTTCATAAAGCACATGCGGGGTTGATGCTCAGGTGTCCACATACTTTTGGTCATACAGTGTATCATTGTGTATAGATAGACTCAAAGTCATTTGCATTTTTCGGTTTTGTCATTCCTTTTCTCAACATCCATCCATTCATTATTGCTAACCACTCAATCCTGGTCAAGGTTGCAGCGTAAGCAGAAGAAGTCCAGAGTCTATCCGGGGATCATCGGGTGCTGGGTTATTAAAGTATTCCTGGATAGAATGCAAGTCCATTGCAGACCTTTAAAACATTTGCTGCAAAACACGATGCATAGCTTCAAATAACAATTAAAAGCTTTAACTGTTGGTACCGGCAACTCATTTAAAAGCTTCTAATTTAAAAACCTAATGGATTCTGCTATAGAAGATGAAGACTCCACATTCTGCAGAGAATACTTTAAGAAATAACTCCCTGCAGAAGGATGACAGGACCGAAACTGTTTCAGTAAATACAAATCCACAGTGTTAAAATTTGCTGTGCTGGCTCATCTGGCAGGAGAAATGCTGGTGCTTAGCAACACCTTGTCAAAACAATGCACCATTTCAGCAGGGTTTTTGTGCAACCGCCGCCATGTTCAAATCAACGATCCGAACAGTTGGCTCATACTTGCACAACAGAAGGAAGCGGAGTCTCAGTGCAAAGTGAAAGCAGACATTGCACACATCTTCAGGTCTCCAAATACTGCAGTGTGTGCAGGCCTTGAAAGTTTTACAGACATGTATCATAGTTACACATGATTTACAAACCCATTCCGAGACCATCCGCATCCAGGCCCGAGACAGAATGTAAAACATGGCACCTGGCACGCAGCTTTCCCGTCAAAGTGCTGTCATATGCAAAGCCATAACACACCTGAGACTTGTACTTGGAGTCTTAAGGTATCAGGAGTCTTAAGAATTAGCGTGAATGTCATCAGAAAGTAATGCCAGAGGATGATTAATTCCGGAGCCATTGATGTGAGAAGTTGTGAATTTTCCAGTTTGCTTGCATCTTTTTTCTTTTTCTTTTTACATTCAGAGCCCGCATAGTAGTACCACACAGCGAAGAAGTCCTGCAAGGCACAATGCTATCTATAAAAAATTGCACTGTTGTGCACTTAAGTATTTAGTCCATCGTGAACACGAGCTTGCATCAGCTCTAGGATTTACCATGGTTGTGCCTTAGAATGTTTTAATAGTGGGATAAAAATTTGCACTAATGCTAATATGCAGATGTCTTCTAGATTTTACCAGAATTTTCTTCTCCTGATTTGCTTCTCCACTTATGTGGATCTGGCCCATAATGAAAACATGGGCTAATGGCCCAGCCCTGGGTTCCAGGTTGCTCTTGGTACGAGGATAAGCACTATGTGGTCTTTATCAGCCTGGCAGTATCACTTAGTTTAGATCCAGGACCATCTGCCAAGTCCTTAATGTGCACTGGGCTTTGTACTAAAGCCTTATATCTCCTCAGAGACAGGCAGACCTACTTTAGCAGAGCATCTATGTCCAGGGGCTGCTGTGCATCACCAGACCTGGAGTTAGAAACACTTAAACCCTGCAAACAGTACAGAGTCCATGTTCATCCTTGCGTTCACTTTGTGTTAGCTTGTGCCTTAGCTACAGAGGTGAGCCGAAGAGGCAGAGACTGTTTAAATGAAATGCTAACCAGCCAGCCAAGTCCCACTGTACCGTAGGTAACCTTGCCCTGCTTGTAGAACACGGGAAATGACCGAGACAGAAGGCATGGAAAATACAACACTTTCCTTTCTGTTGCGATTTAGTCGCTGGTACGTACAGGAGTCCACCTCCTCCGTCAGTAAACAGCTGAGATTAAGCGGAGCCCACGCTGTACGAATGGCTGCGTCCTGCTAATCCTCTCCATAGTTATACTAAGCTGTCTAGTTGTCTGTGTTACCTGCAAAAAAAAAAATCACAGTTTAAATGTTTCTTTGAACTTTTGATCTTAACATGAGCTGGAGATCAGCTCTGGAAAACAAAAGTGCTGATCTGGGAGCGTTTAAAATAAATTACCTAAATTTAGATGCTGCGAGCATGCTGGATGCCCCCCCACAAATTCTTCCAGCAACATCAAAAACAAGACATCTCGGCAAAGACATCACAACACAATCAGTTTTGACGGCAAGCGATGAAAGGAAATAGGGAGAAAAGAAAATATGTTTTATAAACACTTTTTCAAAATGCACTCCCTCGGGCCAACTCTTCGCCTGATGGCCGAGGGATGCGTGGTCAATTGAAGAGCCCGAAGCAGCCAAGTAAAGGTTGTTGACTTCAAAGCAGAATCGAGAACTTGTGTCAATGAAGCACTTCCTGAAGCCCAGCTGCCACCATGAGCACTGGGAACTGTCCTAAATGGCTCTTTCAATTGAATGTGAATTTCTGCACCCACAACTGCGAGCCACCTTGCGTGGAGACAGGCGTCACGGACCTCTCCTGCTGTCTTTTCCTTTTATAAGGTGCACCATCTCCCTCCACGAGCTGGGCTTACTGTGGTAAGACAAAGTACTGAAGATAAAGCAAGCGGGCTGTGGAGTGGAGTCTTTCTTTTTTGCCATGTCACTCAATTTCTGTTTGCCCCGTTTCATTGCTTTCAGCTGTTTGC
Source organism: Heterotis niloticus (assembly GCA_018136845.1). Taxonomy (NCBI): domain Eukaryota; kingdom Metazoa; phylum Chordata; class Actinopteri; order Osteoglossiformes; family Osteoglossidae; genus Heterotis; species Heterotis niloticus. The sequence continues at coordinate 21,642,236 of CM030888.1, forward strand.
TCACCAAGAGAGAAATTATGAGTGCAAAATTGGTATGATGATGCAAAAGAAAGCGACCCAGTGAGTACTGCGCACTAGACAGCCCGCTCAGAAGTGCTGCTGATAAATGATTAAACACCAAACTCGATGTTCTGAGAAGCACTTTTGAGTCTGTTTCCATTAGCCCTTGCCTGTCCATGGGTTCATGCATAAAGAAGTTCTCTCCAAAACTGGCTCCTCTCAAGCTCTAAGTTGGCAAAAGGATAAGGAAGAGCCGAAACGAAAGCACCCAGGAAGAAGGATGATTGCCGGTGTATCTGCTGGACACTTTTCTGAAACTTCCGATGTCAAAGCGAGGAAAAGGAGTGTCAGAAAACAAGCTCGTGCTGCTGAAAGGGGCCTGAACTCTTCGGAAGGGGAGCCTGAATCCATGGCGAACACGACGAATACATGTGAGCACAACGGAAAAATCGGAACACAAGGATCACACCTGTGATTCCTCTGAACGGCCGGTCCACATCTTACTTTGAGCGTTGAAAAATGCCCGATGTTCCACAGCGATCGCATCGTAGAAGCTATCTGGTGCCCGTGTTGCTTTAAAAGGCCGCGGTCGGGATGAATCGTCATGCATGTATTTATGATTACAGCGGTGGCCTACTTACAAGTGACTGCGCAAGGGTTCCTGCACACTCTCCTCAAAGACTCACAGGAAGTTAGCAGAAATAATGATACAAGAAGATGGGAAAATGTCTTAGTGCTTTGGAGATGAGTGATTGTTTTACTGCCTACAAATCAAACTCAAGAGACAGGAAAAGCACGTGGAAGCATCACACTATCCTCTGAGCGATTTTCCTTTAAAAGACAAATGACAGGTGACAAACTGACAGCCGAGTATATGTTGGAGTTCGAGACCGACATCACGCACTTCCGAATGCAAAATGAAAGCGAAATGAATTTTCTTGGCCTTGCTGGCTTCTAGCTCCACCAGAGACTCGGGAACACAATGCTGTGTGGCTTTCATGCTGCAGATGTTTCTCGTGATCCCACCGCAGCTAAAAACAAAAAAGGTGTGCGCAGCTGGAGATGAATAACCTGCAGTTGCTTGCAGACTGCTTGCCAACATCACGTCAGCGTTGCTACAGTTTGTAATTCACTTAGTTTGGATCACAGGTCATTCTTACTGTTGGTGAATTTTCTCGATGGCACTCTATGACGCTTTCATTTTTTGTGTCTTGGGCTTGAAACCTCCTTATTTTGGTGTTACAAGTAAATGAATTTAGCTCCTCCTTTTAAATGAACATATGACTCATCCATGGCCCAAGGAGAAGCAAAAAGCCTTCTTCTTGCAATTAAAAAGGAGTTTCAGGACCATCTTCTCTTTTCCTCTTTTTCTCTCTCCTACACATGATAAATGCACCAACATAGCTGGAGAGAACAGCCCATGAAGTTACTTTAAAAACTGACATTCCTGCATCAAGCGGGCTATAATAATTTTTCTAATAGTTCTGCATTTAAGTCCCTTGGGCCATTATTACTAGGTGAATTATTCAAATAAACATTTATTCAGGGAAATTCAAGGCAAATATTGCAAATACAAGGCTCAAAAAGTACATTGTGGAGATATTATTAGTTGATATCATGTTTCACATGGTTTTGTGGGTGATACTGATGATAAACTAAGTTGCTAACAATACACATTGTTCTGGAAATGCTCAGTGGGCACAGGTATGCCGCATGAGTTGAACAGGTCATGAAGTTCTTGCAAATGGGGAGCAGCAGTTTTGCTTTCTTTCATATCTTCCGGTAATATCTTATTGTCATATAACCATATAACCATATGTGTTTCGAACACATTTGTGCACAAAACGAAACACCGATGAGGAGAATTTGCAAATAATAGTGTAACAAGTGCAACGTGTAGAAAAAAACTTTTGGAAGATCCAACACTCATTTATATTTACTTTGCATTAACTCATTTAACAGACCTTTTTCTCGAAAGGGACACGCAACTCGGAATGAACAAAAGTGCATTTCACGACTGTCACTGCCTGCACCAAGACTTGAGCGCTGACTGTTATAATGGTTCTCGCAGGAAATGGTGTAAATATTTTTAGAAGGATGCCAAACAGCACATTACACATCTTTAAATGTTTATTTTCATTATAATGCAAGTGGAGGCTGTAGGCAAGGTAACATTTCTCCAGGCATCTGTAAGTACTTATAAATAACTAAAAAGGTGTTCCAGAGGAACGCAGCACCATACTTGGAAAGGAAAATAAAATGTGCGTTAAAGGTAACCAAATAGAGGTTGGCGTGGGACAGAAGACAACCCGCTGGGTTGTTTCTGCTCAGCCCGCTTGGTTTCAACCCATTGTTCCGATGTTTTATCTGCAGATTTGCTGGGTCGTATAAATCACGATTTTAGTGTTTTTACCACCAGGCACGCCGGACTGGGACGGAAGGTCGTTTTCTAAGGTCATCCCTTCGGCCCAATAAACTGTGGAAGTGCGCAGCAAGGTGTTAAATCTCAGCTGGACTCCTCCAGTGCACTTTCAAAACCTAATGCTATGATTTCGGGCGAAAGACAGCAAGATCTGATGGGTTTGGGACCTTTTCCAAAGGTCTAAGAATTTCTGACAGAACTTGGCGAGACCCCTCAGCTCGGAGTGCGAGCCTGGCAAGAGGGATGCTCTGTCCGCGGTGCTGAAGCGGTCACCGGCGGGCGAGCGTCCCTGTCGCCTCGGCGACGGCTTTGGCATTTTCGTTAAACAAATAATTTGTTGTGCGTTAGAAGAAGAAGAAGAAGAAGAAGAAGAAGAAGAAGAAGAAGAAAAAAAAAAGTTGCCAGTGCCACGCCGTGGGCGAAAACAAGCGCAGGGAACATTTGAGATGCCATTTTCCTTTAAGATGATGTAAGGCTTTTTATTCCCCATGATGGTTTATCCCTGCACCGCTGAAACAACACCAGCACAGACGGTTTTGTACGCGCTGCCACCCCGCTCGGAAGCCACCAGCAGGAATTCCAGCAGACACCGCATCGCCCCTTGGGCTGCCATGGACTGGGAATAGGGGTTCGTTCCTGGGGGGTGGACGCGGGCAGCCGAGAACATGTGCAGCGCCCCGAATTCATGCTGAGAATTAAGTTGGCGCTGGGCACGACCTCTCAAGTTGGTGCCGCAAACGCAGCCATGGTCGCGCACCGAGCGGCGCGGAACAAGTTGGACCGCCGGTGACATCTCCGCGGTGCCCCAAGGATCCGTAAAGTTGCTCAGAACTTCGACGCGCCCGGCAATGATGTGAAGTCAAGTTGAGAATTCCGATCGGATTTATTTCGTCTCTGCATCCATCTTTTTCCGCACGACTGTCTTCCTCGAGGACGGGAAGCGGCAGGGCAGAGCGACGGAACCAGCCTCGGTTTTCTTGCGTTCGGATGGATCTTCGCCCGTAACCCAGATCCGCCAGAATGGGGGAGTCGTCGGCGTTTTCCGCTCGACGCCAACAAATTTCCTTTAAACATCAGTAAATCCCGCACAGGTACGCAAATATCTTAAGTGTTGTGTTCAGCGCCGTGCGCATTACATCTGCATGTTCAAAAAACAAAAAAAAAATCTTTTTAAAAGATATTTAAATATATGTTATTGGTCTACTTTGCAGGATTTCGAAGATTTCGAGAAGACACACGCTGTTCATTTTTTGGACAGACATTCTGCGCCGAATTTAGATATTCTTTTCTGCAATAAAGCATGGCGCTGAGTGGGAATAGCAGGAACACATCTCAGATGAAGGACCAGGGCTCCACTCCCAATTCTTTCCCCGATGTGGTGGAGCTGAACGTGGGAGGGCAGGTTTACTACACCCGCCATGCCACCCTGGTCAGCTCCCCCAGTTCCTTACTCGGTAAAATATTCTCAGCCAAGAAGGACAATTCAAAGGATCTGGCTCGAGACCCCAAGGGGCGCTTCTTCATCGACAGGGACGGCTTCCTCTTCCGATACGTGCTGGATTACCTGCGGGACAAGCAAGTGGTCCTGCCCGAGCACTTTCCGGAGAGAGGCAGACTCAAGAGAGAGGCGGAGTACTACCAGCTCCCAGAGCTGGTCAAGATCCTCACCCCCGAGTACCTCAAGCAGAGCCCGGACGACTGCTTTCACAGCGACTTTGAGGACGGGTCTCAGGGCAGTGACCAGAGGACGTGTCCGCCAGCGTCGTTGGCTCCTGCCGACCGTAGGTTCGGCTTCATCACCGTGGGCTACCGCGGCTCGTGCACCGTGGCCAGAGACACCCAGCGGGACGCCAGGTTCAGAAGGGTGCCCCGCATCTTCATCTCGGGCAGGATCGCCTTAGCCAAGGAGGTCTTCGGGGAGACCCTGAACGAGAGCCGAGACCCCGACAGGACGCCGGACAGGTACACCTCCAGGTTCTACCTGAAGTTCAAGCACCTGGAGCGAGCCTTCGACATGCTGTCCGAGTGCGGCTTCCACATGGTGGCCTGCAACTCGTCCGTGAGCGCGTCTTTTGTCAACCAGTACACGGAGGACAAGATCTGGTCCAGCTACACCGAATACGTCTTCTACCGTAAGTCCGGTGTCCTTCAACTTTCTTCTCTTCTCTCGTGCGCGCGGTGTTCTGCTTTGGGGCCGAACATATTGCGGTAAAGGGAGGCCGTTCAGAAGAAAGACCAAATCGATATTTTGTCCTCAAGGGAAAATCATATTTGAATTTCAGATAAATAAGTATAATAAATATAGATTAAGCTAAGTTTTTCAGCGACAGTTGAGGATTTGTTTTTTTTCTTTTGTGTTTTTTTTTTTTGGAGCCACCACTAGAAGGCACACTTGATTTTTCTGACCCAGCTGAAATTTGACTCGATTTGATTTTCTGAAGATTTTGTCCTAGTCGGTTATACAACAGGCACTTTATGAGTGGGGAAAACTAAGCTTCGGGCATGCATGTGCAGAAACATAACATCACAGTGGTTCTGAAGTGCAGTCGTCAGCCTTGCCGTCAGCATCTGCCGCGATCCACAGAAAGCCTCCTCCCCAGGTACGGAGATGTAACTTTAACTTTGTGGGGGAGGAAGATAAGAGCGGCTGGGGTTTCTCCTCGGTCAGCCTGTTTCCGTTATGTCCGTTCCAACCAACTTGTTCAGGATCTCTGTGGACAGACTGGACCTCAGACTGTCAAAGCTGTGTACTGTCTAGGATGTCCTCCTGTACCGTGACTACTACAGTGATTCTACAAGGATACCCAAAAAGGAATGCCCAAAGCACTGCATTTTTCATATATATTTCATCTATATGTACACACACACACACACAGAGTATACGGAACAGTTTTAGCATACAGTGGCACAGTATGTGTCAAGTACCACATTTATTCTGGAATTTCCTAACCCTGTGCATCGTGGGTGTACCTCCTGGACAAGATGCTCACATTAAGAGCAACCCAATGGCCTTTACTCACAGGTAACTGGCCGACGGGGGAGCCAGAGGACTCGCGCGTTATAGAAACAGCGACAAGGCCGCATTCAGACAGGACCGCGAGTTTACGGCGCTACCTGCTGTGCTGCTGCGAAGCCGCCTGTTACCCCAAACTTGGAATGATGTCATTTGCTCACCAGCACCTTCCCTTATTAGCGTCTTGTGTGGCTTTTCGTCTTCCACCAGAAAAGGTGCAGCGCCATATGGCCAATTAAAAGTACCGTGCGGCCCATTTAAAGGCGAAGAATAAAGAACCCACATAAATATAAAAAGAAGCGGATTAAAGCAGCCTGCGGGTAAGAACTCCTGCTGCGGACGGCGGGGGGAGCCGATACATCGATTGGTGCGCTTGCTCGGTGTCTTGCTCATTATCTTTAATATGTGTACACACAACTACCGTCGAGCCAGTTTTGAGGCGGTTTATTAACATGGATAAAAGCCTCGGTTAAATAAATATATGCAAATGCAAACATCCGATCCTCGCTTCAGAAAAGCCGGAGAAACAAGCAGCGCGGTGCTTTCGCATTTTCTGTACCCCAGCGCAGCACCAAGTGAAACAGAATAAACATCATTCGGTTATGCTGTGTTGGGTTATAAAACAGAGTGGCCTGATCTGCTGCTCTCTGAAATGTGTGTGTGTGTGTGTGTGTGTGCAATTGTATGAGCATGTGTGATGCTTGACAGCAAGAACTGCCAGTTGTCAAGAATCTCTTTCACTGAGGACTCCTCCAAAAGGAAATTATGTAACTCACACATAACTTTGCATAAGCTCTGCTGCCCATAATGTTTCCTTAGACTTTTCAAAAATGAGTCTCTAATAGCTTCAGCATTAATAACTCAACTGCTGACAGTACAATAGGCTCTAGAACTGAATAGAACAAAGCAGATTTCATTATACATAAGGAATAGCATGCTGAAAATGCCTGAAAAAGCCTCCTATTACTTTTATTGGTCTTTCTAATAGTCTCATGGGCGATGGGAACAATACCATAATCAATACATGAATTCCCACACCAATGCGCAGCGCTGAAGCAATGAACGATCAGCAGTCATCGGCCGACTCCTTCACCTGCCATATAAGCGCATTATAAATTAAACAACCGTCTTTTGGAGGAATCGGGAAGATTCTCGGCAACTGGCAGCTCTTGTTTTCGATCTTCATATGCAGATACGCACACACACACACACATTTCCAAAGGTTGCTTAGGAATCAACTTTTGACCTGAGCGACTGAAGCTGTGTAGAAATACTTCAACAGCCGTGAATGTGCGCGTGCGGTTACTATGTATGTATATCAAATATGTAGAAAAAAGCGCGTGGGTCATTTGTTCGAGGCTCTCCCATTGTGCCGGCAAATAATGATCTGCGTAACCGAATTCTCAGGTCGAACAGCAGGAACGAGGGCCGTCGAAGCCCTAATGTTCACTTAGATCTTCTCATTGCATATTGACTCCCGCCACCCACCACGATACTCCAAGAAGCAGTGTTCAGGATAAAAGTGTTGCATTCTTCCAGTGACCCCTGCCTGGTCAGCACGCGCTCGACCTGTGTGCCTATATTAGCCGTAGATAAACGCATTCTTCGTTTTGGCTTTGACGGCCAGTTATCGCTAACCTGGAGCAAAATGCTACTGGTTCTTCTCGATTTCAGTACATCGGTCTGTTGATAAAAAAGCGCTTAGTTAGAACAGCGTGGCTTTTCCCAGTATCGTCCGTGTCCAGGTTATGCAGATGGACAGGCCCGTGGATACATGAGGGAAGATGGGAAGAGACAAGATCGCTGCGTGCTTTCATAACCTCATGGCTTGTGTTACCGTAGTGCTACTTCACACGGAAAGTGTGGGATGACTCATAAAGACCGGTATGTGAAGAGCTGGCATGCAGATGCAGAAAGAGAGAGACGACCTGCGCTGCCTTCACCGGTATGTCTAAATTTAAAATGAAAATTAAGTCCCTGTGCTATCCCAGCAGCATGAATCTAGCATCTCATATGTTTTTTTGGGTGAAAATGTGAATGTTAAGGAAGTAGGCTGCTGAAAATTTTGGAAGGGCTTAAAGTCTTGAAAATATAAACCGCTTTAAAGAATCCATGATGTGAAAACAGATCACAATTTTGCATGTTTTCACCTATATGGCCTTGTGACTCCCAATTCAATGTAACTCGTGGTATTTTTTCCTGTCGGGTTCATCCACTGATCTTTGCTCTGTATGATTCTTTGACATTCTTTTAAATCACAGCCAGCACTGTCATAAATCCACACTTTAACCAAGTAACTGGAAGTGAGCTAAATAGCAGGTGTGCAGATGTCATGTGCGAGGAAGCCAATAATGTGGTTGCACCAAGACGTGTGCCCCCTCCCCAAACCTTGTTCACACCAATTACCGATGTCACTGGCTGACATGTCAACACAGTCTTTAATATTCAAGCATTTTATTGTTGTGATTCTGAGGTGCCATCGGTGCTTCAAGGTGGTGACAGCAAGGACAAACTGTAGGCTGGTAATTCGGGATAAGTAAAAGGCAGGAGAGCTGGGGATTTTCTCTCCGGCACACAAACCGCAGAAGCACCACAAACAGTAGGTCTGACTGAAACGTGGATTGTTTGATGCAATTTTAAAATTTGCTGTCACTTTGAAATTCATAAGCTGTTCCTCTGTTACTCTGGGCTGGGCTTTGGTGTAAGAATTTTGAGATTTCTGACAGGGAAATAAGAACTGTACAGAAGAAATGAAAAGGCTCTTAATGTAGCTGATGCTGAAGCACCCTCAAATCCATCTGCAACACCAGCATATGTACAACTAAATTCAAACATTATATCTAAACATTTGTTAGAGCACCCTGAGCTCCTGCATCACAGTCTGGTATGGGAACTGAACTGCCTCCGACTGGGGAGCTCTGCAGTGTGTAGTGAACTCTGCCCAGCCCGTCACTGGGACTTCACTGCCCACCACCCGGACCACTTTTGATAAGCAGTGTGTGAGCAGAACTCTTGTCATCACCCCCTTTCACTCCTTCTTCTATCAGTTTTCATCTCCCCCATCTGAAAGATGCTTCCACAGCTTGTAGGTCAACACCACCGTGCACAGGAACAGCATTTACCCATACACTACTGAATTTCGGACAGCATACGGACTGATCACCACCACCACCACCACTGACCCCCTCCCACCACATCACAACCACCATCCCTACTGATTTTGTTTGCGATAATCCTCTTAATAATCTTGCCAATTTATCTTTTAATCTCTTTTTATCCATCAGTTTGTCTGTATCAGTTTGTTTTCCTGCCTGTTTATATCCTACCTCAACTTGTCTGTATTGTCCCATGTTGTTAAGTTGTCTGTTAGTACACTGTACTGTGCACCATGGTCCGAGAAGAACTATGTTCCATTCTTTTCTTGTACATTTGTACAATAAGGTGAACTTTGAACGCCGACCCTTAAGAAAGATCTGAACAGTATACCTCTGGGATGTAATCTTCATTCCTGTACAATAGGTTAGGTACAATTCCAAAATTCATGATACCTGCTTCCAAAGGTATGAAACCATTTTCATCTACTCTCAGCTTCATTTTGAGGTATAATTCCTAAAATACAGCGTTGCGAAACCGAAAGAAGACAGGTATAGAATTATCCTTTGACTCCGGTGACAATGAAATGCAATATTTAACAGGAATGTCCTTTGTAATACATCTGTCATGGTAATGCGCTCTGAAGGACAAGGTATCCTCTGCTGCTGCTGCTGCTGCTGCTGCCAGGTATCAATAAAGCCAAGCACACCTGGAGGTCTGGTTCAGTAAGAACTTTTTTGAAAAAAATTCTCAGACACCAGAGAAACTGGCCTGCAGCTTGTGGTGTTTAAAGTCTATTTTTACCTTCTGCAATGGATACTGAATTATAAAAGCTATTCATAGCCAAACCATAAGCCAGGCAGGAAGGGAAATTAAAAATACACTTTCCGCCAGAGAATTAGTAAGAGGAACCAAGCCCTGTGCATAAAATGTGCGGTTTATAGGTAATGACAAGATTCTCAGGTTATATATACCCGAAGCGTGGGACTGGTGACTCAGCAAGTTAACTTTTTTCATCTTTGTTCCACATCTCAGTCAGCCCCTTTTCCTTTTTTTCCTCTCCTATTCTTGCCTCACTCCAGTCTCATTCATAAATAATCCTCTTTAGCCTGCGTCTTAATTTGCGACGCGAACTGGGTTAATGTCCACAAAAAGTCTGACTGTTGGTCTTGCGATGCAAAGATACACACGAACAGAATTTGATGCGACCGTCCTCTGCGTGTAAAACCGACAAGACCGCTAGATATCTCAGCTGTGCCGCATTAACTTTAAGGAGCAGATCCTCAGAGGGCACTTGGCATCTGGAGGGTGGGGGGGGGGGCTTTTCTCTTTTACACGTCTCAGAGTCCAAGCTGCAACACCAAGGCGTTCAACGGAAGTCCACTACATGGCTTAGTGGTCTCCAGGTCATTGCCAAACCAGTACAGGAAATGCTATCTATTTCTTCTGTGCCAGCCAAAAAACAATGCTCATATTTTCCAGTACTGGAAGAATGCAAACTATATTCTCAGTTAACTCAGGATGTAAATGTCTCACATCTTTCACATGTCAAAACAACACCCTTCCAAAGACAGATCTCGAAATGCCTTCTGGAGAGAAAACACAACATACATTCTGCACAAAGAAGTGAAGTCAGATCCTTAATGAAAGTAAAGGAGAACCTCTCCTTCTGTCTCATATGATCTGTGTTAGTGCTACAGTGCAGGAACAGGTGTGGGTTCTTGTCTGCCTGTCTGATACACCTATGCCTAAACAATTACACAAAACGGACAACTTCCTGTCGACAAGTTTTTTTGATAATCGACTGCAGCCAGCATTGTTAAATATGGCGATGTGAGCTATACTTGCGGGGTCCTTGCACAATGCGCAACGCAAACAAGTTGCATTCAGTTAAACCAAATCTGGTGTCAAGAGGATAATTGTTTCCCAGGGTGATGTTCTGCCGAGGAGTGGGCGTACTGGGAGTCGGCACACTCGGATGTTGTGGAGACACTCCCATCCGTCTGCTTTGGCCCATTTCTTCATCTGGAGAGGCGATTTCCTCGCTCGCCCTCAACAGGGTGAAGAGGGGCTGCTGTGGGGTGGAACTGCAGCGGGCAAGCGCCAGGGCACTAGCTGTCGGAGGAGAAAGCAATTTCTCGGCACCTCGAGAAGCCAGGGTTGGGCTCCTTGGCAACTGAAAAGAACAATTTCTTCTGGAAGGAACTACAGCTAAGCTGTTAAGTAGCTGCTAAGAACTCCAGTCTGACGTTTATGTACGCCCGCTTGCTTTGCACAGCTTTCCTCTGTTCTGCCGACCGTTGTGAGTGACAGCCCATTAGCAAAATGGGCCACAGCCTGTAGGTTGTATTGATAACCCAGAGCTGAGGCCTGCAGTCACTTCAGCTCAGCCGTGTGAGCTTCAGTAAAGTGGATGTCTCATTCATTACGTCTTTGTCTTCCCATAGATTTTTGCCTTATGCCTGGTTCTAATCTACACTAACATTTGGCATTATTAATACAGCAACAGCAGTGCATTTTGCTACTGTCATGGTCCAGCACCAAATCTAAAAGGTGTCAAATTTAATGAACATTTACACTGGTGAGTTTTAAAGCCAGGAAAAACAATAATTGTATACATTGCTTGTTGGACATTTATTTTAGATAGATGGGTAAAATTTGTCCATTGGGTAAAATGTGCTCATAAGGAGCCATGTTTTCAGCAGCGAGTTTGAAGGCTGACTGATGTTTGAAAGCATTTTATGGTGCCATCGCTGGAAATGTAACAACTGCCCATTCGACTCGGGGGTAATGAGAAGCACGCCTTTTTCGCATCTTTGCAATGCCTCGGCGAGCCTGTGGGCGCGGAGGAGAGCCAGACGTGCCGTAGCTCCGTGTACTTTGCAGTGGGATCCTGAAACTCCACCTCCTACAATACACCTGTTGAAATAATCTCACATGTACAGCAGCGAAAGCAATGTAAAATGTCTGAAATTGCATTCTTATTCTTTAATTTTACATTTTTGTTTTTTTCCCCTCAACCGAGGCAAAGTGAATACAATGGATATGAGGAATAGCGCATTTTAATATGATTTTTTTCAGTTTTAACAATCATTTTCAAAATGGTAATTGTAGCTTTGTTAATAGTAATTTGGTGGCTTTTTATGCTTTGTGCACTTTTATAAACTACGTGGCACAACGTGATCTCCTACCAAGTTGTCAGAATTAACGTGCATTTTCCAGAAGAGGAAGAAAGGTGCAGAAATGACCTTTTTGGTTCCATCAAAAGTGTAAGCTTTAACCAGCACAAATTTTGCCTAAAATTGAAGACCTGGAAAGGAAAAAAAGAACATTTGATCCCAAATGTTACTCAGTCACTGACTTATTAACCGCTGGTCCTAATGCAGGGTGGAGGTGGTCCGGGCCCTATCCTTGCAAGCAGGGGCTGCTTATCATATAAATAAGGACAAAAGTGCATGTTGTTTTCTGACGATGATGCGGCACTGTATTTTGGACATTCGGATGATATTAGATTTTTAATGTTTACAATGGTATCATAGGGGGATGCAGTGGTAACAGCGGGGTAAGTTCAAGCCCAGCACTGGGGTGCATGGAGTGTGCATGTTTTCTTCTGTGTCTGAATCCCTCTAAAGAAAAAATATGCTGGAAGAAGGCGATGGCAGACCACTTCCGTTCCTCCTTGCCTTGAAAATCCTGTCGACTGTCACCCAGGAGCCGGCAATGGCTCAATGTCACTTTTTAATTCCACAACAGCGTCACGGTATTTTATTGGGTTTACACGACTGCAGTGATGGCCCGAGTGACAGAATTTTACCCTGCGATATGCAACCCCGTGATACTTTTCTGAGGTTTCATAATAATGGAGCAGAAAAAACATGGTATTTCTTGAGGGAAGTTTGAAAGAGACCTGTAAAGTTTCACAGGCTTGTATAATAGGTAATATTTTGTTACGGAGGTAGGAAACCTATTCCAAAACTCCTGGGCACAAAGCAATGAAACTAAACCCTAGGTGGGATGCTAATTCATTGTAAGGTGGCCACATGCACACGCCCGACGGGCATTTAGCCTGAAATGGATACCTGCGGACTGTGGGAGGAAACCCACACAGATACGGAGAGAACATGCAAACTCCACATAGACTGAGCTGGATGCAAACCCACAGCTGAACAGCACAGGTACTGCGAGGCAGCGCTGCTACTCATTGTGTCACCATTTGACAGAAGTAAAACAAAAAAGAAATTTTTTAGTTACACTCTTGACTACATTTTATTTCTCTTAACTTTTTGTATATTCGTAAGTCTAAATATAAATTAAAAACTCTGTGTTCTCAGGAAAAAGTAATTTAGCAAACATTTTTAAATCAATATAAGACTGGGTAGCGTCATGTTTCAGATGTTATACTTACAACTTTGCACACACAAACTTGTACATTATTTGCATTTTTCAGGCAAAGAAGTGAGTTTAGATTGTCAATGCTTGAAACAAATATTATAGAAATGTAATATTTTTCATCCGAGAGTAGAATTTGTTGACTGAAACAAATATGTACTGTATTTGATGATATGTCTCTGACTAAAGAGACCAAAGTCAAAAATGAAGAACGCCTGTCTGCAAGGCAGGGATGAGTTTTTTGATTCACAAAGGATGTGCACAACAAGGAATTTAATTTGGAAAAGGAAATTTGATTTGGCCTGTAAGATCTAATCTATTACTTTTGCACAAACATCGGAACAGAAGAGCTATAGGAGAAAAGCCGTTTTCTCCATGCCCTTGTATGGAGAGGTCACAGCTGAAATGCAACACGTAATAAATAAATCAGTTGAGCTAGCATGCCGTTACACTTCATACAGGAACAACTCTACTTTAAAAGTTTCCTTTTGCTTTCTTTCAGGTCTCCTTCAGTCTAAACTGCTGTGAATAGATATTTTCTGTCGATTACATAACAGCCGTGCCAACAGCCTCGTATTATTTTTGAGTCTCAGTGTTTGGTTGTAATGTCTAAGGATGAGCTCTCTGCTGTACTATGGCTGACCGCAGCATGTAAAGCACACGCATTTCATCTTTGTCTTTTATTCAGTGTTTGGGTGCGTATCAGCGATTGTCTTCTGCTATATCAAAATGCAGCATTTTATATAAACAAAACATTGGTTCATATGCAATATTTTTCATTTGCTATTTAAGTTACTTTTTAAAAAATGAGCAGCAAGCAAAAAAGTGTCTGTTCTGGTGGTGCTGAAAAGAAAAAAGCAAAAGAAAATAGATTTAAAAATGAAAGTGTAAAAAAGTACAGCATTAAAATATAATCATGATATTACACTGGCTTGCAGTATTATTCTGTATTATCATTATTTTGACATGAATAATTTGTGAAATTGCTGAAAGAATGTAACAGAGTCATTGTATGACAAAGCATTCACATGTGGCCATGCTTATATGTCCTCATGGGTTATATGAAACAGTACAGGGAGTTAGAACGTATGATGAAGCTGAGTTACAATAAAGTTGTTGGAATTCTATGGCATCATAAGATGAGGATCATCTGTATACCCTGCCCAGCAGAGACTTTTACTCTTCAGTGTACCACGCTCTGTGGTTAGCACAGCATTCATCTCACTATGCTCATACAATAATTACCTTACAAGCTATTGTGGAGCATTTGTCTCACTGTGGTTGACAGGGTTCTCATCTCACTTTGATGGACTTTAGAGTCATACATGAGATCATATTTTTGTGAGTTCAGCTTTCACCTTATTTAATGGCTATGTACAATACATTATATGCAAAAAACATGCAAGGAAAGAAACAGCAGGCATCCAAACCTCATTTGTGTACATGTAGGTGCAGCCTTTGTGCTCATCTCACTACAGTTAACTGAGCATTCATCTCACTTGGTTGATAGAGTCTTCACTTCACCATGGTTGGGTGAGTGTTCATCTCACTGAGGTTGGCTGAGTGCTCACCGCGGTTGATTTAACGTTGGCCTAATTGTACTTGGCTGGATGCCTTAGCTTCCCTGTAGGGCTTTGGTTGTGAGGAAACTCACTGTAAAGAAATTCAGTAAACAATGTTGACCGCTTAAACATCCATGTTTATTCACTTTGCAGCTTCTTAAAACCTGCTACTTTGTCAAAGAATATTTGTCCATTTTTTCCACCGTAGGTTAGTTGTTTCCAATTCTGGATCGTACATGGCTGTCCAAAGCGACAAGCTGGGGGGGGGGGGGGGGGGGCAGATGGCATGCGCTCCTTCGATTCACACCCCCGCCAACTCGCTTTCTTTTCTTGCACGCTGAGTCGAATGATGCCAGAGCCAGTTGGTGGAGTGGTGAATGTCTGAATGCTGCCAACCTGGAGCTCGCAGATGCCTTACAGGTCTTTAGGGCCAGTTTAGACACCACTGGTCACTTCAGTCCTTACAGTCTCACAGCCAAACACTCAACACTCAGTGGACCTGACTGGAGCTAGCCAGCTTAATACAAACTTTTGATATCTATTTAATTTCTTCTTCTTCTTCTTCTTCTTCTTCTTCTTCTTCTTCTTCTTCTTCTTCTTCTAATAACAAAAGTAACATTTAAGTTAATCCCACTAAAAAGTGGTGTGATGCCTTTTCATTTCTCAGAATTTTTCTGTATCTCATCTGCATGTTGTCAGTATGTAACCTGACATCTTGCTTAAACTATCTGAAGACCACTTTGTTCTTTCTGCATCAATAAAATAAAATGGAACAGATGTTAATTTAAACCTTTAGCAGCAAACCAAAAGAATACGTTCCCTTTCATAACACGAATCTATGTCTGTGATGAAGAAACTGGATCTTCAAGATGAAGACAGATGCTGTTTTCTGGGGTGCTGTGGATGCAGCAGAGGCTGAATGGTGTATAAATGCAGGCCATAATATTAAATCAGTCTGAATTCTGAGCATGGCGTTCACCTCGGGTGACTCGTTCTCGTCGATCTGAGACATGGTGATGACTGACATTCAATTTTTTCATTGCACAGTGCCTGTCACTTTGACTCATGCCCTGCCTCCTGACAAGGCCCAAATCGCCTTTGTAGATCTGGAGACAGGCTTTCCGATGTGCCACCTCCAAGAAAGAGACTGGCCTATTATATGTGCAATGTGTCTGTCTTGTCTGCCCTCTCCCTCTCCCCCAGGAGGAATGAGGAGGTTATTGTGGGAGCTGCACCAGCTCTTCTTCTGTCCCCAGTGGACAAAATCTCAGGTCAGTTCTGAAACAAATCTCAGAATGACTGCCATTACATTTTGTTTTTGGAATGTTATTTCTGTGCTCTCCATTTCACTACTTAAAGAAAGGAAGAACCATGACAGCGCAGCGTTCACACAGTATTGTGCATAAACGTCCTTTGAGAATCAAAACCTTTCGTGTATTAATCGCAGTGTAACTGAAGTTACTCGAGATTTGCACCATTTTGCTTCTTCGTCTCTTTAAAAATGTGGGTGATGTTGGTGTCTGTCGATGAAACAAACACCATAACCATACTAGTTTGCACCAAGTGTACATAGGCACCAAGCACACCAAGTGTATAGAGGAAAAGTGGTGTTCGGGATTTTATGAAAAACACAGTAGCTGATTTAAGGAGGCCTAGAAAAGTAATGAAACCGAAGGCGAGGCTCAAAGCCGTAAATTTACGAGCTTTACTGTGAAATGTTCCTGAAGAAAGTTCCTGGATGTGTGTAATGTTCAAGTTTATCTTTTTAGCATAAGCTGCAACAAAAAAGTACAATAAGAGTATAATTTCCATCCTTGTGACTATACGGTGAGTGGAAAAAATTGAGAAAACAGCCACTAAGAAGCACTTAGGGTCATTAGCTGTATTTTAATACATCTTAATAATACAGCACTATAGCAGCCTTCCTAGGGGTCATCGTGGGAGTCCTCCGTATGAGTTTCCACGATGAAATTCCTTTCCCAAGGCCGTTTCTGAAAAAAGACAATTTATTGGGGCATCGTGTCAAAACATGAAATATGAATAAGTTACCGCTGCAGCTGAAGATGGAGATGCTAACAGAAATCTGATAATTTTGGAATGGAGGAAAAGAATGTTTTGCTTCTTTCATTTTAAGCTGTAAATCCCAGGTTGGGGAGCTGCGATTGTTCACTTTGTGTTCTCTCAGCAACCTGCCACACGTCCAAAAAAAAATGAACAATGCAGGTTCCATTACTAATCCAGAGCTATGTGAGTGCCAGCGCCGTATACGGCAAGAGCGTCCCCAACCTTGCTTGATTTCTCACACCCGAGCCCAGTCGTGTCCTCTCGGAGGTGAAGCAAGTGAGCCAGATTGGGTTTACGGCTCATGGTTTTTCAAGAAAATTTCTAAATTAAGCACAAGGAGAAACAAAGTGGAGCAAAATACCGTCTGGGCTGTATGTAGAAATGCGAGTGTTGACCTCTAGCCATACTTCGATTACATCGCTGCAGTAAATACAAACATTTCTTCAGGATAAGCAGCTGAGCAGAACTGAAGCGGAGAGCAGAGCCATAGCTTTCGGCGGGCTGTTGCTTAGAGGCGACGAGAGGGCATCTTCTGATGCACCGGAGTTTGTCAGGTTTGGCAGCAAACAGATGTCCGTGCTAATTTTCTTCTACTTCTTCCCTTGTTGGTAAATTGATGACCGCCGCTCTTGAGTTTCTCCAAAAAAACCCATCCCATGCCTGCATACGCACTGCTCTGCAGAAGTCAGACCAGCACACGCGCTGACTAGATGAAGGGTGCAGCCAGCACAAATGCAGAAACGCTATGAGAGCAGCGAGTCGTTTCAGAGGGAAAGGCAAGCCGCTTTCATGCTTGTCCTAGAAAACCAACAGCACGCACATGCTTTCCACCATGTGACAACAACAATAATAATAATACATTTTAAATCTTACAAGTTAAAAATGAAAAAAAATCTTTATAAAAAATTCAATGTGAAATGAAGAAAAAACTGGAATTTTGCTATATTGATTAGTAAATATTAATTGTACATTTTTATGAAAGTTACCAGCTTAAATCTCGCTTTGAAAAACACCGCTCAGTTTTTTCATAAAAAAAAAAAAGAGATATTCCGCAATGAATACTTTGCCCGAAAGCCTCTTGCAAAAACAAAACACTCTCTGCGAGAATAAATCTAATGAAATGGGTTTCTGTGCTGCCGAAAGTCACGGGAGCCGTGCACTTGACACAGATGCACGGTTAAGGTCGACCAGCATTACACTCAGCCTACCTGGCAGGTAAAGCACAGACAATAAATGGAACGAGGAGCCGCTTATTTATTTTCAGATAGACGCAGCACCTGGATTAAAGGATAAGATAAGAGCATCTACCAACAAATTAAATATGAAATTTTCCCAGGACTGCCCTGAAAACAATATGAAAA
Organism: Heterotis niloticus; assembly: GCA_018136845.1. Taxonomy (NCBI): domain Eukaryota; kingdom Metazoa; phylum Chordata; class Actinopteri; order Osteoglossiformes; family Osteoglossidae; genus Heterotis; species Heterotis niloticus. The sequence continues at coordinate 21,660,140 of CM030888.1, forward strand.
CAGCAGAAAATGTGCACCAAGTTACTGAGGTGCAGATTAATCAGAATCGGAAAAACTTTATTAATCCCAAAGGAAATTACTTGTCTTACAACTGTACAAGCAGACAAAGACAAAACAACGGGAGGAGCAAATGTAGCGATCCACATATTAATTAAATATAATATACAATAAATAAATATTAAATAAATATAAATATCAAATACACGACAATAAGTCTTCATTCAAGTATTGCACATATAGGTGAAATATCACACATTCTACCTACCAAAGTTGTACTAACGGGAAGTAAACAAACAAGTTATTGCACATCTGTGTCTATGAATGACCGAAAGTGGAGTTATAAAGCCCGATGGTAGTGGGAAGGAAGGATTTTCTGTTAAGGGATAAAACAGTGAAACATTACTACAAAAAAAAAAAAAAAAACATTTAAACACAATATTCAGTAAAATATTCAAACTATATATTCGATATAATATGTGACCCTTTAAAAAATGTGGTTAATGATGATGGTTGGGTTGGGGGAGTTTACAACAAATAGAAAAGGTTTTAGGGAATCAGTGCAGAAAGTCCTCTCCGGGACGTAATAGGTACTCTTTCTTACCAAGTTGCCTCTCAAGGGCGAATCGTGTCACCTTGGAATACCCTTGAAATTGTCATGACGCAGCCAGCGTGGTCAACGGCCTACTGCTCTTCCATAATTGTTCCGAAAACAACGGACGCAGCGACAAATCCTGCTCGCTGCAGGGAGCACAAGTCCTATCCATTCATCCTCCAAGGCAGCTTTGACCTCCCCTCTCGTACAAATTAGTCAGTCACCGAGAGGCTGTTGACTTCAAATTTCGGAGTTTGTGGACAGAGGATGGCTTTGCTTCGTGTCAGAGATAACTAACCGCTCGTGCCTAGATACAGACAAGAATTACATAGTGACAACAAGGACTTAGTAAGAACAACAAGGACATCAGTAACCCGATGGCTGTCGGTTCAAGCTTCTCGTAGCGACCTTGAGAATGTGCGACAGCCCAGCTGTAAAATAAGTAAAATTCAATTTTCTTTCGGCCCCTTCTTCCCGGTCCGTGTGTTTGCCTCTTCATATTTCTTGATTTCTTTGGTAAAAACTGAAACACAGCTGTCTGATCATGTATCTTTTATTACAGAAATATGCAATTGCCCTGTTTACAATAAGCCCCTTTACTTTTTTTTGTCTGCTTCTTTTTCTTTGGACTTTGTACCTCTGCATTTAAAAATCATGAGAAACTTGTGCCGCCATTTTCATTGCCTTGGAGCAAGTTGGATCAAAGTTTTTATTATTTGTTATTCAATTCCTTTAGCAGAAACTTTTCTCTAGAGTGACTTGCACGGTAAAATCTGTACACTAAGCTGCTTACAATTATCCTTCCATTTATATGGCAAGAATTTATTGTATTGCTCGGGAGATTCAGGGTGAGTGCAATGCTAAAGCGTTGTACGGCAGAGAGAGACATAACTTTTAATTTCACTTTAAAACATTGCTTCGGCCTACAAGAAGCGAAACCCGTGACTGACGAATTGCAGGGTAAAGAATTAAAATAAGATGTCTTTTATTGTTACACTAAGGGTGCTATAAATATCCAATATTATCGCTGTATATTTCCAGTTTTAAAACTGAAAAGTTTTGCATCACTTATCAACAATTCTTTCCTTTCCATATTCTTGTGACTTATTTGTTGTATCTTCCTTGGTGAAGGAGTGGGGTTGTAGGGAGTGGTGTGGTGATGGATCAAAGCAGCTTCTTTAATAAAAATTCTGCACTCATCACTCATTGAAAACGTTTTCCATTCTCCCTGGGGCTTCCCACCGTACTCGCAGATCTTTCTCTCATTTAGTCCAGCTGGAGCACGAATGACTGCAAGGCTGACCGGCAGTACCGGTCCATTCTGTCCGAGCTGCCGCTCCTGTAAGATTACAAAGGAGCAAGACATTGGCAGTTAAGAGCTTCTGGAACTCTCTCATGGCAGTGGGCTGAATAGCAGCTGGAAAACACTGCTGCCAGACATAAAGTTCACCAAGCCTTGTATTGTATGCCTCAATCTTCAGTATGCAAGCCGGCCTACAAGCTGCATACTAATAAGAAATTCTACAACTAATAATAGGAGTGAAAGAAGACATCTGAACAGCTTGCCTCCATTGCAAGAAAGCAGCATCACGAGCAGCGAGTAGGACAGCAGTTTTTAGATATGTGCATGAAACTAGGTGCTGCCCTGTTACCGCTTTCTGCACGTATGAACCAAACTGCAAAAAAAAAAAAAAAAACAGCTGAACCGCTCTTGATATTTAATAGAGGATGAGCACCGCACCTAAAACCAGACCAATCCTCCTAAATACATTTATACATGCATACACGCCTGGCATTCCACGATCCAAGATTAGCGTAGCTTATCATCTCTGCGAGGCGTTTCGCCATCATGCGGTGACATACAGTATTTCTCCAGTAATAACCCCCCCACCACCTGCACTTTGCTAAAAAATGAGTCTTCTCACAATGCTTAGAGGTTAGGCTGTTCAGATTTCACAGCTGCTGCATATTACAGTTTCCGAGCTCTGCCACGCTGGCTGGTAATGAAGATGTCTTGCACCGCGGTGAGCATGACATGATCAAGCTGGTTGAAGGATTTCTCCTCAAAGAGTAATTTCAGGTCCATTACATCATCGGTTAATTCAAGCCATATTGATAATAGTTAAAGGTATGAAAAACGGATAGTAAGGGACACGTGAGATGTTGAATTATTCAGCGTAACTCGGACCCTTTGCAGACAAAAGCAACAGCAAATAGGATTTAATCAGAGCTCAGTGACAACTGTGTTTATTGAGCTGGGTGTCTCTGGCAGGTGTTGAGGTTTAACTGCTTGTTGCCACTGCTCTGGAATGATAGAGCGGAGCTGAATGATGCTATCGCTCTTTGTTGATCTTTGTTCTCCATCTCCCTCTAAGCGACTCTCCCTGTCTTTCACCCCCCCACCCTATGCATACAGTGATGGATAGCTTGGCATGCTGGGTTTCAGCCTGTTTGCCACTCATTTCTATCTCCTAGCAACTGTGCTGCTGAGACATGGTGGCTAGGGCTCCTTAAAAGTCAACACAACCGTCCAGGAACCTTCTGCAGATGCAAATCTTCCACTCATGTTTGACAACGTGATATTGGTCTTTGGTCTCCCTGTGCCCAGGCTTGGAAAACCTTTAGCCACCTTCGCAACATAGGGAAAATGATGTGCGACAGTGGTATTCCATGTGTGCGTCAGAGCTCCTTCCTTGCTGCATCTGCGAGATGTTCCACCATGGCTCCATGTAGGTATCAAAGCAGCTGCTCCTTGTCTTGAAGCAAAAGTAAAGTTGCCACTGCCTTTTGGGTGATGTGGTGTCACAGTGCTGATGCTGTATAAATCAATCAAACAGCAAACCTGTCAGTCAAATGGTCATCGTGTTAATGCTTTAGGACTTGTTTTCTCTCAAGTGATGGAAGATATTTTGGGAAAGGTCAATACAGCACAGATGCCGTATCAGAAAAAGTGGATTAATTCTTCTGACTTCCATCATGGTCCATTTTAAAATGCTTGAGTGTGAGGGAATGCAGGCATAAATGGTACTTTTTATTAACTGTGGCTGGTCAATGTTTGACTGTTCAATTTCAGATTCGATCCAATTTATTTTTATTGCACGCTCACCTCCCACAGTGGCAGAGAACAATCGGTGAAGCTCCACTGAGTGTCAGAAGGCAGAAGTTTCAGGTAACTATAGAGCAAGCCAAGTGGCAGCTGAGGAGAGGTAAGCAAAAACTTCCCAAACCAGAGAGTGAGGACTAAAAATAAAAATCTGGGGGTACCAGTGGATGCCCATCCTTTCTGGGCATTTTAATGCGAAAACGGGAACTTTTTGTAGATATGAACAGGTAGGAGAAAGGCCGTACAGTTGCTAGGGCAGAGGTGCGGTCTCTAGAAGCTAAAGTAGGCATCCAGGTGCAAGGTTGCTAATCCCAGATTGCTATTCTCACTGTCAGATTATCAACAGTACTTCAGAGGGCGACTATACTGTGTCCAGGTAATTATGACAGGTAGCTGACTGAGATAAGGCTGCTGCCGTGGGTGGCACTGGCGCTTCATGGGTCCTGGACTGTTAGTCCACATGTGGGCTTGAATCCAATTTATTTTGTGTGGAGTTCAGATCTTTCCTCCTCCTGTTCATGTGAGTTTTCTCCAGGTGCTACGATTTCGGTTGATGTGTGAATGATGTCTGCGATTTCCCTGGGATGGGCTGGTGTCCTGTGCAATGGTTTCCTGTACAATGCATACTCAGCCACTTGTCCTTATCCTCCGGAGCACTTTGACTGTATGCCGAATTAGTGTTTTTTCAAAATGGATGGATGACTGAGGTGAATTGTCACATGAGCACGCAGTGACCGCAGCGTAAGAGGAGCTGGAGGCTAAACACGCGTTGCCCCATGATGACAGCATCCTCGGAAGTAAACTGTGAAGCAGGATTTCTGTTGCTAGGAAAGCATCATGGGGCACAAAATACCTGAACACAAAGTCGCATTTTCATGCTTTGGGATTATCTCGGTAAACTACAACACTGTGAGCTTGCAAAATGGTGGAAAAGGAGGAGAAAGCCAGTGAGCAGATTGCTCAGAATGCCTACAGAAGCCTTTGTGGGTTCCTTTGAAGTCAAGTACAAAAGACATGCAAAAATAGAAAGGACTAATTTTAGCCATAGTACGCAAACAAAACTTTTCAGAAACGATGACACCCACATACACAAAGAGAATAAATAAATCCTTATATGGAAGAATAGTCCGCCTCAAAGATATGAATAAAATTTCAGGACAGTTGTGCAACACAAGATTCGGGAGAAGTGCCACTGGAGAAAAAAGAACTGACAAGAAAAGGATGGTTTACCTTTATTTCTGTCATTTCTGCTCGGTATATTAATGGTGACAGATTGTATGCTTGTAATGAAAAGAATAAGTAAAGCTCAGCATTACCTCAGATCAAAGCAGCTATGATTTGTGTAGAAGAGAAAAAAGTGAATATGAACAGACAAGTGAAGGAGAACCTCCAAAGAGTGGAGGTCACCTGCCTGGAGGATACAAATGGATTTGGCACCTTTCTGTTAGCGGTGTCCGTTCAGGTGGTCCAGTTCAATGATGCCATTTTTTACTCTGTCACACTGCCAGGTAAAGTCCATATAACATAGTACCGTACATACGGCACACTCTTCATTCCACCCATCATGTTTTCATCTGTTCTTCAAACTGACTTCGTAGCAAAACAAGGAGAGATACCCTTGTGCATTTGTCTATATGTAATGCATGGGTCTAACACATTGAAGCCAAAAGTTCCGTATTGGCCCAAATATCACATTGATCCTGATTGTGAAATAACCCCTTCTTTTTCAACACTCATTTGTTGAAAAGGTTTTAGGAACATTATATCTTTTCTTTAGAAAGAAAAAGCATATTTATTCATATTTACCGTAATTGTGTATTTAAAACCGTCTTTTTGGGCTCGCCATCTTCTAGCACAGCATTCTGTAACTTTGTATTTCTTGGCTGCTTGAGAGTTGTTTGACACCTCTGCCTCATTGATCATCATTATCTTAAAATTGGCATCATAACTTCTCTTCTGTCCTTGGTTAATTTGGCCAAACTTTGAGCTCTTTTCTTCCAGACCATCTCAAGGTTTCACCATCTTTCACATTGACTAGCTCCAGCTGATCATTTCTGTGGATAATTTAACCAAGTGAATAAGTGACCCCACCTACTGGTGTCATACATGACCTTTATAGGTCTATTCCTCGAATATAAGATGACCCAGTCTTTTTCTAAATGTAATTCGCAGAAAAAATACAATCTTATATACTAGCCAATACGGTGATTCTTTGAGATGAAGTGTTTAAAGACTAAAAATAAAGTACTAACATTTTTGAAGGTGGTTGTCTATGTATAGAAAGAGAAAAGAAAATAAGTGTGTAAAAAAGCAAAGTTGGATGCCTTCACATAGATGCCCTCAGCTTGATACTGGGCTTATCAGACTGAGTAAAGGTATAACATTCTTTAGTACAGAATATTCATAAAAATCATGCATAGACACCTAGACAAAAACTAGGAAAATAGAACAGGCTCATTTGTTTGCATGGTGGTTTAAGTAACAATTTTAAAGGCACACAAACGCAAGGCCTAGCGCTACAATTCATTTTGTTTACTCTAGTTTTTTTTTTTCTTCAAAATCCATTGCCACAAACAAGAGCTATAAAAGACAAATGTCCACAATTGAATATGTCAGATGGCTGGTAGTTTAATTCTCTAAGCTGGTGGGTATTACAGTAGCCATTAAATGCTTTCACATGGTCCGGTATAGAGGTGCTGTTATTTGTTCATTGTGGTACGCAGTTACACGTTGGTCAAGGTGGAACTCGGACACCAAGGTTTGTGGGTCCCAAAGCTATATGTTTTATTTTGAGCGGCGTTCAGGAACAGTCTCTCCATGACCGGCTGGGTTTTACAGGGGTCCTGGGCCAAGTGTGCAGGTGTGGTTGTGATCTTCTGGGTTACCCATCTCAGAAATAGCAGAATAGAGGAATAAAGTCATTTTTAAAAGCACATGTCATGTAGTAGATTCTAGTGTTGCTATTGTAAAAAAAACTAGACGCATCCATTACATTATTAACCAATCCTTTTTATCTGCCTGGGTGGAGGAGGCACTCTTTTTCTCGACTTAAGAATTTGTTTTAAATATTTTCATCCATTGTGGACCGGATTCTGAAATTCTAAATGAGCTGAATGAAATGATGAAATCTAATGCAATGACACAACTCTAAACATCTGAGCAAACTTTCAGCTCAAAATGTAAATGTTGTGTGATCGAGAGGAGGAAAATTATAGATGGGAAACACAAAATGTGCCGTTTCGGATGCTCCTGAATGAGCACTTAATGATGAGACTACAGGCACGATGTATTATTCAACTTTTTTTATGGTAGGTAGTTTACTTTGGAGCAGATCAGAGTGTGCTCTTTGCTAAGGGATGCAGCGGCATTGGCTTGGGTTCAAATCCAGCTCGCTGAAACTTTTCACTGTAACCTGCAGCTGTTGCTTTAATTGCTATTCTGCTCTTTGGCCCTTTAAAAAATGTTCTAGCCATAGTACAAGCATCTGTAAAAAAAAAAAAAAAACATCACGGTGTCCAAGCAGGCACTTGAATTTAGATTTGGGCACTGACCAAGATAAGAACAAAAAAATTGTTTTCAAAAGACTTTGCAAAATATAATACTATAAAATGGACTGATTCAAGTCTGATTCAACCAAATTTTGATGCACACTTTATTGCCAAAAGTATGTGGACACTTGAGCATCATCCCCCCCATATGTGTTGAAAGAACATCCCATTCCAAACCCATGGACATTAATATGGAGTTGTCCCCCCCCATTTGCTGCTACAACAACAGCCTCCACTATTCTGGGAAGGCTTTCCACCAGATTTTGGGAATTTGTGCTTATTCAGCCACAAGGGCATCAGTGAGGTTGGGCAGGAAGGCCCGGCTCGTAGTTGGCGTTACAATTCCTCCCAAAGGGGTCCAGTGGGGTTGAGGTCAGGGCTCTGTGCAGCCACTCAAGTTCTTCCACACCAGCCTGGGCAAACCATTTGTTTATGGAGCTCACTTTGTGCATGGGGGGGCACGGGCATGCTGGAGGAGAAAAGGAGCTTCTCCTTTCCCAAACTGTGGCCACAAAGCTGGAAGCACACCAATGTCTAGAATGTGTTTGTATGCTGCGTGGGTGCGGCTGGAACAGCTCAGCTCAGTCATTAGAAGGAAGGTCTGCATACTTTTTGGCCATATAGCGTACATTTATATAATCTGATTTGTTGCGAGGGTGACTTTGTAACATCCATTGACCAGTTCCTCTGTCTTGTTTAGGAGTCTTGAAATATTAAAGTTCTTCAGACGAATCAATGTTAAATGAGTCTGTTTTTCAGCCATCGAGGAATCTCATACCAATATGTTTCAACAACTGGTTATTCTGCAACGAAAGTATTCACCAGTAAACGACCAAATGTCGATTCTTATTATGTTTTCAAAATCCACTTGTATGGACCTTCCTATTTAAAATCAAATCTTTTGATTATCATTTTTCATCAAAGAAATTACTTTCAAAATAGGTTATTGATAAACATAACGTGTTAATATATGTGCAAGTATGTGTACATGTGTTGTTCACCGTCTAATATTTTTGCTCAGTGTATCATTATCTGCCAGTCTGTGGTTGTGAATTGCTGATGTTCTTTTGCAGTCTCCTTCATTTTTGGAGTTTCCACCCTTACATGCTCGAGGGATGATCCTTTCACAAGCCTGTTGGCTTTTTGATCTCCCCAGCATGCTGTCCTGTACTTCAGTGTGTCTTCTTCCTTTGTCTTTCTTCCACGCTTCCTTTAAAAAAGCTAAGGAAATAATTCTAATCTAGAAAATTGCTACAAAATTGTTAAATGATCCCAAATTATTAACTTTGACCTCAAATACTGGAATACAGTAGCTACTCAGTGTGTCAAGAGGTGCTTTCTAGCGTCACTTTTCCATTTCCTCTTAACTAGGGTAAGGCCGTAAGCTAGACTGGATAAAGAGTCGTGTGGAGTCATGGGTGACATAATTTCTGAGCCATTTTAAGAGTTTCCACTAGTGCAGTGACCTTCAATGCTTATTTCTCTCCATGTCTCTTATTTCTATTAGTAAAATTTAAATGAAAGCAACCACAGTGGTGTACGTCAAACTGTTTAGAGGAATTTATAGCTCAGTGAAGCATAGGCCGGGTCGGCCACCTTTTCTTGGCCCAAGAGTGTCTACAAAGTTGCATGCTAAGCTTAGATGTACAGATTCAAAATTACAGACCGATGACTTTGTAAACTGTTAGTATAACCTTCCTCAGCTCAGTGATTTTAACAACAACACATATCCCAGCATCCTGTGAGATCACGGCAAAGCAGAAGTCCATTGCATTTACATTTTCACGTCTGATGTGAGGAGTTCTACTCTAAGATCTGAGCTTGAACTCTATCTTTCAATTATTAATGGAGGCAGCAAAGCGCTCATATTTTAATATATGCACTTGCATGGTAAGTGTCCTGAATCCTCAAAGTGTTTTTCTGGCCCCTGTGGTGCTTGCTTCCTGTAATGAGCCACATGGGAACAGTGTGATCAATGTCCCGCGTGGAAATGGTTGCGTCACAATGAGTGTGGTGACAGCAGTCCTGTACCATGCCTTGGGCGACGCTGTGCCACAGAGTTATATTGACTTTCCTCAGAGTGACACTTTTAAAGTTTTCAAGAGGATGTCTGACAAATGACAAAATTATACTTTTTAAAATTTTTTTTATTTTTGGGTGGAGCAGCTGGCTATGTGAAGATATACAGGGCCTTGCAATACTATGCAAACCCCTTGAAAATCAGCAATGCTGGCAAATTGTATTTGCACACTGCAGCTATCGATGTTTTTATTGTGCACTCACATGTTCTAACATTACGTTGTTAGAGCCAAAATAAGTTATTTGTCGGCAGATATTTTAAATGAGGTGAAATTTTAAATAAAATGAAAAACTGAAACGTGCTGCATGTCTATGTACTCCTGAGTGTCCCCCATCCCCACAGCTTCTCAGTCACTGGGGCAAATTGTTGAGACTGAATAGAACGTTGACAACACCACAAAACATTTTTAAATGCTCTCCGGTCTGTTTTTTAAGTTGGCAGCAGACTGCTTTGTTTCTAAGGGAAACTGTTCATATTTATTTGGAAAGGTCCACCCCCACTCACATTCTTCTGTATATGCTGATGCCCTCTGCTGTGTAGCAGGAAAAGGTGGGCCCGGTGAAAGTGGCTATCAGAGTGCGCCGGGCTCCTTGAGCAGCTCTGACAAACGTCAGGAAACCTCCACAAAGGAGAAGACCTGAGAGCAAGACGTGGGCTGTTTAATCTGGAGGAGGATCTTAACCGAATTATGGTAGCAGTCTGGCAGATCTCTACCGATAACAAGCAGATATCCTTGTTTGGATAGGACTGTGCTATCCTTGGCAAAGTCATATATTTATTACACAAAGATTCACCTACACGAATACTCGTTTTTTTCAGTTATTTTGGACAAAGGGTTTTATTTTGTTCAGTTTAAAGGAAGGATGAAATTTTAGTTTTGTGTGAGCTGCACATGATAAGCAATGCTGTGTCACTTTGGTTAAAAAGGGTGCTGTTGGGTACTTAAAAAATAGCAAGAGGAAGAGAGGAAGGCCTAAGAGGAGATTTATGGATGTGGTGAAGGAGGACATGCAGGTGGTGGGTGTGACGGAGAGAGATGCAGAGAACAGGAAGAAGTGGAAACAATTGATCCGCTGCGGCAACCCCTGACGGGAGCAGCCGAAAGATGAAGAAGAAGAAGAGAGCTGTAAATAACTGGACAATTTCTGTTTTTCAAACAACCTGCCAATCCAGAAACTGATCTACTCCCCACGCTTGGGTCCTAAAGAGGAAAAAAGAGGCAAAGAGGAGAATGTCTGGGTCAAGAAATGTATGTATCTACAGCAGCGGTGGATGGAAACTAACCGGGATGCAGGCCAAGACAGATAGAGAAGTCGTGACTGTTGACTTGAAGACCGCAAATCTGACAGCTGAAGATATGCAAGACTGACAATGATGGAGCCATGACACTTGGGGGAAAGCGGCACAGCCAGACTCTCCTGGAGAGTTGGCGATGGTGATGAATGTGGCAACTGTCAACATTCGGGGTCTTAATTGCCAGTTGCTTTTGTTCTTCCTGCGAATGTAGACAATGTAGTTCACTTGTCAGGTGTCGCTCTCACTGCACATTCATCTCTCATCCACCTGAGGATCCCTCCAGATTTATGGAACCAGGACACCTCACCGTTGTGTCACACTATATTTCAGAGCGGTTGCGACATTCTGGAAAGACGCTAGAAAAGCTTCAAAAGCCTTGAAACGTGCCTTCAAAAGCAACCTGGAATACACTGCGAGGGTTGTAATAAAATAATGCGGAACTTTTCGAGAAAACTAATTCGAGTATTGTTTTCAGACTACGTCCTTGTGCAGTCTTTCAACAAGACAGGATTTTTAATGATGGCGGATGAATTACACAAAGGGCTCAGTTTGGTCTAATTGGTTACAAGCTCAGTTCAAACAGAAGCCAACCTACACAGTAGGACGTCGGGGCCAGGAATGAGCAAAAAACTGCTTGTGTACAGCACAATATAAGAGGGGATTACATCTCACAGTAGGGGGTGAGAAAAGGCAACCCGCTTGTTTGGTTTGTTAAGCAACGGTGGGGGAGGGGGCACACCCTATGTCAAAAGCAACCTAAGACAGGTAATGGTGTGCAATGAGAGGAGCTGAGACAGCTTGCATATGAGCGAGGGTAAAGGGCCACCCGGGGGTGAAGTGTACCCGGGGAGAGGAAAAAAGACATCGACTGAATGTTGTTAAGGGTGTCCCGGTCAGAATGGATCAAATGTGTGACGTACGCATCAAGTTTGGCAGATGACAGTCAAAAGCGTACATTAAATCGTACAAAATCCTGCATTTGCACATTAATCTCGGTTTAAACAAACTTTGCTTTTTTAGATGCTAGAAATGAGCCAGCCAGAGGCTTTATAAAAACTGAGACAAACAGCATTCAAAACATTTTTTCCCCCTTCCAGCCATTTATTATTCTGAATGGCCCTCTGCACGTTGCATGGCCTGATGGCGGAAATCAATCGGAAGGCAGTCTTCGCCGGTTTTGGATCGACCCGGCAGAACATCGATCGCTCCGAGAGTGAGTTAAGATAGGCAAGCAGTTAAGAGAACACATGTAGCACAGGAAAGGATCGACTGGTTTGTGTGACTCGAAGTGGAGTTTAAGGAGGGAGGCAACCGTTGTCGAACGAGGTTTGAATGCACTTTCGCAGTTTTGTCGGAAACTGCGCTCTGTCGCAAGCAGGATTAACCCACAGTATGGTCACCTTGGAGGTGAAGGAGGTCAGGTCTCACTTTGGAGCAAAATGGTCAAAAATGTGAATACAGCCCCTCCCATACTATGGAGAAGGATAAGAGGGTCTGAATTATTCTCTGCAAATTTACAAAAAACTAGAAATAACACATATATTCTGTGTGCTGCGTGTTTTATGTGTCCTGATGATATCTATCACATATGGAAAATGCGCAGAAGTATTGAACACAGGCAAAGGGGGCTGCCTTTTTCTACCCCTTAAATGGGGCTGAAAAAATGAGGACATAAAATTTTGCATTTTGCCCTGAAGACAGTTGTGCTGAGCCTGACATGAGGGGAAAAGTGTGAAAGTGCCATGTATGCGGCTGCCGAGCGGAAGACAAAGACTCCGTTCAAAGTTGTTAGATCACGTAAGTGAGCTTTATGTGGCCTAATCCTCCACCGGCTGTAACCGCCTTCAATCACGCCGCAGATCCACCGGAAGCTTCCGGCAGTTATAAACCTTTCCAACCGCTGCCGGAAAGCAGCACGCATTCTGAGAATATCAAAACCAGTTTTTTTAACCACTGTCTATAATAATTTCCTCACCTTCGTTGCATTCCATAAATACCACTAAAAAGGAAATAACGTGAGAAAAGCTGGATAAAGTGTGTGCGTTGTTGCCGGTTTCATTATTAAAGGAAGACCTGAAGAATCAGGTGTGGGAGAAGCAACTACTTTGGGGATTATTAAATATTTATTAGGTTTACTGCACGGAGCTTGATGGAAAAAACGGAAACGGGAGCAAGTCTGACCATTTATTTACAAGCAAGGCTTTTCTGGGATGTCAGCTTAGCTAAATAAACAATAAGCGCATAGACAGGAGGTCCGCATCTGTTTATTAAAAGAGGAGTTATGAAAGATAAATTACTTCCGAAATGTTTGTTTCCGTTTGTATGCAGTTCTGAAGAATCGGTTTTGGTTATCTTTAAAGTCCTAACTGCTTCAGGCATTTGCAGACGTGAAACATTTTCGATGCTGTAACAAAAGATGACGCTTTAGACACCTGTAAAGTTAAATTAAAATCTCTATTTTTGATAATGTTCTAATTATAACATTATGATATAAACACCCAGAAAATTCACTCTTAGGTATTGAAGGGAATTTTTTTTTTTTGCACGAAATGTTTGGTTTGCTGACGCCAAAGCAGTTTACTAGTAAATGAAAATGTCAAATATGCTGTAGCTGGCATGAAATACTGGATGTGCCAGGTTACTGGTGAAACTGTACAAAGCGCATTCAACAAAGGGCATTTTATAATGCTAGCTGATGTTTTTTTTTACAAAATAACGTTTCGTAAACTGTTTAAAAAACTAAGCCCACCTATGCACGTATTGTACAGGTATCTCCCTGCTTACAAGAATAATGTGTTCCTGGAAATCTGCTTGTAAAGTATCTTAAGTTTTATTTCCGACTGGGGCGCAGACGGCTTGTGTTGCTCACAATTGCGAAAATGCACTCATTTTTGGTTGCAACTCTTAAATAATTTCATTGAGATACGCAAAAACTCGCTGCTCAAGCGCAAGCATCTCAAGGGATACCTGCGTAACCCTCAGCGCTTCGAAAGACTTCCGACTGAATATTTTGCCGGCAAGACCGAGGAGCAAGAGAATTCGATCGAAATCTTTGGCAAGGTCGCCGCTCTTGCCACGACTTTACCATTTGTTTATATTTTGAAATATTATTCCTATAAAATAAGTTTAGTGTTGTGTACATATCGGCACAGTATTGTTCAAGGTTGTCACCGCTCGGTGCCCGCTGCTGAAAAGCAAAAGTACTGTTGTGATCATTTTTGTATTATCGCCCAAAGTGTTGATATGCTGTTGTAACATTACTTTTCAGACAGAATATATTTTATTCCTATGCTTTTTTGTACACGTTTTTAGAAGGTTATGTTGTTAAATTGGTAAATTGTTACCCCGCTGTGACAAGCACCATTCAGATATTTTAGACCCGGCTTAAAGGTTGTTTATTTTTCATGCTTTATGCTAAAATTTCGATGCCGCAAGCAAGAGTCATTCTTCATCGCTTAATGGCCCCTAAAGAGGTACTCAAGTCCTGATCTGTGATTTGTTTTCCTCCGCTCTGTTGCAGGGGGGCCGTCCAGGTGGTCCTCTCCAAACTGCGACTGCTGCTGCAAGGAGCACAAGGAAGATGGAGAGGGCGAGAGCGGGACCTCCTTCAACGAGCTCTCTACCTCGAGCTCGGAAAGCCAGTCAGAGGCCGGCTCGCCCCAGGGTACGGTGGTGTGTGGGCCGGTGAGCCGACAGCAACGCATCCAGACCCTGGATCGGGCACCAAAGCGCGGGGAGATGGCGCTGCCTCCACAGCAGCATTCCGAGCGCTGTCGCAAGAGCGACATGATGCGTTCGATGGCCTCCGGGGTCCGTGAGTCTGACGGCTGCCGCAGGAGGCCTCCCAAGGAGCGCATGACAGTCGAGCAGGAGCTGGAGAAGTGCATACAAGACTTCCGCAAGATCAAAATCCCCGAGCACTTCCCAGAGAGGAAGACCATGTGGCAGTCGGACCTGCTGCGGAAATACCGCCTGTGACGGGCCTGGCCCCGTACTCTGTATTCCGGCTCCGAGTTCCGACAGGCGGACAAACGAAATCCAAGGGGTAAACAGATGCAGGCTCAACTGATCACGTCGCACTTTTTCTGCCTCACCTCACCTGTGTCCATGGTGCATACTTTAGTAGTTCTCTGTGGATCATGGGGCGGTCCTGTAGGAAGAACACATTTGTGACCCCGACAGGGTACGTGACTGCACCCCAACCTATAGTCAGTGGTATTCCTGTCCTCTTGTACACTAAAGGCCACAGTGTATCCATGTGTGTTGCAATAACTATTCTATTTTTACTGATTTCTACTGCGATGTTCAAACTGCCTGGACACTTTGTCACGTTGCCACGTAATTTCAGTGCCATCGGGTTTAAAGTGATGCAATGGAGCAGCCCTTCACACATCTGAGGACAAAGATTCATCCACGTCTTATATTTACGGAATCTTTCTCTGGCGTTTTTGACAGCAACTCGGAAACTACGTTGGCGGCTTTTGACTTTATGTGAGTGCTTTCTCATGGAAAAAAGTACCGTAGTAATATCCAGTACAAATTAAGTAGGAAGTGCCTATTTGCTGCCTTTTCCAGAGCACAAATTCTAGCACAGTTGTCCAGTGGAATTTCAGATTTGTTCCAAATGGATGTGCTGACAGCTGAACCAACCAATGATTTTGAGTAAGAAATCTTTTGCAGGTCGGCTTTACGCTTGCAGTGGCCTCCCAGTAGATGTACTGGTGAGTAATATACCAGTTCATACCAGTTCTGATCAATAAGGTATTCAACTGGTTTTTCTATTGGGGCTGAGCACATAACAGAATGAGAGTCGCGACCGGTATTGATTCGGATGACTAAACGTCAGTGTTCAGTAAAAAAAAAAAAAAAAAAATTATGGCAGAGAGTGTTTACTTTTTTGTTTTTTGTTGGGTTGACCCAGGATGACTGCCTGCGCTGTAGCATTCCTGTAAACCTGAAAGGTCTGCGAACCCTGCACCGGAGGAATCGTTTCGTCGAAAAAGTTGACACGTCTCATGTAAAAGGCATAATAAACACTAAGTATAAACGTGAATACCAAACCACAACACACGTACATGTGACACATGCTTTATATTTTAGAGATATACACACAAAAACCTCTATACGTGCCATGTGTAACTACACATAAATCTTGTTAAATTAGGGAGGAAATATAAGAAAATAAATACACAGTATTATATATGTATATACAATATATTTGTGTGTGTGTGTGTGCGCGTGAGACAGAGAGCGAGAGAAAGGAGAGAACATACAGCATATTCTTGAGAATGCAGAATAAAAAAGTATTTTACTATCAACGATAATAAATCAACACCGCAGTGTATTTCCTCCTCGCACAATTAAGCCAGTAATGTTTGTACTGTAACACCGCACATTTTCAAGGAAGCTTTAAAACACAGCACATGCATATAAGAGATGTTCGTACTTATTCAGCGGTTATGGGTAATGGCAGCATCGGTGGACATTATGTATAGCTGGCAGAACTTTAAATGTCAGCGTAGCCACCTTGCTAAAGGGTACGAAATTAGCTTGTCCCTTGGAATTTAAATTACAGTTACAGTAACTGTGACAGTAATTTAAAGAAAGGTCGGAAAAATGTCCATAATGAAAATGGCTGAATGCACATAGACCGAATATAGAAATAATGAATCGTGTGAAAATAAAATCTGAAAGGAAAGCACAAATGCCACTTTGTACTTGAACATGTTTTGGGCTAGTTGCAATTTTAAATATTTTATATCTATTGCTTCCTTTTTATCTCAAGAAATTAAATTAGTGCACAGTAGAGGCAGAGGCATTGTTGTTAGTAAGCGTGGGTTGTTGAAGTGCAGTGTTAATGGGACTGGTATAGAACTTCTGTATTGCTTGTTCTTGTTGGTAAGAAGATAGAAACTTTAATAAGATAAATTTACAGTGAATTTAAAATATGGGGCAAACTGAAATTTAGACCCCAAAAGCACTATCGGGCCTAAACATTAATTCTGTTACGCTAACAGTGCTTGCGCTCATGAAAAGGAATGTAATACTGAAGCAGAGGCTGTTTGGTTACAGCATAGGAGTACCGAATTGTGCAACTTTGTACAAAATAATTCAGTAAAATTTATTATTATTATATTATTTCAATAGAGTGAGTGTAAAATGCGTATGTATCTTAACATCGATGGTATTTATATTTTATTTACAAAGTGTGCCAACTGATAAAAGTAATAATTTAAGTTTTTTTTTTTTTTTTTTTTTAAACATTACAATCTGAAATGCATATTGAAAGACAAATTTAAAATCAAATGAACCTGGGAAAACATGACACACTGCGCTCAAAGTGTAAATTGAAAGCAATGGAAAAATAAAATGGAAGAATAAAAAACCAAAGCCCATGTTGAAAAGCTGGAAGTTTTCGCATGCCTGGGAGCCCCGGGCCACAGTACACATTGCCAAAGGATGGAACTGGCTGCTGGCTGAACTGTAAACTTGGTGGAGTAAAGGTTCAACGGGAGCCTCATGCATCCCAGTTGTTCACAAATATTACTGCACAAAAAAAAAAAAAAAAAAAACACAAAATAACACATTTTTTTTCATTTTTAAATGCATCCATATAAACTTACATCAGCTTGTAATTTTTAACTGAACTCCGACAACTGGGGTTCAGTGAGGCCACACAGCCTCGTGATCCACACGTTTCTTCATTCTTAGTCAAACTTAGCGGACTCTGCGTGGAGCCAACCTAAGATAAGACACCATCGAATTGTCCTTTGGCAATAACTTTTAGCATGTGAAACACATGGTAGCGAAAAATGTAATCTTTTTTTATAAATTTTAGAGTTCCGGCAGCAACTGCAATGTTTGATTTTGATTTCCGGTTGGTTAACTGCTATGCCACCTGCTGTCGATTGTTTGTCTTTGTCAAAAGGCTGCGCTGAACTCGGGTCCGCAGCGGTGCGCCGGGGCGAGCCCTTCTAAAGCCACCCGTCAAACATCTTTGCTGCGCCGTCACGGCACCTCACGCACGGCAGCGACGCGTCTGCCATCGGGCAACGGATGCCGTGCGACGAATCCCTCCTGTGTGCTCTGTTACGTGGCTTTGATTTAGACCAAATCCGCTTGTCTTTGCCGCCTGCGGTCCCACCGTCTCTTCTCCCTGTGTTGCAGAGGCAGCGCGGATGACAGCTGCGCGAAGGTGAGCGATTACGCAGGGCCGATTAACGTCCACCTCTCTGCCATCTGTCGAGGGGATGAGACCCAGACGGAGGGGATGAGTTTCAATACATTTGTACACATTTACACATTTACAGGGTGTGCCTTGGTATCGAGATGGAAATTTGCGACGGATTTAATTCTTTCAGCTTCATCACTGTGACAAACCAATTATGACAAAGAAGCTTGAATGCTGAAAGCTCTGAGACAGTACTGTACAACATTCTGCAGAGGATGCTTTTTAATATTCATAAATCCGTAACTGTATAGTTACGATGTTTAAAATGGCATCCGATGAGTGTATTACAAAAGCGTAATTTTGCTTTTTGCCTATAGTGTGTCAATAAACAAGACTGCGTTTAGACCATAGCATTGCAAACTTTTTTAAACAGTGATTTTACAGTTGGTATATCCACGGGAGGAAAGTGTCCCAAAGCAGTCCTTCCTGGGGTGAAGAGAGCCCATAAGTTGGGGCTCAGGTGTCCGATTAAAAATCTGAGGCTAGCTAATCTCTCACTAGAATGAAGCGCAGGTGATTCTTGTTGCGCTCATTTCTCTGCTCCGAGGACACAAGAGAACTAGAAGAGGTGGAACGGAGGCATCGGGCTTGGCAGACCGAGGCAATTTGCTACCCAGCACAAAATTCAAGTGTATCTTTAAATTTAAACCAAGCGTATGTTGGAAGTTGTGATGATCAACAATGCCATCGTGTGTTTTGCCCCAGTTGTTTGTGGTCGCCATCCTCGCAATCCACCGTAGCCATTTTTTAAAATTGCCAAATCAGGCCTGATTCAAGCATGTCGAGTATTAATAGCGTAACATTTAATAAAGCCTTGCGAAACCATTCTTATTTTGTCAATCCACCTCAACAGTGACGATGCACAAAATCTGCGCTGTCCCGAAAACATGCAGGTGAAATTCCAGGGACAATAGACGTGACCTTTTTTGTCTTTTGCAGAAAAATTTGAAAATATGTGCCGCTGCCGTAAAGACAAACGAAATGCCAGCCTAAAGAAATGAATGAGAAATTATGATAAAAAGTTTGAATAACAACATGAACCAAACAGGAAAATATTATTTCGAAGCAGCTAATGTGATGAAAGCTGTTGCACTGCAGCAGAAGGACTTGAGTTCAACTAAAATTTATCTTCAATTCGGTGCAATTTATTTTTGCTTAGTGCTCTACTCAGCGATGTGGCACAGAGTGCCGAACAACTCCAACTCCAAAGACTAAGCAACAGGAAATAAAATGACAAAATATAGGTCGAACATTGTTAGGACACACCAGTTGTTAGCTGTCTAGCTAAGCCACCTGGCAACTGAGGAGAGGAAAAGAAAAAAAAAGTGCAGAAAATTTAGCCTCTTGGTGTGCAAGTACTGTTGGCTGCCAACCTCTTATGGAATTCTATTGTGGTGATAGGAAACCTGTCTGCACACATACGCGCAAACATACATTCAGACAATTTAGACTCAGATGAAACAAGTCAATGGACTGTGGAAGGACACCGAAACAGCAAGAGAAAACAAATCTAGCACTGGAAGCTACTCTGGAATCAAAGTGCCAGCTAAATGAATGAATAATAACTTCACCAGCCATATTAGATCATCTGTAAGAAATGAGGTAATCTGCCATTATACTGAATCTCATTCTCTTGCTTTTATAACTTTGTGTGGCTCTACAGCAGTTTCCTTAACTTATTACTTTACATTAACATAAGTGATTCTAAATTTGGCCTGTTCTCAAAATGATGCTTGCATTTGTGGAACTGATGGAGTATTTTGTTTTCCCCCATGGCCTGACATGTTTATTTTTTCCAGCCTTAGGTCTATTGTCATCCATTCTCACTGGCGTCATGGTCTTTGAGCTCCTGACAAATTGTGCAGGATACTTTTCGTAACCTTTACGTTCCCTTGAGATGTCTGCACAACACAGTGTGTAAACTAAGATTCTCGACACAGGTTATGCAGGCAGTATCACTCGGGCGTTTCCTTTCGTGCTGTGAACATCTGGCCCTGCGCTTCAGTCCCAGGGGGGTCAGCTGACTGGCATGTCTTCTAGTCTATAGCCAAATGAAGGACTCTGAGGTCATTATTGCTACTATATAAAATCCATTTTCTCAAGGTCCATCAGTAGATGTCCATGTCAAAGAATTTTATTGTTGAACAAGAGACAACAAGTCAAACCATTCTAATTTATACTTTATTTATGCAGCACAACCAGGAGTTTAACCGAGCATGTTTAGGATTCTGCTTCTTCTGACCACGAAAGCCCTTATTTAAAATGATAAAGCATGACATGTACAATAAAACAGATCAATACGAAATAAGTACCCTTTAAACAGAACAACTGAAACATGAATATAACAAGGGAAGTCCCACTCACACAGACAGGACACTCGGCCTTTAACACTACGGTCAATGTAGGATAATCGTTTTAGTTGAACAGAACACCTTCCCAAAAGTAGCACAAGATCCAGAGTGCCCCTGCAAATGGTGGAAAACTCTACATAGGCACAGCTAAGGTCATTTTTCCACCTTTCACCTCTGACATGGCACAGCTATCTACCGTACTGTCCCATATAATACAATTCCGAACAGAACTCACAGCGATATAATAAATTCGCTTTGAGGGAGCAATGACTGCAGAAGATTTAGCGAGATAATATTGCAGGAAGCAAAATAATTTTGTCACACTTACAGCAAATAAATGATACCTCGGCTAAGAATACTTAGTAATGCAGCTCGAGTCTGGAGACTTGCAGCAAGTTTTCAAACAGAACTGCATCCTACGGCAGCCGGCGCTGTCAAACAGAAGCACGAAGGAGAGAGAATTAGAAGCTCTGAGCTACACTTTAACTGAACTACCCATTTTAACGCCTTCACAACATTGCCAGGAACCTGTCATATAAGTGTTACAGCAACTGTCATAGGCTGCCATGACCTATTATGGCGGGCTTTCATGACTTGTCTAGAGCCGTGTCACCAAGGTGTTAAAATTCAGCTGCGTAACTAAAGCGTTCGTCTATCTTCCCTTGTTTCAGCCCATAGGTAGCTTTCCTGTTTGTTAAAGAAAGCAAAGAACAGCCGCAGTCTGGTTGTCAGACAAGCTCAAACCCATGCGTTGCTTCCTAGTCCCCGGAGCAGAAAGAGACATGCGCAGGCTGTGTTTACTCTGCAGGCTATCACAGCATCTCTGAATTTCTATTTTATTTTATTTATGTTGCTTCGGAGATGTTTCATCCAAAGCAAATTGCGCACCTTCAAATTTAACACGATATACAAACACAGAACTGGATCTTGTGCAGTGTTGCGTTTTACTCCACAGCTGCACACGGTACGTCGGGCTTCCACGGACAACAAGCAGATGTTTCGTAAATCACATTCAGTCAAGCTGACTCAGTTGGTCACAGCAAGACAAAAAGTAAATCAAATACAAATAAGTTGCCACCGTGTATGGACAAATGTTTGTATGGCGCTCTGAGACCACCATAATTTCCCCAGTGAACCAGATGTGAAACAGTCTTGTGAGACTGAAGTGAACAATGGTGGAACTCGTGGACCTAAACAGCTGCTGAAGAATTTTACACATCAAACAACATCAAAGGACAAACAAAACAACTCTTTTCCTTACGTAAATGAAGGAGTTTGACCATAGCGAGTGCCAAATTATTTCTGACGGCTGTGTTACCTTCTACGCAAACAGATCTTTGTTCATTTTAAATGATGCCGCCGTCCAAAGATTAAGATAGGCTTCTCCAGCTTATTAAACTGAACAGTTTATTCCTCTGCAATCCTTTAGAGATCCTTAAGTCAGAAGCAGGCAGAAGCTATGGACATGTTTGGAGTCCTACACATCCCCTTGCTTGCAGAATATGCTTCCAGAAATTTCAATAAATTAAACACTGCATTTATTCAGTTTACTTATCTAAGAAATTCTTGGAAAAAATTCAGTTTGTTCAATTTGTCGCTAATGTTCTTCACCAAAGTGACCTTTATTAATACAGGCTGACATTTAAGTCAACTTTCTCCCTAAGTGACAGGCGATGTCAAGGGTTCTAACCAGTGTGCAGGTGACAAATCTGCATCTATAAGCAAAATCTTTTCTACTGCTTGGTACTCAACAACCTATTACTGCAGAAATGGAAATTATACCGAGCATATAACATGAATGTTTTTCAGCTTGGCACTATTTGAACGGAAGTGATTTTTTTCAACTGAAAAAATGAATGATCTTCTTGCGTAAATAGATGTACTACGCGCAGTTTTCAAATTAAATAAGAAACTGGGTTTTAGCTCAGCAAGCACGTTTCAGATTTTTTTAGGACGTTGAGCCTGCATGCACTGGCTGTCTCCCAGTCTCCAGCTAAGAGATGTTTCATGAGCATCACTTGTGGAAAAAAGTAGACAGTGTTTACTCTGCACTTGCTTTTGAATTCCCTCTGGAACACTTTGTTGCAAAAATGGATTACACCGAAATAACAATCAAATGATCTGTGATCAATAATTCACAGAAATGTTTAGATCAGCTCATGTATCTTCTGATATGACAGGACTGGCATAAGAGATAAAAGTTGGAATACAATTTTTCCATCCTTGTTTAGTCTTCAGGCAACCTGGCGGGAAACCCAATATCAAAAAGCTCAGCTGACCAGCCTGCAGCGCAGGTCCTTTGTTTTTCTAATGCTTGTTTTTTCCGCTGCCCCCCCAAAGTATTGAAATAAACGTCTACACTCACAATGCCTACTGTCAACTAGAACCATTATGAAGACAGCATGGTTGCAAGACTGCAAATAGGTCCAGCTCAGCAGGTGCCATGTTTAATAAGAAAAATGCCTCAGGCTCCTACAGTAATTGTGGGTATTTTCGGTATAATTTCTTGTAATATGCATTCCCATATCTCTCAGTTATCTCTTTTTCCTGCTGTGGATTAACAGCATCATCCCACCTTTTCCATCTATGGTAGAATGCCCCTTACAATTTCTTAAATTTTTAGCGCTTTGCGAAGAAACAAAAGGCTTGGAAAAGACATCACAGGTAAACAGTGTCAGCCTGATTTATCCACGAGTGTCCAAATTAGTTTTTTCTACTCTTCTTTAGGAATTCTCATTTCAGAACGAACCCTTGAGAACTGGTGGCCCTGAGATGTGCGTCGCCGTGCTGCCATGTACAAATGATGTAAGCCGGTTCAAATGGTTTTGCCTGTAAAGACACTCCTCTTACAGCTCAGACCACAGGTAGATCTACGGCTAAGATACTTGATGATCTTGATGGTACTGGTTTATAGGCCTCGATGTTACAATCTCTATAATTTCAGCACCGCCTTGAACCAAGCGTGGGGTCATTTCCCTTTCTGTTGTTAACCACCTAAGGCTACTCAGCTTCATCATCTTCAGCTGTGCACCTCAGCATCCTTGGGGGTTCGGCCTTTTAAACACAATATGTCCTCTGCCGAGGCAGGCCCACCGCAGGCTGATCAGAGCCGGGTGTGTGTCCCTCAGCTATCTGATCGATCTGATTTAGGAGCCCAGCTGGTGTCCTTTCTTTTCAACCACAGCCAGTGACTTCTGTTTCCTCTGTTTCTTATCCCTCAAATCTCTCCGCTCCATAGTTGTATACGATGTCTCCCACATTCTCCAATTTTCTTTCCACAGATCCCCTCATGTCCTCCAGTAGTAGGACGAGATCTGTGTTGGTGGTCTCCCACGCTCTTGTCTAGAAAAAGAGACCACAAGATTTCAGGTTTGCGCCCTTTGATCTTCCTCTCTGCTGCTGGTCGTGGTTGGCTGGTCTCTGGACTGATGGGTGCTACTGAGTGTGTGGTTGACTGAGTTTCCCTTGTGACTGGGGTGGTGACACCCTGTGGGCTATGGGGATTCTCCTGCCACCGGACTTCATTCGACTCATTTGACCTACCTCTTAAAAAGTGGTCAACGTGAGACCCCTCACCTAATTCTCTCAAGCACTTTTTCTTGCCTCGATGAATTTGAGGCTGTTCTCTGAAGTGACCTGTGTCCAGCCACACCTGTATGTTTGAAGCTGGTACCATGCCAGAGCAGCTAGTTCATCAAATCCATTACAGTTCAGCTGAAGAGTTGTGCAGAGACTGAACATAACCATCATTGTATTTATGAATAAAAGTCTCTTACACTTCTGGTTCCACCTCCATTATATTGTAACGTAACCTGCAGTGTGTAGCGGAAGTGGTTGGCTTGGGAAACAGTAAACAGGATGTTTAATACAACACACTAACAGCTTAAATTGTCTTATAGCTTGGAAGAAAGGAAGTACACCTGAGCTAATTCGACTATACCTGTACAGGACAGAAGGGTGAAAGCAGAGCAACCCTGGGAAGAAGTTGGCTGATTTCCTGCTGAAACCTGGCATCCAAATAACTCATGAAATGTCATTTCCATGAGATGGACTCAAACTTTTAAGTGGTATTGTTTAGCAAATACACTATATGGACAAAAGTATTGAGACACACCTTTTAAGTATTGAATTCGGGTGTTTCAATCAGACTCATTGCCACAGGTGTATAAAATCAAGCACCTAGCCATGCAGTCTCCATTTACAAACATTTGTGAAACAAAATGTAAGCATAAAAAATGGGTTTCCATGGCCGAGCAGCTGCATGCAAGCCTCACATCACCAAGCCCAATGCCAAGTGTTGGATGGAGTGGTGTAAAGCACACCGCCACTGGGCTGTGGAGCAGTGGAAACGTGTTCTATGGAGTGACAAATCGCGCTTCTCTGTTTGGCAGTCAGATGGGTGAGAGAATGTTGCCTGTTTGACTGCATTGTGCCAACTGTGAAGTTTGGTGGAGGAGGGATAATGATGTGGGGCTGTTTTTCAGGGGCAATCTTCATGCTTCAGCATACCAAAACATTTTGGACAATGCTATGCTTCCAAATTTGTGGAAACAGTTTGGGGAAGGCCCTTTTCTATTCCAGCATGACTGTGCCCCAGTGCACAAACCAAGGTCTATAAAGACATGGTTGGATGAGTTCGGTGTGGAAGAACTTGACTGGCCCGCACAGAGCCCTGACCTCAACCCCATTTAACACCTTTGGGATGAACTGGAATTGAGATTGTGAGCCAGGCCTTCTCCACCATCAGTGCCTGGCCTCACAAATGCTCCACAGAATGAATGGGCACAAATTCCCAGAAAAACACTCCAAAATCTTCTGGAAAGCCTTCCAAGAAGAGTGGAAGCTGTTATAGCTGCAAAGGGGGACCAACTCCATATTAAAGTCTATGCATTTGAATGCAATGTCATTAAAGTCCCTGTTGGTATAATAGTAAGGCATCCCAATACTTTTGTGCATATAGTGTATGTTGGAAATTGGAAAAATTATCATAAGAAATGTTTTTTTTTTTTCATTTTAGAAATGGCCGATTATAAAATTAAAGGGTTGAACAATTTGAGAATACTTACTGTAGTTAATATATTGCAATGTATTGTAATACACCATAGTGAGGCATGCAAACAAAACCCTATCCACTGTTCAGCTAATTTAAATAGCTGTTCCTTAAATTGCCATGGGGATTTTATAAGAATCAAATTTCTGAATCTTAAGTGACAGGAAATTAAATAAGCACCTAAAGGCAAAAAGAGATAGAGTCGCTGCTTAAACATCCCCTGAATTGTAATAGAGGCAATAATAATGTAATAGATATCCCAAGCGTCAGAATGATGATTAATTTTTTAAGATAACTCTTCTCTGAACTGCCAGAGTGTTGGAAAATTGCCCAGTTTGAACACAGGTTGTGGACTTTATGCGCTGTGTGTGTGTTCATGCTGTCATTTTGGCCTTGTTTTCTGTTCCCCAGGAGCTCTCCTAAACTTTGCAGTGCTTTGGCCATTGACCAGAAGCAACTCATCACAGGCGGTGGCTGCAGCACCCTCTGCACACACAGAGTACCTGACTGCCAGCAGGGATCTTGGGACTTGACTGAAGTTGAAAGCCCTCTTTGCTTTAATTTTTATTTTTCTCCTCTGTCTGGACAAGACAAAAATAAAATCTGGTGAAAATCATGCCCAAATAAACTCATTTGTAAAACAGAATTTAAATTTCTTTATTCAGAAGTACTGGCAAAAATTATCCATTGACACATCTTGCATCTACGTAACTTTTTGAAAATACATCCGCACACGTGTAAGAAATAAAACATCGCAAGTGTGACTGACTTTCCAGAGATTGTCTAAGTAGGCTAAACTGTGAACCATGGCTGTGTTCATAGTAAGCAGTGTGTTTTTGCAGAAAAGTTGTTACTGATACCTTCTTTCCATATTTAAATATACTGTCGAACCATCGCGATTCTCAGAAATTCGACCATGTCAAAAAACGTGCTTTCAGAGGAAGCTTTACCATCATTCACTGCATTGAACGCATCTGTTCAGCATCTTGCCAGCAGCAGAAAAATACTTGAGAACAAAACACACCAAAACCCCAGTACCTGACTGTAATCGATTTCTAATAATTGCTGGAATAGTACAAACTTGGATATCGAGCAGCTATTTCCATTATTTCTTCCAAGAACAACTCTGATTCATTCCAGATTCAGAGTTGTTCCTGGAAGAAATAAAGGAATGCAGCTTCAGATTCATGCATATGTGACTTTTAAATATTTCTCTGGTGTGTATTTGCATCGTTTGGATACAGTGTTCTTCATGCTGGGACATCTCGAGTCAGAACCAAAATGGGTAGAGCTGTTGTACATACCGCTCATTATATCTAGTACTCAGAATCTGGGACCTCGGTGTAGGTGTACTTTCAGCTTCAATAGCTACTATTTTTAGCAACCCTCACTTGTGAGCCAACCTCTTCCTTTATTTAAAAAACTGATGGACAAGTTAATGTCACATTAACTAGCGTAATGCCGTAACTTCACAGATTCTGCACATTTTCTGGCCTCTTTTTGAGAAGCACTTCCAGCCCACGTTTCATCCGTGTGGAGGTGGAAGTGTCCTGGAGTCGAATCCGACTCATAGCAACCGCAGATGTGGTTTCCAAGGCAAGGAGGAGAATGGAAGTGACTTCTTCTGAGCATGTCTGAAGGGTGCAAACACAGGATGAACATGCAAAGTCTACACACCCCAAGCCGTGCTCAAACCGGCATACAAATATACAAAATTTGTCAGAACTGCGGCAGAAGCTGGACAGCATATTAGCTGAATTCATACTAAAAACTGTTCATTTACTGCTTTGTGAAAAAACAAGGTCCCCACTAGCGGTGCGCTAACCTTTAGATGGAACTACAGTTTGCACACCTGTCCATCTTTCTGACTCCAGTAGTTCAATAACTTGATGGCTTTCCACTGAATGCTTTGAGACTCCATCACTTATAGCTGGAATGAAGATTCAACTTTGGTGGGTCTGACAGACATAGGAAAGAATATGATCATACACTTGTCTTCCACTTCCCAGCACTGTTTGTGAGTGCACACATAAGCACAGTTTTAACTCAGCTCACCATCATAATTCACTATGGGAAACGTCTGTTAATCTTTACATATTTGTTTGGTTTATTTGGTTGTTTGTTTGTACTGCAGTACTTATCTTTGGTTTTTGGAACACATTCTTGCCTGCTTTTCTTTGTCACTTCCTTCTTCCATACTGCCAAAAGGAGGCAGGCATTTTGACTCAACTTTACTGGGTGCAGGGGAAGCCCTCACCCCAAGTTTGGAAACTGCCATTCACGGGGCAACAGGGATTGTATTTTAGCTTTTGTACTACGCTAACACCATTTCTGTTTGAAAACAATTCAGTATGTTTCCTGTCTAAAATCAGTGGCCACCTGCACTGTATATTTAAAAATGTCTGTGTTTAGTTTGCTAGCATGACCGTGACAAGGTGCAATATCGGTATCACCTATGGGGTGGGACTTTTCATATAAAAAGGCTCTGCAGAAAGAGAGAGGAGGAGGTGTGGAATGAAGGCTTTGTACAGGCAGGCAGTTCTGGCCTCCCTTGTACGTGAAATTGTAAATATTGTAAATACAGGTATACATCACTTAATGACGGGGATATGTAGTTGAAATGAGCAGGTGACAATAAATTACACACTAAAGTGGTATAACATAACACTAAGCATCCGTTTTTCATGATGCACCAACTGACAAGGAGCTGTATGACTTCAAGACCAATTTTTGGGACATCTTGGATACCGCTAGTAGCAGTGGCTCTGTATCCAGGCTTCAGACGCTGGTGGGCTTTCCTGGGATAAACACTGCATCTCTATGAGCCTCAATGGATAAGTGACTGTTTGATGGGTTGATAGATGAATAAGCAGTTACTGAATGGGAGGACAGACCCAAAAAGACACAATACTGCTCAGGCGCTCAATATAATTCATTTTGGAAATGAGTCATTTAGCAAATGTCAGAGCAAATTATTTATCCTCACTGGTTATTTCCTTAGTGATCTGCAATGACCTGGCAAGAAAAATTTAGGACAAAACACACAGATTATTACACAAGCGTAGTGTAGCTTAAAAGATAACCCTAAATAAGCAATAACTGTTGAACTTTTTTGGAACACAAAGATTTAAATGAACCAGCATGTAAAACACAAATCTTAAAAAATACCAAGCTGATAACAGAAGCCTTAAAATGCATAATTTGATGTTTATTTTCTTAACCATTTTGACTGGGGGCAATAATATGATTATGAATAATTATTTCATTTTCCAAACATTTTCTTAACGTAAACAGTCAGCTGACTGTTGTATAATCCATCCCATGGAGTGCAAAAACAATAAACTTAAGTAGAGTTCCTTTTGAATTTGAATTTCCTTGAAGAATTTGCTCATTTTTACGGCAGGGTAATTTGTACTGAAGCAGTTTAGGGAAACCTTGCTCAAGGACACTGGAGCAGTAGGTGAGGTTCAAGCCGGGGTCATTTGAGGGCGAGAAGCAGCTTTAACCAGTCAGCCACCTTCTGCACCAGTAAGAATTGCTGCTAAAAGGGTGCTTATTGCTCGATGAGATGACCCGACGGCATTTTTCATCTCGGATATGCTAGTATCGCTGGAAATTAAATTGAGAAATAGAGACTTTTTGTGAATGTTTTTACTCATGTTCACTCAAATTATATGCTTTTGGATTTAAATTAAACTGCAAGTTGTTTAGTGAACATCATTTGCCTATTATTATTCTGCATTACCCATAATCCAGCCACAAGGGGATACACAAACTAGTGTATTTCTTCGTGCCTGTCCCAAGCCCAGATAAATGGAGAGGGTTGCGTAGGAAGGGCATCCGGCATAAAAATTTGCCAAACCAAATATGCGGACAAAAATACAAATTTCCATATCGGATCGGTCAAGCCCCGGGTTAACAAAGACCGCCGGCAGTACTGCTAGCCAACAGGGTGCTGGTGTAAATTGGGCTACTGTTAGCCGAAGACAGAGAAGAGGCCGAAGGAAAAGAGGAGGAAGGCATGTCTGGAGGAAGGAGGAGAGGGGGAAGGTTAAGAGAGTGGATGTGAGGGTAGGAACTTTGAATGTTGGTGGTATGACTGGTAAAGGGAGAGAGCTTGCTGATATGATGGAGAGAAGGAAGGTTGATATATTGTGTGTGCAAGAGACCAAATGGAAGGGGAGTAAGGCTAGGGAGAAGGAGTTGCATTTTGTCTTCGTGGACTTATAGAAAGCATATGACAGGGTACCTAGAGAGGAGCTGTGGTATTGTATGAGGAAGTTGGGTGTGCCAGAGAAGTATGTAAGAGTGGTACAGGATATGTACAGGGACAGTGTGACAGTGGTGAGGTCTGCGGTAGGAGTGACGGATGCTTTCAAGGTGGGGGTAGGATTACATCAAGGATCAGCTTTGAGTCCTTTCTTGTTTGCAATGGTAATGGACAGGTTGACAGATGAGATCAGACAGGAGTCACTGTAGACTATGATGTTTGCGGATGATATTGTGATCTGTAGTGAGAGTAGGGAGCAGGTTGAGGAGACCCTGGAGAGGTGGAGATATGCTCTAGAGAGAAGAGGAATGAAGGTCAGTAGGACAAAGACAGAATACATGTGCATAAATGAGAGGGAGGACAGAGGAATGGTGAGGATGCAGGGAATAGAGTTGGCAAAGGTAAATGAATTTAAACACTTGGGATCAACAGTTCAGAGTAATGGGGAGTGTGGAAGAGAGGTGAAGAAGAGAGTGCAGGCAGGGTGGAGTGGGTGGAGAAGAGTGTCAGGAGTGATTTGTGACAGAAGGGTACCAGCAAGAGTGAAAGGGAAGGTCTACAAGATGGTAGTGAGACCAGCTATGCTATATGGGTTGGAGACGGTGGCACTGACCAAAAGACAGGAGGCAGAGCTAGAGGTGGCAGAGTTAAAGATGTTAAGGTTTGCATTGGGTGTGACAAGGATGGACAGGATTAGGAGTGAGTATATTAGAGGGTTAGTACAGGTTAGACGGTTTGGAGACAAAGTCAGAGAGGTGAGATTGCGTTGGTTTGGACATGGGCAGAGGAGAGATTCTGGATATATTGCGAGAAGGATGCTAGGGATGGAGCTGCCAGGCGAGAGGAAGAGAGGAAGGCCTAAGAGGAGATTTATGGATGTGGTGAAGGAGGACATGCAAGTGGTGGGTGTTACGGTGAAAGATGCAGGGGACAGGAAGAAGTGGAAACGCTTGATCCGTTGTGGTAACCCCTAACGGGAGCAGCCGAAAGATGAAGAAGATTCTGCATTACCCATATTACATATTTGCTTTTTTATCCTTATTCAATGTACACCTTTGTTCAAGGAAGCTTATGGTGCTTTAGACAATCAATAAATCTACAGTGGTTTACCCATTTATACTAGAGTATTCTTGATGTATCAATGAAAACTAAAGACCTTTGTACTTAAGGGGCTTTAAACCAGTGATGTTCACAGTGTAAGGAGATGGTCCTGACCACCAAACTAGCTGCTGCACCATGCATATTTGTTGTCTTGCCAAAGTTATTAACCCAGATAATATCTGTGTTAAAAGTAAAACTGAAATCTAGGAGAAATTTAAACAAAATGTCTATGTGTCTTTTTTCACTAAAATACAGCACATTCCACATTGCGTTTTCGCTGTGTCCCATTCATGTCCTTCTTTCCCCTTGCAGCACCAGTATTAGCGAGGCTGCCACGTATTACTCGTCCCTCAAAGCTTCCTCTGGCCCAGTTAAAAAGTGTGCAAGAACCAAAAATGGGGAGATGCACTGTCCTCTGGAACTCTCGAAAGCATCACGCCTGGAAATATTGCATGTTTATGGACAGTTGTTTGTTTGGCCAGGAAATAGCGGTTATCACATCACCAGCAGAAAGCCACCAGGGGTCAGAAATCCATTCAGGATTTGGATTAAGAGATTTGTGGGATTTGCCTGAGGAGAATAACCAAGCACAATTCACAGTGGGTTTGCTTTACTACAGTCGCCATAGAGAAATTCTCAAAAAAGTATACTTAATTATGCACAGTTAAAAAAATATAAATATAAAATGCCCAATTTAAATAGAAATTGCTACATTGTTCTGTTAATGTCAAAATTCAAAATTTTTGCAAAGTAATTTGTTCCAAATGAAATTCTGGTAAAATTCTGGTGTTTTTGTATGTGGTTTTCTGTCCAACTTGCACATTTTGAGTGCAGTATGAAGTTTTCCTTAAAAACAAGTCAACCTAAAACAGCCTCTGGTTTTGGACATGATCATTACAAGCATTCCACCTTTTTAACTGCCTTCTCAGTCCCATCACTGTTATAAATTTGTGTGCTGATGAGCATCAGTTATGTTAGGAAAACACACCGTTGAATATTTTTGAGTTAAGGTTAGGGTTAGGGTTAGGGTTAGGGTTGTCTCCATTGCTTATCAAAATAAGCCCCAAACAAATGCTTGCATCATCACATCAACACACTGCAATAACAAATGAAATGGCAGAATTCAAATTTAAATGACAAAAAATGAATGGACTTTTTCCATAGATGCTTTGATAAACATATTCTACTAACATATTTCATTATATATTCAGTATAAGTGTACAATGTAGAAATATTTACCCACTATCATTGTTGCAAGACTGTTGATTTCACATCACTAGCAACACTTCCAAAAGCGTTCTTAAGCCATTTATACATTTATATTACTTGCAGCTAAATTTAGATTCACTCATGTATCATAGACTATTTTCTTAGTTTACAACACAGAAGGAAAAAGTCCACAAAAAAGGCTTTACGATTAGATGGCATGAGGGTTAACAAAGAAATTAATGTTCAGGTCTTCAAAGGCCAATGTGCTACAAAAGAAAAGAGCAGCTTTAAAAAAACAGTAAAAATATATAAGGAAATTTGCAGAAAAAAGGTTAGTGTCTTTCGTACATCCCTGTGTAAATATTATTCTTTAACCTGTAAGTTCTGCTTTTTCACAATTTGTAACTACCAAGCTAATTTCTTTTACACCGCTGCTATTTGTGTGTTCAGGTGTTCCTCAAACTCCACAAACAAAAGTGAATACAGTGCACTGCTAAGTTTGCATGAAGAAAGAAGACCTGGTAGCTGCATCCCTCAGATATGGCAAGGAGAGAAAAACGTATTACATCCAATGCTCCTTTCATACCTTTTTAAAGCCGCAAAGAAAACACTTTCTAGTGTAAATTGAGTTATAGTCGGAACTATGGGCAAACGCACGGGGAAAATGGCACTCTGTGGACTCAGAGGGATGCTGAGAACATCGCTGCATCTGCAAGAGAAGCAAGCCACAGCACCCAGGGGACTCCGTGACTGGTTTATAGCGAATGTGTGGCAGTGATGTTTCCGCTGCGCTCTTCTGTTTATGTTGCACAGAATGTAAAAAGAATATAAACAGAAATACATTCCCTGCGACATTAGAGGAAGCTGTAGCCATGTGTACAAATGACCAACTCCATTTGGCAGAGGCCATCAAGATTCTCCAAGTGGTTGTAGAAAAAAAGGATTTGTAACTCCTGCTAAATTCTAGAGGTGGTCTGTTTAAGTCTCTGAATGAGACACTCAGCCTGGCTCGCTTTTATGCTCTCAACAAATGCACACTTTCGGCAGATACACATTGCAAACACCTCAGCATCAAATGCACAAGCAAATGGCTGCCCAGTTTTAAAGTTGAATTTGAGTGAAATCTTATTATTGTTTTACTGTCAATAACAGACAAAGAGTATAATGATCTTCTGTACAAACATTTTAACACATTCAAGAGTTTTACTGTTACTTTACCAATTTCCTTTGAAAAATATTTGGTAAAATGCTACAACTTGAATGTATTTGTGATGCAACTTTAATGTAAAATGAAAAAGTTGTTTTTTTTTTTTGCTCCTCAGGGGTCTTGGTTTGCTAATAAGTTTGAGTCTGAAAGATACCCAGCAACCTAATACAGAGGACGGAGTTTGAAACAAACACTGCAAAAATCACAAGAAGATTTGCTCCTGTAAAGCTTGAAATATTGACATAAAATAGTCTACGACCTCGGGCTCATTTGGATAAAATTGAAAAGTTACTATGAAAACACCTCTAAAATTCTGGTGTCAGATTGGATTTTATTAAACAAAGCCATTGTATCTACTGTGGACTTTGATCCTTCCAAAACAGAAGCCAGACCGTAACCGTACCCACAGCACTGTATAAAATATGTCGTATATCCATATCGTAAAATCATATACGTCTACCATTTGTTAAATAGCTCTTGCTTGATATTCATAAGTGAGGCCTACAGTATATTTATGACCCTTGCAAACGCGTTCATTTTCAGTCAGGCAGAAAAGCGTGTCCCAAACCCCGAACGATCAGATTCTACCCATTAAATACAAGCTTTATTTCTGTTAACCGGACTGCTGCATCTTTTATTGAAGCAAATCAGGGTTCGAGGTTCATGTTGTTATTCTGCCCTTGTACAGCAGCGCCAAAGCGAATAAACTGGTATCTCCTGGACTGCGGTGTGCAAAACAGACACCCTGATATCGTAGGACAACACAGAAGGACATGTGGGTGGTTGGGTTGGGGGGGGGCAGAAACTGAGGTACAGAGGTAAACAAGCAAACACTGCACTCCGCCATTTGGGCTGCAATAACGTCCACAGCATTCACAAGTTTACGCCAGGTTTTAAGCTGTGTCGCATAAGCAAACTTCCGAATTTTTAAGCGTTCGAGATGCAGCAGGGTCCATTCATCAGGCAAACAGTGTGAAGCACGGTTCCACTGTTGGATAGCAGTGCCTTTCGGGCCAGACTGTGATTAATAAAGGTGCAGGGTGAGAAGCTGCCTACATCCCCCCTCTCGCCGGACCTCCTGCTTCCCATTGAATCATAACAGGGCGCTTGCTCACTTATCATCGCGGGAGTAGGATATACATCATTACATTCTCTCCCACTGCCACGTTCGCTCTCGCTTAGTCTTCTGGATGGGAAAGGGAGAGGACATCATGTTTTATGAAATTCTAGTCGTGATTTTTGGGCAGTTTTAAAACGGAACTTGTTTTTTGATCTGGCAAAATAAAGATTTCATGTAATAGTAGTCCTTGCAGAGAGAGAACTTTGGTTACTCTAGAAAGCCTTGCTCTCTGCTCTTTTGCTAGTAGCACCTTGCTTCAGGCCAGGTTTTGATTGTGTGTGGGAAGGACAAGAGGTGTTTTGCAATGGTATTATGGGATGCAAGGTTTCACTTAACTCATCAGCTCTGTACAAATAGCATTTGCAGTGCAAAAAATTGGCTTCGATGTAGATGAGACAAAGAAAGTAATTCAAAAGAAAGATTTCCACAAATTCTATACTTGTGCTATTCTGCCAAATAGTTCCTGGTAATGGATTCAAAACAGGGTGCGACCTGAAAGGAATAATGGATATCATTACCGACGTGTTCTGGAACATTTCGGAAATATCTGCAGCATTATCATTGTGGTCGTAATGGCAGGCATTACTGCAAAATCCTTTAAAGCTTTAACAATACATTTTTGGGTTTTCCTTCAATTTATATTGAAATAATATCTTGCTGACGCAACGTGCATGCACCTTTGTTTGAAATGCTCCAGTACGGCAGTATTAGAAAAATGTGATCGTCATGATTAAGATGCACGAGTTGCAAAAGCAGGAAGATGAGAAAATTGTCCTTTGTCTTTTTATGTCTACGTGATATGTATTTTGAAATGGGGATTTACTCTTCACGGGACTAAAAAGCTTGAATTTGTTCAGAAATACTTTAACCAACTATTGCTTCCTTTAGTTGTTCTTCCAGACTATGTGTTCATGGTTACTTTTGGCAAGAACATGAGGGAGTTCTTGAATTGTTACTTCTCCTTCCTTAGCTTTTATGTACCCTTATTCTGAGGCTATGTCATAGCATTTTTGCTGTGCCTAGGACTCTGTACTTCTCAACTGTGCCTGACATTGCCATTCCTGAGATCTCATGGAGCCACCCTTCCGTCCCCCACACTCAGCTTAGGGGTCACAGCCCAAGTGCTCCTGTCACCAACAGGACAACTTTGGTGTTCATCTTTCATCTCAAGCTGATCTGCCTGGTGTTGTATTCTTGCTAGAGAGCACTGTCTACCAGTAACTGGTGCTTTGAGCCTCCGATGTTCCTTCTAATCCATTTCTGGACAGGGCTCATGTACTCACTCACATATGCATTCAGCTTACTGGCTATGAAGTCTGACAGAAGCTTTTGTGCAGCTGGGCAGGTATGTAGAGCTGGAAGTTTCTTGAGCTTGTAGGCATGGATCATGTCAGGCCTTGGTGTTGCCCAGTTCCTCATGTCTGTGACCCGTTTTTGGGCATCCGCTGCTGTGATGGTGACTGCTTCCTGCTGTGAGAGGCTGTGGTGCTCTGTTTTCAGGCCCCTTCGCCACAGCGTGCTGGTCCTGTGTGATGATTCCTTGTCCCACATGTTGTTCCAGAAATGTTTTGTTTTGGCTTCTTGCGAATCTGCGGCGTGGTCCCCTGTTGGACTGCACTTCTGAATACAGCTAAGATGTGTCTGTTTTCCCACATTCCCACAACAGCTCATATTTAGGGAATATTGTTTGGATGTTTCACATCTCATTCCGGAGGCTGCCATCACATTTCCAGGTCGCTTTCCGCTTACTTTCGGGTGGTGTGCAGCTCTGTGCATTGTGATGAGTTTTCGTGTACAGATATATATTGTATGTTGCATACAGTAAATCATATACTGTATGTTGTCATTAACTTGCATGCTTATAACACATCAGCTTTTATTGGGTACTCATGGAATAAAATGAAGAATAGATTTGGATACCATAAATATATATGCAGTGAGCAATATATATACCATATTAATAATTATCATCAATAAACTCAGTGCTGGCATTAGCAAGCAAACTGTCTTGTACTGTACATACTGTACCCTGTGTTATAAACATAACAGTGGTTCAGCTGGCTGAAATCATAGGTTTTTGGATGGTTTGTGGGATTGTGTGATGATTCCTTCACCCATATCCTCTCCCAGTACTGTTTTGGCTCCTGGTGGATCTGTGTCCAATTTTGTGCTTACATGCAGCTCAGAGTACACTTTAGGTTTCCTGAAGAAGAGAGCATTTATTATTTTGGCCTCTGCTCTTTGGTGTATTTCTGAATCCAGCTGAAAGTGCAGTTAGTCTTTGCAGACTTCAGAGCCTTACTTACAGACATGCCTTGCACTTCAGTATCCAGAAACTGTTCTTCCTTCTGTAGCTCAGTCAACTTGCTCACTTTTTTCACTTCCCTGACGGGTATCTGGTTGATTTCTCAGGTTGTGTAGCCTAGTGTTTGTAGCATTACTATTTCGGCAGCATATATGTGGTTTTTCGTTTCAGTTATGGTCATAGTTGGGTCGGGGTTATTTATACTGTGGCATTCATAAATACTAGCAAGCTGTGTGATGGCACTTTGCTTCAAAGTTTAGAAAGCCAGTCGCAGTAGCTTACAGTAGTTAGTTTAGCCATGATCTTCTTTCTTGTGTCTGCAGCTGAGCCATGCAAGATGTCTGGCATGCACTCTGGCATACGCTCCACTGTGGGCTCTTCTCTGGTTTCTGCTTGTAATTCCAGTTAAAACTCAGATGCAAACATTCAAATCCCGTGCAACTACACACAACTACCAAGGCTCAAATGTCATCAATTTCCAGTTTTGACAGGACACTTCCGTTCATGATGTTTGAGCTTTTAGGTGACCAGTTGTTTTTCCTGGGATGGCGATACAGTATTTTCCCCTCATCTGTAGTTCCCTTGTGCATTTTATGTAGCCTCTCTCATTTGGTGTTCTTTTGCAGTAATGTTTCGTCAAGGCCATATTAGCAGGTCTTCTTCATCTACCACTGGTTCCAGTAGCCCACTTGTCACCACATTGACCCGGTTCCCAAAATTTTGTATCAGTCCTTGTTTATCTGAGCGATGTCCATGCCAGTTCTGTTTGTTTTTTCTTTTCACTTTTGTATGAGTCCTCCCTATAGACGCTTATTGAATTGTGGTGGGAATTATGGCAACGTTAAAACTTGCAATACATCTCCATCTCTACGGAGAACTTTACCAGGAATCTGAACTGATTAAAGAATCTAACCTTCCGCCCAAAAAGTTGCTGGTTCAAGTCCCAGCCAGGACCCCTGCGGCCATACTACTCGGCAAGGTGCACAACCTTAGCGAGTGCAGGCAAAGTTAAACAGATACGGTGAAAAGGCTAAGCAGTTACAGTCATGCACGACAAAGGAATCTGCTAAGCAAAGCAATTAAACACGCCATTACCTGCTGCCCCAGCCATCACTTTCGGATGTCATGCCAAGCAACACTGCCAAGGCAAACTCAACATGGAGCGGCAGTTCTTAACACAATCTGTATAATGATATCACGCCAACATGTATTCCAGTTACAAGGTGCTCAGATTTATTTGTGCAGTTTGGGTTGTGATTTTAATGAGCTGTGAATGACCTAAACGTGGAAATCATTCTCTGTTGTGGCAAAATTAAATGCCTGTTGTGTAAAAAGCTGTGCGCAAAGAAGCACTGCGGTATCCCAGCAGAAGATCAGGTTGGAGGAATGTTATTTGTTTTCGCGAATAAGAAAAACAGTGGGAGCACAAATGCAGCTTTCTGTGCTGTATTTATGATAGGAACATGGAGTGCACGCTGTCTTTATTTTGCTTTTATGCAACTGCGGTGGGAAATTCCAGAGCTCCAGGGTCACAGCCCCATATGTATTAGGGTTACCTTCAATAAATAACTTATTTGCACTTGGAAAAGCAGGCCAGACAGCTAATGACAAGCAGTAAACTAGAGACATCCCTCAGTAAAATACAATGTTATCTGAGTGTATCTACCGCATTAAAATTAAACAGTACATCCAGTGATCAGTAAAACAATGTTATCCGATTTCATCTTCCTTACAAACATTATCTTACTGCGACCCGGCTGGCCAAGTAATGAGATGACCATGAGATTACCGTGGGTCCACAAGAGTTTTATTTTCCATTAACAACACAGCAGTGCTCTATTTACAGAAGTAACAGTTAAATTTAAATTATTTACAAACATCAGACTTCTCATGTGCCTCCTTCATCCACCAAACACTCCACTCCAGCGCTCCCTTTTCTCTCAAAATGGGCAGCTTATACCATATGCTCTGCCCTAAGCCATTCTATTTGTAATTTTCATGCACAAACAACTAAATCTTTAAAAAAAAATACAAAACAATAACCATCATTTGTTTCAAGAACAAGTCACTCACTCATTTAACACACACATTTCAGGGTATTCAAATTAATCCAGGCAGTAAATACTTGCACAGCAGATTCTCACAAGGGCTCTTCCACAAGGTGTTTAGGAACTACATTTCCCATAATCCTCTCTTCTCCCATAGAACTTCTTTGCCAACTGGCAGTCAGCTTCCATTTCATTGCCAGTAAGGAAATTGTTTGTTCCTTTAATGGGACAACATATAAACATCTTTCACGTGAAAAGACCACATTTGCATGTCACACATACACAAACGGTAGGTTTTATTCATGCATGGAGCACACTTACCCCAAAGAGTTTTACCATCGCTTCCAGTAGCTTGATGTCGTAAATCAACATATTCAGCTGCAGCACATTTATACAGTACTGCCCTAGTATTATTAAATGCTCATATTCCTGTTTTCTCAGATCTGCACACTAAGGAACTATTGTTGATGAAGGCTTTCTATGCTTGCATACAATTTTTTATTTACATATTAATTATCGGAGTTGCAATGTTCAGGTCATGTGACAAGATTTCTAACAATGACGACAGAAGAAAAGACAAACGTGTATAAAAGCATCTGTAAAAGACAGTGTAAAATCTAAATATGAAAATAATTTTTCACACATTTATACAGCATTGAATGAACAAACAGAGGCAAAACTGGATGCAGGATGCTGAAGGACCATAAGGGGTCCGTTCTGTCCTTTTTCAGCTACGGTTCATGATTTCAACAGCGTGATGTGCTGAAGAGTCCAAATTCTGGTTTCATTTACAAGCATTGTCTGTGAATTCCAGTGCAACTCTTTGTTGTTGTTGCCAGATGTAAAGTGGGATGAAGCTGGGCTAAGATGCACCTGTTGTGCTGGATTCATCCTCACTCATCATGCAGCTCTCGCGGCCTCACCGCAGCCACCAGTAACAGGAAAAGCACAGGTGCAGCGATGCCCCCTCACCACTCACCCCCCAAGTCCAAGGAGCAGAGGACAAAAACACATCTAGCGTCTATTTCTCCAGCCACCTGCAGTAAACTGGTTATTGCTGATAATGGGACCACTTCACAGAGAAGTGCTTCCCCTCATCGAAGGCTTTGATAGACTTGAGGGGTTGCAAGACTGTTCCTTGACTCACATCAGTGGGGAGGTGTAATCTTGGACCACATTTTAGGTTCTTAGGTAGCGGTGACACGCTAGGGATGCGGGTTCTGGGACCGACCTGATGTGAGACAGCAACAGGTGGGCTTTGAGTTTCATAGTTTTTTTGTTACTTGAAACGCCAACTACAAATAAATACATGCAAGGTTGTGTGGAACGAACAAACAAGGAAAGAAAAAGTAAAGAAACTGCCTAGTGGTTCCAACAGAAAGAATGTTAAATGGCCTTTAAAAGACAGAATTCAAGCATTTTAAGAACAACTCAGCAGTAACCAAATGGGGATTTTTATGGTTAGGTGCTGCTGACTTAATACCCTTTTTTCCAGTTTGTGGAAAGAAGACGTTCAGTTTCAGAAGCATGTAAGCCATACGTCCAGATGGTCACATCAGGGATTAATGGAAGAGACCTCTGGGAGTAAAGCTCCACTGTGTATGAGTGCAACTCAACACAGAGGAACCTTGGGAAATCAGACTCTGAAATTCCGCAACTCTGATTTCCGTGTGCAACAGCGAGACTGCACAATTTGTATTTTAGCACAGATGATCCCTTAGCTAGGAAGCAAAATAGTGTTACTGTGATATGTTCTTATCCCTTCTCTCCCTGTGGGTGGTATCCTTCAGCTTAGGGGTCAAAGCCCCAAGGGCTCCTATGACCAATGCTACTACCACTGTTAGTCGCGTTACCTATGTCCTTATATATGCATATCATTATATACACGTATATGTATGTGTGTGCGTGGATGAAAGACATAATTTTATACAGTATATGTATACTGTACATACACATATATACATATATATGTACATATATATATGTATGTACAGTATACATGCAGAAGGATAATATAAAACATTAGGCATTATTCTCATATTTTTTAATAATGTAATGTAACAGCTTGTGGTTTCATCAGGAAACTGGCATATATGACACATCTATTATTTGGATGTGACAGCAGACACGATTGCTCCTTTCCCCTTTGCCATCAGACACTCCTTGCGCTGCCTTGATGTGCAGTAACATTACCAAAACAACCCATCCGTTATGTAGTCTGTTGCAATTCAAACACAAGCTCATATCCATTTTTTATTTTCTCTCGAGTTTCCATCATGGCTGTTTCGTTTGTCCTTTGCAGACTTGTGTTATGGCCAATGAGTCATCTGATAAAATGAAGCACGCAGCTAGATTCATTTCTTTTTCCATAATTCAGATGATGAAAAAGGCTTCAGGATGTTCTTACCCATTCTCTCACTTCATATTAGTATGCTGCTTCACTGGATCGCAGTTCTGTCGTACGGTGATCCTCCATTTAAAGTAGCCTTGGATGTGAAACAATATACTAAAATTTTTAAAAATTATATTATTTCTCAGCTTTCTGATTGCTCACATAACTCACAGTGGTTATTGTAAAAAGAGAGGACTTAGAAACTTTGGAAGGAACCGAATGCAAAGTTTGGATTTCTTCCGAGATGGCGGGCAGCACAAAAGCACATGGTCAGATTTTGCATAACTCCAGTACCTTTGGGATACAGTATTCCAGCTCTCCTCATAGATGATCACCAACTACAAAGAAGGAAGGAGGAAGCTGAACGTAAGGCCTGCACAGAGATGACTGGTGAACCAGGTGAAGAGCTTTGCTTTGCTGCAGGCCTCACGGTGTCACCTGTTGCGCACGACACGACTCACAACGCCACAGGAACCTTTCTGCCTTTTGTGGAAGCTGTGAACGTCAGGGTGGAGAGAACCTCAGCTGTCCTTCACAGGCAAGAAAATGCAGGCCTGTCTGAACGGATCTTAAAACTGGCTGCTTAGCAACTTTGAGATTTTGAAAATATCTTTTTGCATGAATTCCATTTTATACGTTTAATACCTTTTGAAAGCATTTAGCTGCACCATGACCTCAGAGAATAGTTATACAACAGTCTTCCTAGGCCCTTATTCACACAAGATTTATAACTGAAACTTTTACTGTTTCACTTTTCACTGAGAACATTCTGTAGCTGTATGTCTCAGTTTTATATGCCTCACAAGTTCTCCCTTTGTAACAGCTTCCACAAAAAAGAATAAATAATACAACTAAAAGTAGAGCCCTGAATGTGGCAGCGGCCCATGCCCAGACCATTGAGTTGTGAGATTGCCCAGTAGGCAACGCTTTAGCTCTCTTTTTCGTAAGGATTCTCTGAGGTCCTCGGAGGTCAGAAACAAGATAAGACAAGATAAGATATGGGGGGAATTCTGATACCAACAACATGCTCAGTGCAAAGGCAAGAAGACGGCCAATAAATAATAAAACAAATTAAACTAAATTTTATTAACTTATACAAGTATGTACAGGAAACTGTGTAAGTAAGTGCCAGATGACAAGGCAGCTATCCATGAGCCGCGCACGTACTGTAGGTCTCATGCAGAAAAATGCCTACCGAACAAAAAGGAAACTGTTCTCCTTCTAAGCGTGATCAAGTCAAACCCAATGTCAACGTGCAGGAATTCCTAGGTGTCCATTATTTCTCAAAAGTTACTGATAACAAGTGGTCTGAAACCTACCAGATCCACAGCCGCCTGGAAGTCAACAAGTCATGAAGGTGTGACAAGAATCGGTGTGGTCATCTGGTATCACAAGCAGCAGAAGCCTTCCTCTTGTGTAGTTAGCGGTTTAGGGCGAAGTGGGTGCTGGTTATATGACAAGTGGGTGGTCAGTACAGGTAGAGTCAACTTACTGTACCTGCCATGCTGAGAGCTGCACCGGGGGTAAACTGTAATTATTTTGCAAACATCACTGACTTGACAATGAGCGCATGCGTGAATTAATGCATGAGCAGGAATTGTTCTGAATCGGAGGAGCCGTGGAAGATCAGTGACAGCTGAGCAACGCGAGCCCTCCTTGGCGCGTACCCTGGTGAACCGCTGTTCTCGCTGCGTTCTCCCTCAGGAGCTGATCAGAGAAATCCAATGAAACACTGCCATGGTGGAGCAGAACTATTTTCATTTTGCTCACACAGAAAAGAGAGATGAGCTTATAATTATTCCCAGAGACACCTGGGGGCAAATTTTAAAACATTTCTTGAAGCAGCTTATATCCGCGAACACTGACGGCTCCATCCGTAATTTTTAGCTGCCTACAGTACATACTCATTAACTGACTTCAGTTATGATCAGCTGAGGCTGAAATAAAAATAAACGTCAGCATT
The DNA here is from genome assembly GCA_018136845.1 of Heterotis niloticus. Taxonomy (NCBI): domain Eukaryota; kingdom Metazoa; phylum Chordata; class Actinopteri; order Osteoglossiformes; family Osteoglossidae; genus Heterotis; species Heterotis niloticus. The sequence goes on from CM030888.1 coordinate 21,703,006, forward strand.
TCCATTTCCTTGGAAGTCTGTTCCATGCATGGATGCTGAGGCGCACACAGTTTAGGGTTGGGATAAATATTTGTGCAGCCAGTTTGCAAACACTGGGCTGGCGAATGTGAGTTGAAGAGGAGAGTGGCATCCTTTTCACACACCTTTCTCTGGACTGATGGGCACGGTGCCACAGCGGGCGATGGTGGTGCCTCATACATCCTGGGTTCGAATTTGGCAGTCGCCGCTGAGTTTGCATGTTCTCAGGTCTGTGACAAACCGTTTCCATATCCTCCCCTATCCACATACATGGCAGCATTTAAATCAGAGGAAAATAAACGCGAGAACATTAACAATCGGGGCCATTTGGCCATCCTAGCACCACAGGAGTAGCACATTCATCTTTTGACCACTGGGATAAATAAGCGGAAAGGACTGATCACCAACTGAACGATTGACGTCTCTGTCTCCTCACCTGGATTCCACCTCCGCTGTTTGCAGCTTCCATAAAATAGGATTCCGTGGGACTCAGATATCACCTTGCGATAGCATCGTGTCACATATCATTTTCTTCTTCTTTCGTGGTTAAGGATGTCAGGAGACTGAGAACAATCTGGTGCACAAGGCAGCAGATGATGGATTTATTTCCCTCCAAATGATTGTTTTGAAACGCTCCCAAATATATTATTTATATGTTAATTTATTCTCCTAATCTAGGTATTATTTAAGACTCTTAGATGAATTGAAAGAAGACGCTAGAGGAGAGAGCACAATGGAATATGAACTTTTGTTCCCTTCACATTTGCCAGGCCTATAAAAATAACACTAATTTTTACACTGATGATATCATTATCATCCTGTAAATTTATGTGCATTATACATCTCATATTTGTAAGAAACCATCACATTTCATTTGGATTCGGCTTCGTAAAAGGCCTTTTCGGATTTGAAGGAATAACACTCATTTATATTCTAATTCACCCCTCATCGGATTTTACCAATGTATTAAATATGCAGATAAAGCTGTTGCATACATGTGATGTGAGAAAGCAGAAATTTCTGTATGCGGTAAGAAAAAGGAACTCGAGGCTGTGTTTTCTTAGGTAGCTGCGTTGCTGCCAGTCAGTCCCGGGCACCTCTCCTCTGAATTATCCTCCCCAGTGGAGAGCTCCATACTCCGGCTGTGTTTACAAGGAGTTCCCTACCAGGAATAAAAAAAGAGCATAAAGGAAGTACAGTTAACTTGGGGCAGCGAGGAAGGCCTGCAGTTGGGCACAGAAACGCTGCAGACTTAGAAGAAGACTCGAGCAGTTCTCATGGCAAAGTGCAGAGGCAAAGCAGAACAGCAACGTTCAGGGCTGCGACTCGGCGGAGCGAGAAACAAAATTCAAGAATCAATTTCTGAGTTGAAATCGCACATTTTCATCGCATCCATTAAAGCTGTAGCTGTTGCTAGCAGCAGAGGCTGTTAAGATATCTGTGTCAACACAAAGCCAGCGGTGACTTCCTTGCATTTCTCGGGGATGCGAATGTCCCATCCGCACCGTGGGAAGGCTCCAAACTAATGCCTCTAATTTGAGTTCGGGGCATAGCCGATCTTACCGGCATTCGATTATCGGTGCAGAAAATAGCTGCCAGCCCGTGACACATCTGACTTGCCTCCGCCGCAGTGGGTTGTGTGCGCTGCATCCAGCCGCCGGGCAAAGTTTTGTGCAGCGCAGCAAATTACTTATAATAAATGCAAATGCATTCCTTGTGTTTGAGCTGAATGCATTGGCCTCAGAACCTTCCAGTCGCAGCACGACGTATCTCCAGTCGCTGCTGCCACTCATGGAGATAACATTTCCCGATTCATTCTGATAAAACGCCATGCAGGGGGCAACGTAATGCGCGGTGATCTTCTTGCACGATGGTCGCCCGTTTAATGTGGGGTTTCCACCAATCTGTGATTTTAACCGATGAATTTAAATAGCTGCTGCTTACCCTTGACTGCTGCCTCCCGTTCGCTTCTACACCCGAACTACAAAAAAAATTGGGTTTTTTAATTTATTTTTTTTTACTTTTCAAGTTGGATCATGCATTGTTTCCCGAGCCACCGTGTGTATAACTGCACCAGCCTTGTACAAGAGTACAGCTATGGAGGAATATAAATGAGACACACAAATTGAAATAAACTCATTCGCTTTCCCCAGACAACATTGAAGCAAAAATATATAACCAGATATTGCTCTTCTGTTTGTTTTATCCAGTAAGATTCTACAGCTCCACAACTTAATGTGGCGCACAGGGTTCAAGCTGTATTAAGCTGAAGTAACACTATTAAGGCTCTGAGAGACAAATAAACAAAGTCAGCAACGGAAACTGCAAAATTTAAAATGCGATTTAAAAAAATCTTGTTTAAATGTCGTACTTTTCCCTTGTTTAAGGGGACTGCCCTGCAAAAAGCAACAGACAGTTTGACACCCAAATCTGACAACGAAAAAACGCTACACAGCTGTTATGTTGTTTATTTATAACTCTTCCTCTTGGATACCACATTTAATTCCCTGAAAGAAAGGATAAAGAAAATAAGGTGGCTTATTTCAAGATGAGGTCTAAATCGCAGAGAATCAGCATCCTTTTAAAAATTTTACCCAAAATTTTTTTGTGAATTTAAAGTGTCATTGCTTGTGCCTCTCTGGTCTTGGGGTTACAGTACTGTGTGAAACAGATCTAAATGTAGATTTATAAACTCTGATTTCACGCAGAATATAAGGAAGGCATACAGCTTAATAGAGAAATACACTGCATAGCTAAATGAGTGACTCATAAATCTCTCATCAGTCCCTTCCTGGCAGGAATTTAGCTGAAGTCTGACCAGCTTCTGATCCTGTCCTCATCCAGTTGGTGGGAGGATTTGCTCAAGAAATTTCTCAAAATGTCAAAGCAAATTTTCGGCAGAGTCTCTCTGGTATTAGACAGAAAAAGCATTGAGACGGGGAAGATATTCATGCATGCATGCATACATGCTCAGGGTTGCCGTGTTCTGCATATACTGTACATACTATATAAATCATGGCTTCTCACATGGAGTGGGAGAAAATTTCATGCATATATACACACACACACGCGCGTGCGTGCGCGTGCAAAAACCAATGATTTCAGCCAGCTGAACCACTGTTATGTTTATAACACAGGGTACAGTATGTACAGTACAAGACATTTTGCTTGCTAATGCCAGCACTGAGTTTATTAATGTTATTACTACTTATTAAAAGGTTTATTTAGAAATTAAATTCGCACAAAAAAATGACAGGCAACAATTTACACAAACAAGGCCGTCAGCTTTTCCTAGGTACTCTTGGTACTCATATATATACAGTGAGCCATCGGTATCCAAATCTATTCTTCACTTTATTCCATGAGTACCCAATAAAAGCTGATGTGTCATAAACATGCAAGTTAATGACAACATACAGTATATGATTTACTGTATGCAACATACAATATATATCTGTACACGAAAACTCATCACAATGCACAGAGCTGCACACCACCCGAAAGTAAGCGGAAAGCGACCTGGAAATGTGATGGCAGCCTCCGGAATGAGATGTGAAACATCCAAACAATATTCCCTAAATATGAGCTGTTGTGGGAATGTGGGAAAACAGACACATCTTAGCTGTATTCAGAAGTGCAGTCCAACAGGGGACCACGCCGCAGATTCGCAAGAAGCCAAAACAAAACATTTCTGGAACAACATGCGGGACAAGGAATCATCACACAGCACCAGCACGCTGTGAGGAAGGGGCCTGAAAACAGAGCACCACAGCCTCTCACAGCAGGAAGCAGTCACCATCACAGCAGCGGATGCCCAAAAACGGGTCACAGACATGAGGAACTGGGCAACACCAAGGCCTGACATGATCCATGCCTACAAGCTCAAGAAACTTCCAGCTCTACATACCTGCCCAGCTGCACAAAAGACCTAAAAACAGTCTCCCAGTCTTATCGGTTAACCAAAGGAAGGACAGTAACCCCAAAAGGCGCAGATGTAGTCATTCATATATCATCAGTTTCATTCCCATTGCCTTCAAGATTCACTTTATTGTCATTCTGCATTGATAAAGACAGACAGGAGAGAACAAAATGTAGTTGCTCCTGGACCATGGAGCAAAATACTGTAAACAGACCAAAAAAGGACAACACAGACAAATTAAACATAAAAGCAAAATGTTGTAATAAATCAGTGAAAATATCTTGTTTCAAAAAAATCTAAAACAGCTCTTTTTTCTGCATAATTCACGGTTCAGGAACCACACAAAATGTTATGTGCTGGAAATCCTATTTGAATAAACCTAAATATCACCTTTGTACTACTGACAATAAGTAACAGATAAAGAAAAAAAGCAAAAAAAAGAAAAACAAAGAACTGCTGAACTGGAAAGGGTGAAACTTTGTTAAACTTGACTGTCTTGAAGAACTGTACAATGTAAATTCTTTTGTTTATGGATAGTACAATATATCCAGTAAACTATTATTGTGAAATTTGTTGAATAGTCAGCAAATCTTCTGCAATTTCGTATTTTGTCAGCCTCATGGATTCTTGTCCATCAGAATAAAAGGTTTTGATATCCTTGCAGACATAAGGAGTGGGAATTTAATAAAGAAAAAAGAAACACTACAAAACTATTCTCTTTTCCCTATTGCTGCGAAATGCACTTTCTCTTTTTTCCTTAAACAAAAGAGAAATATATCTACATTTGACTGTGATATCTTTATGTGACTGTGATTTCTTAGGTGTAGTTCTGTTTAAAAATGAAAGCGCAGTCCTTCTTCCCTCAGATCTGGAGACACCGACTTCGGTCACCCGTTGTACAACAAAGCCTGGCCCTTCCAGAGTTGCGGGGTCACGCCATTTTTTCGTATTCCAATACATCTGGGTCCTTTCTGCTGATAAATACTTGGATCCCAGCTTTACGATAAAATTTCACACGAGGAAATAAAACATCGTCTCCCTTTAGGCATCTAGCGCATGCAATTTATTAAAATTTTATCAAATTTAGCCATCATTTTTAACATCAAATAATGTTTATGCTGGTATTATCACTGGACACGAACAACTGCAAACATTTGCTTTTATGTTGTGTATGACCTCAGTAGCAGATCATTCAGTTTGCTGAGACTAAGTGCATGCTTTTTCTCAGAATGCACATCAAAACCAAAAGCCGCTCTGATGACAACGGTTTGCTTTTGTTGCATTTATTTCCTTATTTTTATGCCATATAGCAGAAACATAAAGGCAGAGCAACCAAAAGGCAGGGAATTGTCTTGTAAATAGCAGAGAGCGCACAAAGAAAACGTTCCCACTGAGGCAGGTGCTGCTGATCCGCGCCTCATTGTAGGCTGCCAGAAATATAGCCAGAGGACAAAACAACAGTTCTTTCAACAATTGCCTGTCAAAATTAGATTTCTTGCCAAGCAAATCTTTGTGAAATATTGGCTGCTGTCTTAGTGGATGTACACTTTCAAAACTGGGTTAATTTATGCAAAGAATTTAAGACATACTCGTATTTTTACATGGTGAAAAAGTAAAATTAGCCAACAATATCGAACATTGTACACCCAACCTGAGGGTCAAAATGGCAATGCAGCTACCTAAGAAAACACAGCCTATACCGACTCACCAGCTTTCCTTATCGGGGTTACGGCAGTCTGGAGCGCAGTAACCGCGGTCCCCCGACCGTACCAATGACTGCACGGTCACTTTAAGTCTACGTTTACCTGGACATTACCGCACTGATATTTATTATTTATTTAGTGCAGGTATTTGCACTGTTTTTCTTCTGCACCCCAGAGAAACGAAATTTCGACCTCGCCGTATACCTGTATATGGACGGGCTGACAAACAAAAATTCTTTTGACTCTTGGATCCTGGGTACTACCCTACGAGGGGGAAATCTTCACTGCAGGGTTCACACACATTACGGGGCAATTTAGCCTCACCAGCCAACCTGAAAAAGATGTCTTTGGACTGTGAGAGGAAACCAGAGCACTTGGAAGAAACCCATACTGGTGCCAGGAGAGCATGACTGAGTTGGATTCAGACACCAGTACAGTCAAGGCACTGTGACACTTCAAGTGCTACCTACTGCGCCACCATACTACCCTGAATTGAAGTGGTTTCCCACAATGCATTTTGGTTTGAAGAAGGCTCCTCTTGGATACTTCAAATTCAAACTTTTCAAGTTTGCAAAAATATCTGTCATATCTATCCGGGTTATATCAAAACCTTATTGCCTTCTTCGAGGCCCAGTTTTTTATGACGTACTTTTGTGTTTGCAAAAATAGCCGTATAATATTTATTTTAAAATGAGAAGTCATCAAACAGAAGTGCTCTCTTGCAGTGTAGATGTGCATCATATCCACATATCCTCAAGCATGCAAGCTAAGAGGAAGAGATGCCTGTGTATGAAATAAGGAGTCGGTGATAACTTATATCTTTTATAAGTTATATTTTTAACACATTATCACCTAGAATACCAGCTTAGTGTTTATAAAATAGACAGGGCAACCCTTTAGTGCATACAATTCAACGCAAGTAAACCCACTCCACCACCAATGTTTTGTATATATTTTATTTATTAGCATGCATTTGAAAAAGAACCTCAGAGTCCTCATAAGTATTCTCTTTCTTCTGTGGGAGGTGAAAAAAATCAATTCATTCCTAGAACTTGCTTTCTGAAGTGTTTCTTTCCAATCTTTTAAGACTGTTCATGCAAGGCCTTTGTTTTCGACAAAGATGCCCAAATGCTAAATTTGTGTCTTGGTCTGTTTTGCCTTTTGAAACTGCACTTCTAATTAGTTCTTCCCCAGTGGCTGAAATCCTTATCACTGCCGTACGTTTCTTTTAGAAAGAAGGTGCTTAAGATTTTTTTATTCGAACCCAGTTCTCCAAAAAAAATAATAATATTAAAAATATGTTAAAAAACGGCAAAGGAATAGAACATTTTGAACACGTTAAGGCACAATAAAAAATAAGCACAACAAATGAAAGGGAAAATCTAACCGGAGGGAAGCCAAGCATTCATGTTTAATGTGTTGACCTTGAAGATTCTGACGACAAATAAAAATGAATATTCTGCTTTATTGTTGTTTACTTGCGTCTTGTCCAGGGTGTAGATTCATAGCCCCATGCCCAGTGATTCCAGGATAGGCTCCAGACCACTGCAACCCTGACCAGGACAAAGCGGTTAATGATGATGGATGGATGGATGGATGGATAGATTCTTACTTCTCCTCTCATAATAAAGGTACATATTACTCTCACATAAATCATTCCACGAATAGTCATGAAAAGGAGTTACATGTGCTATTGGGGATGCCAGTCTCCAACTTTTTTCTGCTTCGCTCACTGGATGGTAGCTGGATGTGCCATCTAGATGTGTGTGTGTGTGTTAAAGATAATCAACAGCTCGCACTGTGCGAATCTCTCCGATAAGCAAACTAATGCATTCACAAGCACGCGCGCATCTGCTGGTGTCCAGTGTGCCAGCACAGTCCTGTTGATCAAAGGATTTAAAGGCTGAGAAGATTAAAATGTTTAAGACTGTAGCAAAACCTACCATGGACCACTAAATCTTACGTGGTTCCTAGTGAATTTTTGCACACTCATTAATATGGTTTCTAAGCAGCAGAGAACTTACATCACCTCGCTCTTCTTTTCTCCTTACTGTCATTTTTAAAAGTTGCATTTTAAAAATTGTTCCTTTTTTTTAGTTGTAAATGGTGTCCACGGCTCTGAAGTTGTTAATTTCGAACTTTTGAATTTGGATTATGATCTTATGGTACTGGTCGTATCGTAACGTAATTTTTTTAAATGCTACAGCAACAAAATTCCGCTAGAAAAATATATGGCCCATTGTTTATTTCTTGTTATTTACACAAATTTTATTTTGCTCAATCAGAGGTTTATTCTGTCTTCTTTCCTTCAGTTCAGTTTGCAGATTTAAGGATGCTTTAGATAATAATATTGCAGACAGATCCTAAAGAACAATTTAAAACGGAGAGTTTTTGAGGAGGAATGACAGCCTGCAGCTTCTCTTCACCGAGCGGTCAATGCAAGCTAAAGCTGTAGGGTTTCCCTTGTTATATTTACATCACTTCCTCTGTCCCAAGACTTTCCAGGACCTTTATGGTGTTGTTAAAAGGAACTTTTAAATATGATTTCCAGAAAGGGATTTGGTACCAGACAGTGCTGCAGCAAGTAAGCTTGGGATGATAATAAATTTTTAAGTGTGGGGTTTGTTCATTCTTAGCAATGCTGGAAACAGCATTTACAAATTTTCTTTAGTGAATGCATTCCACTTGCACGCAGTTATCCGGTAAACTGTGAACTTGAATGTTTTTTTTTTCCTGCATACATATTGAAGAATAAATTATTAACAGTTTTTCTGAATAATAAATAAGTCATTCTGCACAAATAATAAATGTGGCAAATGAGGCATAGCACACAAGAAATTACGTGTGCTTAATTCTAAGATGTCGCCTCTAATGATTTTGTACCTTTGGTTTCCTTTCAGTTGTTGTTGCACTGATTTTATTTTATTCATTCTTTAGAATTTGTGGGCTTCGCATCAACTCCTTTTGGGTTCACTAGGATTGCTAACAAAGATTAGTGTTGGCTCACATGGTTGAGCTGCCTCTTTTGTTAGCAGTATGGGTATTGTGTTCGAGAAGCTTATGGATATTCAGAGTGTTAGAATTGTCTCATTTCAGTGCTTCGTAATAATGCCCCAGAGGGTACTGTAATAGTCGGTGATTTTTTTCACTGTTAAATGATGTTTAAAATAAACCCAACATAATTAATTATTTGGATCGCAGCTTGACATCTCCATTTACGGAAGATTTGGAAATTAATTTTCACCATATTTAATTTTTTAGTGTAGAGCTGATACAAAAATGCAGCTCCTTTTCAGTCGCGCCAGAATAGTGGGATGCATGGTATAGAATATAAGAATGTTATTATTTCATGAGAAGATGGGATTGCAGGAAGCATCAACCTTTTCTCTAAGGTCATGACAGCACTGTGAAAATGCACATTGTAGGAAATTCGATTACTTTTTTACCCAGGTGTCATATTTATATTTAAGCATTTTCATACAAAATTTGTAAGTCCTAAAACTTACAGTTGTGGATATTCAGCCCACATATGACCTCAGCGTAGTATGCAGCCTATAGTGGTATACATTATTACTAGTCTTTTTACTACATGTATACGTGTCTTTGTTGTTTAGACATCAGAGACTACAAGAAGTTCTCTTTACTGTCAGACAGTAAAAGTTCTTCACTAAGGTTGGTTACATTTGTTAAGCAAATAGAGATCAGCAGCTGAATTATTTGGTGCTGCCCAGGTTAGAAAGTGGAACGATAAATAGTAATAACACGTTGTATATTACCGTATTACCCATAAAAGTTAGAGTTAGCATTCAATACGTAAGTATTGGTAATACTGTTGAAGAGGTGGATGCTGCAGAAAGTGACTCACCAGTCATAGTCCAGTGGAAAGGTGGAAGGGAGAAAAATAGTAAAAAATATATATCACTAAACTTACGTTAGTAAAGTATCCATTGCCGTGTGTGTGTCATGTATAGCCCCTGGTTGCCAGTTTGGGTTCTTCTTTCAGCAAATCCTCAAATTACCCCTCCCTGGTATGTACATGTGCTTGTGCACAAACTTCACTGAGGGTGCGAAGTACACATATGTCAAATTTCAAGTCTGGGACCTAAAAGACAAAGCCATGATTAAAAAAACGCATGGCCAGATAGACAGACAGAGGCTTCGTAGATTATTACAAACATAAATTTGAATAATGCTGACTCTTACTTGCACAGTACCAGTACCAGTTTGAGTATAGTTGGTGGAAACTTGTTTTGTTCGATAACAGACAATACTTTATATTCTGGTCATTAGTTTCAGTTCACTTAACTTCTCCACTTGATACTGGATGACTGCGCATTACGATAGCCATGTCGGTTAGGTTTGCCATGGACTCGGTAAAGATCACCAACTCTGTCAGCAAAGTAGCCCCAGACCATAACCCTGCTTCCTCCATGCTGGACAGTAGGAACCACAGAGGCAGAATTTATGCTCTTACCCTCTCTGAAACTTAACCAAAATATTACAATTTTTCATTAACTTTCCATAAAACATCCAGACATCCAGTTTCTGAGGTTTTTGCTCCACACGGTGTGGTTTAAAACTTGTGCATGAAAATATTTCACTGGAACAGTATATACTGAGATTAATATCTATTTTTAATTATAAAATGATTTCAATATATAGTTACAATTTATTTTATAAAGATGGGACATAAGTAGACAGAAACTAAAGTTCTAAAATGGATATGTGTCTATCAAAGTTGCTGACTAACAGTAAGGCAACCAATAACTGAAGTTTAATACCATTGCTAGAGAGTACATAATTGTATTCTGATAGAAATTCTTTAAGTTTGTGTTGAAGTTTGCCAGAATTATTATAAATTAGCTGGAAATCAGTGTCCTTCTTTTTCCATTCACTTTTTATTTGCTTTTCCAGTGTTTATACTTTTTATTACAAAAGGATTATGGTGGGTCTTGAATTTCTAATGTGTGTTGCAAAATGCCAGCAGATGGTTTTATTGATTGATGTTCTTATTGTCAGCAAGAAGTTGTGTTTTCACTGCTTTCCACACTGCTGCTCTGTGCACGACTGGCAGCGCTGCAGGCCATCCGGGTAGCATGCAGGGCATCGCAGAGCCCGACTGGACTCGTTGAACCGGTTGGCCAGCATGGACAGCTTGCTTCCATGGCACAGGGAGCAGGGCATGCAGCCTGATCCCCCACACTGGGGGCAGCTGGAACCCTCCTGCAAACAAATGAAATGCTGACAGAAAACCCTCGGCTCTTCTGTTAGACCACTGAAAAGGACAAATGTAGAATGGCAGCGGGAACCGTGCGTGGAAACCTTGCATAACTTAAACTTGACCCTCATACTTTAGGCCCGCCACTCCCACAAAATTGCCTAGCGTTGGTGCCATCATGTTCACCGACATCACATTGAGCGTGAACCCGGCATTCTGTTCCCCTAACTGCAGCAGAAGCAAAGAAGGAAAGAAGAAAGTTGACAGATCCAGTGACTGTACAAACCAATTACATTATTTGAAAAGCTCACCTTTCTTACATCTGGTCTCTGACACTACCTTAACACGAGTAAAAATCTTTAACCGATTTTTAGGTTAAGCACTTACATTATCTGCATTGATTATTTGAATTTCTCAAGAAATGTTCTTAATATAGCCGTACCATACAACTGACAGTGGTAAGAGTCACTGGTTTGAATTTTAAAAGTTTAGATTTTTTAAATTCCAGAAAGGTGAGTTGTCTATCCATCCATCCATCTATCCATCCATCCATTCAATATGTTTATCTGCTTTTCCTGGTCAGGAACTTGGTGGTCTGGAGCCTAAAGTGAGTTATAAGTCAATAAAAGATGAGTCAATAATTTGCTTACTGGATACAGTCTCCATAGTATGTATTCACTTCAATGGGACACAACTGTGAATAAGTGGATACCCAATAATTTGCTTCAGTGAATAAAAATTTCCAGTCCTATAGCCAATATTCATGCTAGTGCTATCGATTCAAAATATACACATTATTGGTCCCTTAGGCGATCGTAAAACTGTTGCGCCAGCACCAGCCTGACTTGTCACTTTTCAGTTGCCAGGCATAGGGTTGCACTGGTCACATCAGTCACTGCACAGCTGCTGCACTAGCCACGTCCCAGAGAGGCAAGAGACCATGAGCTATAACACATAAACCACTGACCACAAACTGGCTATGAACTGTAATGTGATGAGAGAACTTGTTCAAGTTTTCCTATTTTAATGCTTTAGCATTTCTCTCTTTAAGGAATGTAACAACAAAACACTTTATTGTAATAAAGCACTTCAAAAGTTCAAAAAAAGTTGCTGGTTTATGGCTTCCTTTTCACCTCAGAGGATGCGGGAGATGGCAATCCCACAAACGCTATTCAGAGTCCCCTTTGCTGGGGGTCACACTACAAGCAGTGGACATCCTGCATTGTTTTATGGAAGCCAGCAGCAGCTTGTGGAGAATAGTAAACTCTGAACACTTGCAAGGTTTAGTACATGTACATAACTGATATAGTTCTGTACAAAGATAAAAATAAATAATGCCTTACAATGACTTCGCATGACTGTGTGTATGGGCAATTTCTTTGTTTTAGCTGCTAATTTCTCGCCTGTAAAACAGCTATGCTTAAATGTGTTACTGGATGCCGTCGGTCTGGTTCCAAGGTCATTCGCTCAAGTGAACTTGACTTTATTCAGTGTGGTATTGATCCTTAAGCCTGGAAGTACTTTACGATACCAGTATGTAGCAAGTAACTTGAAGAATTTGCTTTTATAACTACCGTGCATGTAAAAAAGGTCTCATCGGCTCATAATGGAGTGCAACAAAGGACCCAAATGTGAAAACAGTACTTTAGATTTGAAAGCAAATATAACAACCATTATTTCTGTATACTAATAGAGTAAAAGAAAAAATATGCTTTTGAGAACTGCAAAGTATTAATAAAGAACAGTAACTTGTGACCTTATTTGTCTTTATGAAATTGCATGCTGATTTCTTGTCATACGTTAAACTTCTATACTATGGAATTAATTTTATAATAATTTATTACACATATTTCACAAAATATACTGTTGCCAAATAGCCTGAGTTACAAGTTATTTCTTATTTACCTTGTGCCCAGGCTCGAGCTTTCGATCCTCTCCATGTGCACACAAAGCACGGTGCTGCCCCTTTTCTGCTCTGTCTCTTCGGAGTGGGAAACCCTCCCCACTGTCTTTTCCCTGAAGGGAGGATTTCACCAGCTCTCCCCTCCTGTGGGGGGATCGGATGATCCGTAGATTACTGGTGTAGATGATAATCTTACCAAAATCCAGCACTGGAGGCTGAATAAAAGACAACACAAAGCTACTGAGGTCAAAAGAAAATATGCAGTCTTTTCATAAAGCTTTTCATTTCCCCCCCATCTATGCGACGTTTTGTTTCGAGTGGCTGAAATATGATAAAATGCATACTGTATAAGATTGTACAAATACATAGCAGTTAACTGCAACAAGCAAGTTTTGTTTACGCTGAGTTACATATGGCATAAATTTAAAGTAAAAATGCATAAATGTAGAGAACATATTTGTCACCCAACATTATTTCTCAAAGCCCCCCAGACTAGAAAAGTCGGTTCTATGAAATATTTCTAGGAGAGACACAGAAAAGTTGGCCGTCCAGTACCCACTTTGGAATCTACAGCCGATAGCTCGCCGTATGTCGGAGGCCTGTAGTTAGTCATGCCCCTGTAGACATTTATCCTCTGAGCAATGAGGCCTGTGGTGGGACCCGGCGGCAGGCCCGTTGAGCTCTGGAAGCCACGGAGCTGCTCTGCTTCGAGATGCCGGGGCGTCTTGCCACGCTTGAAGCTGCGGGGATACTTCTCCCCTGGGCTGTCCAGCTCCTGTCCGTCTTCATAAACATGCTTGAGCACGCGCCCGCTGTACGACGAGGCTATCTTGAAGCGCACTTTCCGCGGCTGGCCTTCCTGATCTTGCTCGGCCTTCCTCTGCGACACCTCCATGGTGGGGCCTCCCATTGAGAGATGAGGACGGAGCAGAGCTTACCTGCAGAAGATAACTGTCGGGAAGTCACAGGAAGTTGTGCGAGTTGTGCCTGTCTGCATTCACTCTCACCTCTGAATTATTCACCAGTTAGATCAGGTGCACCACAGTAGAGAAGGCTGACACCCTCTCATAAAATAGTTATTAGCTAAACACAGTTTGGATGCAAATTAAATGAACCAGCTGTGTCACTGGCAGTCTATGACTCATCTGAGAGCAAAACTTCAGAGGTCTTTCAGGTATGACAGTTCTCTAGACATGTAGTCGAATTAGAACAGAAAGAGGGAAGTGACAGAAATTTCTCTGGAGGTTGCATGTCATCCTTGGACAAATAGAAAGACTAATTCCTGGTACATAATGAAATGCTTTAAAAGGATAAATTTTTAGAATAAAGCTGTCTCCTGCACCATCCACTGTACATTCAGTCTGGATCTCAGACTTGACTTAATCCAGTTATGGCTGCAGGAGGGCAATACCTACCATCAATGTGTGTCGTCGTACGGATTTATGTCACATTTTATTATTTTCAAATGTGAGAGGCAGCAGATAGTATAGTGGTTGTTCCCGCAGCCTTTGGCTCACAGAACCCATGTTAACTTGTGCTGCATTACTCTCCAGCAAGGTACTTAGACTGAACAACACAGCAATGGCACAACAATTCACATGGATAAATAAGTGCAAGTAGCTTAACTTACTTTGACGGAAAGTGTTCGCCAAATGGATGAACAAATGATACGTTTCCCTTCTCGGCCACTGATGTTATGTTACAGCTGATGAACTTCAGAAGTAAAAATAGTGAAAGACATTTGCCGGTCTTTCGTGAACCAGTTTTTAGTAGAAACTGGCGCATTGCATTTTCGAAGAGTATCAGTTGAGTTAAAGTTGTGTTATTTAATACAACAATTTAATTGTGTTCAAAAACACTGTGGACTTTTGCACAGCTATGAAGTCCAAACATGTTGAGTTACTCGTGGGTGAGGGAGGGGGTGTGGGGCCTTTCAGTACACTTCTTAGCTGTACATTACAGTCACCTCCTCCACACAGATATTCCAGCTAAAACACTTCCCTCCAGAGTAATGCTTCTCATCTAACAAGCTGACAAATAACACCCACCCCCTTCCTCTTATTCCTCTCTTTCTCCTACATCAGAACTTACTGGGAGACATCATCTTAGCGGCAATATTAACTGATCAGAAATGTGTTCAAGGAAAGCGGTTTGCTTCCCTGCAGTGGTCTCACTTTCGCCAAAGTGTATTCTGCCAAAAAAAGTTCCGCACCGTATTCCCAATCCACGCGGTTTTGCTTGTTGCTAGTGTTACTATGGACTACCTGCAGCCCATTGTAAACACTGCACTGTTTGTGCAACTCCTAAAGAGCTTACCGATCCTGTAATGTGAGACATCCATATAAAAATTAAGTCTGAATCTTAACAAAAAATCTCACAGTAAGAAAAGTTCACTTCTTAATCACATTGGTTTTATCTGTTTGCAAACTGTAAAACATTGCAACTGATATCTGATGTTTTTTTCGGGGTATAAACGGGAAGTACTGATTTTATGTTTCATTGTTTTACAACTCTGGACCGCATTGGATTTAATTTAGGCCTTTTTATTCTGATCAACAGAAAAAATGCTCTTTTGTGTCAAAGTAAAACAGGAATTAATTTTATTTTTGGAAAATAAACAGCACAAAGTAGCTGAATGAGTATTGATCACTTCACGCTGAGTAAAGGCATCCCTCATCATCTGAATTAAACACGTTGGATTGTGAATTTTCAGGTACTATTTTAAACAGGAAAATAATAGGCCATTCCAACACCCTTTAAGATATTCCTAAAATATCACTTAAACACTAGCACCTATATAGCACATCAGCAAGGATTTTTTTCATGAGCTTTTTCACTTTCTCAAATTTATTTCATAATGTGAGGAAGATGATAGCGATAATCCACAACACATTTAAACAGTATGGGCATGAGACATGATGTTATGGGGAGAACAGCTGAGAAATGACTGCAGAGCACACTTTTTACTTTTCTTGGCTTACTTCTCACCACAGTCAGAAATCCCAGGGTACTGAAAATTAGGATAGAGTTGCTGCCACTTTTAGCTTGATCATTTGTCCAAAGGGTGAGTTATAAACTGAAACAGGGATCCACTGAGCGGATGTTATTGTGAACAATTTTGTCTCTGGACTCTGTCAGAATCATACACATACAAGGAAAAACTAGTAAATTTGACCTCTAGTTGCTCGACTGCCTCCCGTTTATTCAGTTAAACAACATGGTTGCTTACTTGGGGATCTTTCACTATACAATATACATATTCCAATCTCACCAATAATACTTGCTTTTATAAAAATTGCTTCTGCTATTCTACAAAAAAGTACATTTAATTGAATTGGAACACTAGACATGCACTTAGTCACAAGTAATTGTTAAATGTCCTTGTTGAATACATCACAGTGAAAAACCTCACCCTCTATTAAAAAGCAAACAACAGATTTGAAAGAAATTTGGGTGCATTTATTGCCATCTTATATTCTTAGCGCATATATTTGTATAAACGATTTATGTGAACTGAATTACATTCAACACTTCCTTTTGCAGAAGCCAATATCACTGTCAGCTTATCAGCAATAAGTACAAATTTTAGCTTTTTTTTTTATAGTAAATATTCGGACAGTGACAATTCAGGTGATAGTATTTAGAGGATGCATCTTTGGCAGCACTTAGAGCCTTGTACTTGTTTCTACTTTCTGCATATTAGCTGCAGTTTTTGCTCATTCCTCTTTTACCTCCTTCACCTCCTCCAGCTCTTTCAGGGTGGATGGGGACGGAAGTGAAAGCATTTTTCAAGCCACAAACATTTCATCCGGACTGAGGTCTAGGCTCTGGCTTGATCACTTGAGGATGTCAATGACTTTATTTTTAATGCCATTTCTGGGCAGCTTTGGCTTTTTGTTTGGGGTTGTTGTCCTGATGGAAAATAAATCATCTCCAAAGTCACAGGTCTTTTGCTGAGCACAGCAGGTTTTTCTCCTGGATTTCCCTGTGCAAGCTTCCCAGGCCTTGCTGCAAAGAAGCAGCAGGATAATGCCAGCACCACACTTCATAGCAGAGACTGTTGGTTTCTGGGAATATGAAGTGTTTTCCTTACTAAAAATGTATCCTTTAGTTTGACGACATAAAAAGCTCAATTTTGGTCACATCAGAACATGAAACCTTTTTTGTCCGTTCTCGAACATGTCTTTTAGCAAACATTCACAGAGATGGTAGATAAGTTTCTTTAGCAATTGTTTTTTTCCACTTTCCCATAAAACTGAGACTCGTAAAACAAATGGACAACTGTAGTATGCAGAGTCTATCCCATTTCTGCCTCAGAAGACTGTAACCCATTCAAAGTTAACATGGGCATGTTGGTGGCCTCCCTCAATATCACCCTCCATATCTGAACCCTTAAATTTTGAGGATGACATGATCTAGGCAGACACATGCATGTCATATTCTTTCAATTTTTTATGACTGTACTTCCAGGGATTCTCAGTGCCTTTGAAAATGCCTTAAATTTGAATTTCATGACAGGTTTGTTTACAATGTTCTTCAATCTTCATGACAGTTTTTCAAAGGAAACTGAATAACCAGCGATAGGAAATTCCACATAAAGACGTACTTATCCGGAGTGGACAGAAATCACCTTAACTCCACACAGGAGATCTCCATTTAAATGATTCAAAAAATGTCTAAAAATAAATTTGCTGCATCACAGTTAAGTGTGTTATTGTAAAGGACATAAACCCTTTTTTGGGCTTTATATTCGTCATTAATTCAAAAATAATTTGAATGAATTTTTGATTTCACGGTAACATTAAAGAGAATTTTTCTACAAGACAATAAAATGAATACCACCCCATATCTGCCCCATTACTCCAAAGTGATTTGAGAGTATTCGCGATCTCCCAAACTGATCAAATATGTTTAGGTTAAATAAACTGTTGATTTTTGTTTGAAAAAAAGTCCACAACCCACCTCCTAAAACAATGATTGCCTTTGACAAATGTTGGATATGAACAAGAACCTAAGCCGCTTCTTAAAGCTGCAAGTGTCCCATTGAAATATGGAAGGAATTAAGGGCATCCAAGGCTCCGAAGCCAGCGAACATGCGAGTCTCTGCTTGGACTCTGGAAGAACAGTGGGACAAATAAGGATTTACAGTCTGACTTACAGCACGCATTGGCTCCTCTGACAGCACAGACTAATAGGCTGTGACTCTTACGGCGAAGGCCCTGTCGATCACCCATCGATGCCAAATGTTCATTAGTATCATCAAGCCATCAATTCATAGCAAAAACATTAAACTGCACAGCACTGTACGAGGTTTTGTCATTTTCCCCGAAAGCTTGGAATTACTTTAGAAACAAATAACATGGAAACAACTGCAAAATCTCTCCCTATGCTGACTGCCTTTCACATGTTGCGTGTTAGACTTTTGTCCTATGTTAAAGAAGCTGACTTTTAATTTTCATATTTTATACAATCATAGCATTTATTGTCACCTAATCTACTTTTTATAACATATTGTAAAAAACAAGTAAATTTTATTTGGTGCACTCTGTGATATTTAGCACATATACACCGCCTGGCCAAAAAAAAGTCTTGCACTCTAATATTTGGTTGGACTGCCTTTAGCTTTGATGATGGCACGCATTTGCCGCGGCATCATTTCGATAATCTAATGCAATGTCACAGCATTTATTTTTCGCCAAGATCTTGTATTGATGGGAGAGTCGGACCGCTGCGTAAAGTCTTCTCCAGCAGAAGATCCCAAAGATTCTCAGTGAGGTTAAAGTCTGGATTCTGTGGTGGCCAATCCATGTGTGAAAATGATGTCTCTCTCATGCTCCCTGAAGCACTCTTTCACAATTTGAGCCCAATGAATCCTGCCATTGTCATCTTGGAATATGAAGAAAAAAATCCACTGATGGAAAAACCTGCTCATTCAGTATATTCAGGTAGCCAGCTGAGCTCATTTTTTTGGGCACAACCTAGACCTGAGCAACTGAAGCAACTCCACATCATAACACTAAGTTCAATCCAGGTGGTGGCTTTTTTTTGGCCAGGCAGCGTATTATAAGTGTGTAATTCATTCTGCCTTCTGTCTGTCTCAGCACCGTCTGGGACCACCTGGTACTTTGAGATAAACCAATAAGACTCACTGGATTTGCATAAAAATGAACCCAGGTGCTAAAGTTAGCAGGTACATCAGCTGAGAGGGGCACAATAATTTAGATAGAGAGAAAAAGAGGTGGATTGTTAACAAAGTATAATCCTTGGTTGTGCCGGGCAGCTTTTTAAAAAGGTGCCAGAGAATTAGTTTCTTTTATTTAATCTCTCACTGTGAAATTCCAGGCGATAAGGAGGTGCACTGATGAAATAAACAAAAAAACATTAAAGAAAAATGACACACAAAGATAGACACGGTGGCTCAGGACATCAGGAAAGTGGGGGGGTGTGGTGAGTCTAGACTCACCCCTGGGTCCATGCTGGCTTTGTGAGTTTTTTCTGTTTACCAGATGACTGAATATGGCACAGTTCGACCGACTGATATTTTGATTGTCTTCTTAAAAATGTGACTCTCTATTTCCTTAGCATGAGTTTTTATATTATATGGTAGGAGTGACAAGTGTGGGAACACGTGGGGAATCGGGAAAATACATCTCTGGGACAAAGTGGGTAAAATAGTGAAAGCAAAGCAACGGACAGGTGTCCTTCATCTCTGAGAAGACATCGGTGGCTCATTTCCTGACTGAACTTGTCAACCAAATGCTTTGGGTGGGGGGGGACTGGTTTCCAGAGGTTATGCTGAAAATTTTACACTGGCATTGTACGTTACATCATGTTGCGCGACACCTGTGCTCAGGAAAATCGTGTTTGAAGGGTATTCGGCTTCTCCAGTGCACATGGACTCCTGCACCCCCTCTGAGTGATGTGTGCCGAATGCGTGCTTGCGACAGCTCGAAACAGCAGGCCATTAAACCAGGCCGTCTCACATTCTGTCTGCAAGCGCTACACAGCTTGCGCTTTCACACACACTGCTCCTCCAGCGTCGGTGCGGATCGTGGCAAGGTGTTTGTTGAAACAACGTTCCGAGCAGTCTGCACTCAAAATCTCCAAATGTGAGCCAGCTGAGTGAAATGCTTTCTGAGATCATCCAGCGCGTGCCTAGAAGACTGAACACACAAAGGCATGAACATAATAAGCAAAATGATTTGAAGAAAAGCCGGTCCACCGCAAGAAGAAAAACACTACGCTTAGAAAATGTTGGATTTCTTCAGCGGCATTCTGGCTTTGGCTGAGGGGATGCAGAAGGACATCAAGTCAGTTCATGAGCCATCTCCAGCCCTGCATAATTCAAGAAACCTTGTAGTCCTGATCTTCCCGAAAGCTGAAAGCTTAAAGCACGCAGCTCTCAGCTTACAACGGCTACTCAGGATCCATGAGATCTGACTTCCACTGTAGATGAGGTGTAGCACCTGCAACACCTATGGGGGCATTAAACAGTCAGGAGTTTCTGCCAGATTCGGGTTGTGCAGTGGATGCTGATTTAAAACCATCAAGGATCAAGGAACCGGCACTGCTGCAAGGTGTGGAGATTAAGGAAGGCGTGAAGGAGGGTGTGGGCAATTGCAGAAGAATTCACAAGCAGTTCTCAGTTGTGTCTGCTGGTGGAATGATCTGCCTCTCTCATTCGGAACTGCTGAATCCTTCTCGATGTTGACGGATGCTCTCGAAACTCATCTTTCAGACCTGTGTTGCTTTTAACCACAACCATTGGTTTATTGCTAAATGAATGAATGTAAATGTAGGAAGCACAGGGCGCTACATTTATACAACATGCATAAAAAACATGGTGTGACGCAACCTGGGCGAACCTTCTAGTGTTGTTTTATCTACATTGTGACATAAATTTGTTCACCTAAACTGCTGTAATCCACTGTAATTTTTCTGCAAACAGCAATATATTTCCTGTGAAGTTCATTAAATGGATATTAAGGCTGTGAAGTGCAAACACTGTGAACATGCATTAAGCAACAGTTACTGGGAGTGAGGTAGCATATAAAATCCATCCTGCATTTGTTTCAGTTTTATACAAGAATACAAAGCCAAAGCCTTTTGGAGTGCACTTCTAAAAAAGGTGTTTACTTGCCGAAGTAAGCAAGGTGCTTAACCAAAATAGCTTGAGTAAAACAGAGTAAATGCTGAAAATGAACAGTATTTCAACTGCCGCTGCAGCCAGAATTATCCTTCAGGCATTCATTGCCTAGCTTTCCCGTATTTCCTGCTTTTTCTAGTTTTTTCACAAGATGAACGAGGCAGAAACAGTAAGGTTGGTCAAACTCACATTCTCAAGGTCAACTGTGTTGCTTTATGCACTGTTTAAGCATATTTAAGTTGCGGTTGCGCATTTTACTTTGTTTTCCCATGGTGAAACTAACACGGTGCAGGAGTGCTGTAATATGTTCTGCTAATTGTGGTGCAGCATGAAAGGTCCGTGTGCCAGGGCTTTGATGTTTTCTGCACTTCGTTTCTCTGCCCTTGGAGACTAAACATGGGAAGCAGGGCTGCTGCCTACCAGGCTCTGGCTCCAGCACATGGGTTTTTGCTGTATTACGTGCGTCACTCAGATAAATGAGATTTGCTCCTCGTCCAGCTCCGCTCGTCCAGCCAAGGAAGAGCGTGGGCTGCAGTGCTGTTCTGGCTCCTGCCGAATCCCACTGCAACCCAGTCTGACTCACAAACTGGACCGTTGGCTTGTTCTCTGCAACCCAGTGCAGCACAGCCTTCATAGATGCTTCTGAGCATTAGATGCAGAAACTGTCCATACTCATCCTTCATTTCAATTGACCAGCAAGGGCCAAACTAATTCTTTATTTCTTTTGGCAGGCATTTATTTTTAAGTATACTGCAGTGCCCTTTTCCTTATTTACAATTAATCCATCCAATATCATCAACTGCTCAGTCCTGAATGGGGCCATGGTGGTCCAGAACCTATCCCAGAATCACAGGGCACTAGGCCATGAAACAACCTTCCGCATGGCATGCCAGTCCAACACAGGTTGGCCACATTCAAATGCACACATTATTGGCAATTTAGAGTGAACAGTTAACCTGGATGACATCGCTTTGGACTGTGGGAGAAACCCAGGACACCTGAGGGAACCTGCAGAGACACAGGGAGGACATGCAAATTCCCCACAGACCAAGTCGGATTTGAACTTGCATCCAAACTGCCCAGCCACTGTGAGGCAGCAGCTCTACTTGCTGAGCCCTGCCACAGCAAGCTTCATAATTCTCCTTTTAAGACTTATTTCAAGAAGACTTTATTTCAAGTTTGTAATATTTGTAACATTTTTACAAAAATACCTGCATTAGATGCACTACAGTAGACTCACTGGACCGCAGTTACAATTATTATCCATCTATATGACAAAGCAAAGAAATTCACACAGTTTAAAAATCTTTGTCTTTGACAAATGTTGGGGAAGCAGGAGAAGTGATGTCACATGCAGCCTAACGTCACACACAGATGCTGATAGACTGTCTTGGTGCACGCGCGCACACACACACACACACACACACACACACACACACACACACACATACACACACGTGCAGCTATACTGTATAAGTCAATTTAGGGTCATTAATTGATCCAAAACACATTTACAGACTGTGAGAGGAAACCAGAGCAGCCAGCAGGAGCTCATACAAATACAGGGAGACACCATAGCTCAGGCGTTGTGAGGCACCAGCACCAGCCACTATCACAGCAGACGTCTATTCGGTTGCAGCTGTTCAGAGGACAAGTTCTGGAGATTTTTATTCCAGCCAGATAGGGAAGCACATCATTCAACTTACAGCAATGACCGAAGCCATTTATTTGCCTTTCTGAGCTTGCAAGGAGAGCTGGACTCAGTCTTCCAGCCCTGACAAAGGACATCTTCAGGCTCTCGTTCCTGAAAGACACAATCCAATCCTGTCTGTAGGAGGAATGACTGGGGTTTAAAACTCTCTCTAGCGGCTGTGATAAGTCAGTGGGGTCTCTTGGGGACTGTATTAATCTTTTAAACAGTTGGCAATTTTCCTGATTTTTCACTTGAAATTGCTTTATTTGAGAGGCCTCCTATCCAGAAAAGAAAACCCCAAACAGCTGATACATGCGCATTACAGTCTCCTTCTGACAACCCGCTGTTTTAAACTAGCAATTTGGTGTAATCCTGAGAATGTACCTGTATTTTGAAATTTGTGAGCTGTATGAATTCTATGTATGTGATTATAAGTGTTGGTTTGTATGTTATTAAGTCTCTTCTGAGGATTTTGGGAAATGTTTTTAAATAATTCGCAATAGATGGGCTAGGACAGCGTGGATGGGACAAACCCTGGGAGGTGTAGCCCCCCTGCCACAACAGAACCCCACCTCCACTGTGAACAGAACCGCACTCCAGCTTCAAATCGGGCCATCAAGGTGGACTTCAATAGGAAACCGAAGAAGAGGGGAGATGCAGTCTTTCCAACTTTTTCCAAGAGGTTACGGTTTGCACTTTGCGCTTGTCATCACTTTCATTACCGCAATAAAAAGTCCGCACTTCAGTCCACCGCATTCATCCACCCCCCGCCCTGACATGAATAGTACATCTACGAAGCTAGCAGCGTTGGTAAAATTGTCAAGGTGTCTCCATGTCTCTGCTTCCTTTCTCCAGTATTATACTTCATGCCCCGGGGGGTTCCGGTGATTAATAGGCAGCAGCAGTTTCTTGGTTCCTGTCACAGCACCCAGCCCTGACAAAATCCACTTAGGCCCCAGTTTCCCATCTCAACAGGGGTATCATTCAGATCGCACTTTGCATTCGTACTTTTGCAGAGTTCTATCCTGCACTCTCCCAGAGAGCACACAGCTGGGCTGGACTGCTCGCATCATGCGGCAGCATCAGCGCTGCTCTGTAACCTCGCCGTTTTACCAAGATAAGATAAACAATTTCACGTATACAGAACTAATGCTATTTTCTGAATATGCTTATTCGCAGTATATCCTGACTTTTTTGCATCATGCAACTGAAATGTAATTGAAAATATAAGAAAACTTTTTTTAATACAGGCCCAAAATATGAGTCTCGGACTTACGAGATTTCGCCTCCACAAATGAAGTTATTTAATTCCCTTTTCTGAGTTATAAACAAGTATGAGGCTGATTTTTCACATTGACAAGTAACAAGAAGCGAGCATGAGGGAATTTCTGAAGGTCCTGTCGGCAGCTACTGTAGCGAACGAGGGCGTTACTTACGTCTGTTTTGTCTGAAGGGCAAGAAGATGTTGTCACTGCACATATGTATATATAAGGCTGCTGCATACCCTGGTATCCAAGTGTAATTCATCCCTAGAAATGGCTCAAACACCACAAACCCAAATATCAGGAAGCTTTTGCCACTATTTCTTATGAGCAAAATTATCATTCCAGGTCACTTTTTTCTTCCTTGTTTTCTTAAGTTTTCAGCCTTCTTTAGACTTTGGAATGATAACAGATTCGAGTTATATTCAGAATTAAAAGCAACAAAACCGCAAACTGCGTTTGAACACGAGCCACACAAGGCAAAGGCTGAGAATGTACATGCTGGGCACTCATGTTCATGAAAATTTGAAACACCTTCAACTTCAGCTGTGCTGAAGTTTATTAATAAATCCTGCTGATTCTATTTGAAATTGAAAATTGGGAGCTTGAATAGCAGGGTGTATTTACGAATGACCAAGTATGCCCTAGCGACAGCAGCTACAGTATGCAGCATAGAATGAGTACACTTCTTCTGAACATAAACATATATTTCTGTTTCTAAATTATGACTATTATAATTCAAAGAAAAAGAACAAAATGTAAAGTTATTCATCATATACTTAACAACAACAACATAGAAAGATACCTCATCAATATTTGCAACAATAAATAAATAGGCAACATTGCTTAAATCAAGGAATATGAAAATGAGTACATCTGTGGCTAAATTTTAGAAATACCTAATATTCTAGTACTTAGTGTGTCCACCGTGACTTTTTAGTACCGCACCAGTCCTTCTTGGTATCGAGTGCACAATGTCACGTTTGTCCTGTTCCACTCCTGGAAGGTGACCTCCATGAGTTGCTTGATGTTGGATGGGGAGACGGCACAACTAGTGCCCTCAAAACGAGGCACATACTTGGCCACTCCAGCACTTTCACTTTGTTCTTCCTTACAAATGCAGCAGTGGCCTCGGAAGAATGTTTAGGGTCACTGAAATATTGAAAACCTCTCGATGACCTAAGGTGTGGTGAGAACGTAACATCTTTTCTTTCAAGATTTGGCAGTACATCTGTGAATTCATGATTCTATCAGTGAAGTAGAGTTCTCCCAAACCTTCAGCACTCATACATCCCCATACAGGAACGTTACCGCAGTCTTGCTTCACTCTGGGAGCCGTGCACTTCTCACTGTACTATTCCCCATTGTGACATCATTTTGGGCACCATCAGATGAAAAATTATTGATTTTGGTCTCACCAGACCACAGAATAGATTCCCAAAAGCCTTCACCTTTGTTAATATGAGTCTTGGCAAGTGCTAAACAGGCCTTCTTGTGCTTTAGCTTCAGCAGTGGCTTCCTGTATGGATGACAACTGTGCATTCCACCTCTGTGCAGGATGCATCTTACTGTATGAGATGAAACAGTCACTCCAGTTTGGCTTTCCACAACTTTTCCCAACTCTCGCATTGTCGTGCAAAAACTGCTCATCGCGGGGTTGACAGCTTGCGACAACAGCCTGAATGCTTCAGGGCCCTTGAATATAAATCTATACTTTTTGAATATCTGTATCCATTTTGTTATCGTTTTTTGCCTCATTAACAGTGATTTGCTAACCTTCTTGTACCCTTGTCCCCTTTTGCGCAGTTAAATATTTTTTTCTTCTTAAGTCTCCAGACAATTCTCCCCCATGTGGTGCCATTGGAGTCATTCAGCAGGTTAAGCACCACTCTTAATAGAGTGTGATGGTTCAACAGACTCTGATCTGCTCATCAGTTACCCTTAACCAGCAAATTTTTCAGTTTTACTAAACAATTTTTATGAAGATGAACTAATTTCTGCAATATGCCTTTTTGCCATTTTGTTACAAAAGCAAATGTTTAGCATTGACATTTCACTGGTAACTGATAAATCAGTGTTACTGACACATCAGCAACAAACGGGGACCCTAAATATTTCTTATTGTTATAGAGATGTAGCTGGGTTTGCTGACTTTCAGAGGAGGGTGTACCCATTTATGCTGTATACTGTAGATCTCCAACTTACAAGATTTCACCTTATGAGCTGGTTTCCAGGAATGTGTTACACTTAAAGGAATACCTGCGAGGCTAATCTACTGCGGTTCTGTTGCTTTCATTTATGAAATAGTAAGTCAAATTAGGGTGGGATTCTTTTTAATATCCACGAACTTATGTCAGCTCACTACAAAATTTGTCTGCGGTCAGTCCTTAACACCACGGCTTGGCGAGTATTGAGTTTAGCACCAATTAACAGCTTCATTTTCACTTAGAATTGATGAACGGTTTTCCTCCTCTGCATGACAATAGTGTGGTGACAAAATAAGCTACTACTGGTGCATTAAAAATGAGGGGAACTAGGGTGAGCCATTTATTTTCCTAAGCATCATATTATGAATGTAGATTAAGTTCGATAAGAAGCTATGGCATTAAAGATGGCCAGACTGACCTTTGAAGAGTCTTTCCGCTGTTCTGACAGGGAGTTCACTTTTCCACTTTGTCTACTGCAAGAGCAGCTGGAGTTGTGGCAATGCACCCTTTTCTGTTTGCCTTCGCTAGCAGTGCTGTTAACCGTTTTTGTTGAATAATGTAAAAAAAAACATTTCTCATCAGTTGCAAAAGAGAACAGAACTTGGTGTTTTCCCAAGCGCATAAAGTGTCTACAGGTCTGTGTTTTTCTCGTCGGAGAACCAAGACTTTTTATCCTGTGTCGGCATTTCTCCTAAGCTCCTGGTGCTTTTTTCCTCCCCAGAAACAACCACATTCTGTGGCTAAACCCCTGACAGCAAAACGCTGCCGTGCTTCAGGGCCATTATTTATTATTCAGCCTCATAAATACGTTTTATTACCCAGGGTGCACTAAGTTACCCAGCAAGTTACCTCGGTAGCTGCTTTCCTACTATTCAGTCAAAATTTGTATCCCCTTTTTTAAAGAAAGATGTACTGTGACCCTCAGAAATATTTTCTAGCATTTTTTTTTCACTGCAAAAATTCAAAATTGATATTCTACAACTTGTTCATAAACTAATACACACACCAATATGCCAACAAGGCAGAGCTGTACCTCTTCGGTCATCCTCAAGAAACGGTTCCCTGGCTATGACACCTTACCCTTTGGATAGTTTTCTGACATTTAATTGCATTTGATAGCTCATGTAGTGCAGCAATATAACACGGCAGCATTTACATTATGATGAATGCACGATT
The DNA here is from genome assembly GCA_018136845.1 of Heterotis niloticus. NCBI lineage: Eukaryota > Metazoa > Chordata > Actinopteri > Osteoglossiformes > Osteoglossidae > Heterotis > Heterotis niloticus. The sequence goes on from CM030888.1 coordinate 21,730,251, forward strand.
GTCTGTTAGGAAAAATGTAATGACTCATAACACAAAGTAGTAAGGACATTGCAGATTTTGTCTGTTCCAAATGCTCCTAGTTGCATCCAAGCAATATTGTCTCCTGATCCTAAGGCTTTGGCAGCAAAATCAGTGCTCCAGGGACTCAACTGTTTGACACAAGGGCTGCGTCGATGAGGCTGCACTGCCCTCTGCTGGCGGTCCCTCAACACTGCGCCGAAATGTATCAACTGTACATAAAAGTTTTAAATAAATAGGAAAAAAGAAGTAAGAGTTGTGGATGTGGAGAGGGAAAGCACCACCCAGTCCACCCAAAATTGTGCAGAAAACATTAGGCCTAAGCCTAGCCTTACATATAACAGCATGTACTGTGCATTAGGAACAATTCTGCTTATTTCCAGTTTGAATATAAAAATGCTGCATATGAATAAACTGCTTTATTAACACTGAAAAACGGTTCCAAGCACAATTCTTGTAGCAGTTCCAGTCTGAAAACAATTTTTGCTTCCGTAAGTAAATAGGTTATCGCACTGTAATTATAAAGAGCAAAACTTAGGTACCAAATGCTGGAACATCACCGCTTGTGGAAAGATGTTGGTGTTAAAATAATTTGCCCACTGTGAAGAAGCCCATGTGTGCTGATTTCAAACATGAACGTGAAATTTGATTCATGCCAAACCTCACGCTGTTGCGCCACTAGCACTGCGGACAAGCTGCACCTTAAAAGCATTGCACAAGCCCACAATGTTACACTGCTTTGGGCAGAAATGTTCACTAACACACAGCAAAACTGCATCGTGGACATCTATGCTTTTAAATTCAGCCACTGCAGCGAGCGTGCTGCTCCAAGCCCATCCTGGCCGACTCTGCAGAGGACTCACACAGGCCCGAGGCAGAAATGAGGCAGTGAGGTTGTCCCCCTGACTGGGGACATTCATAATGAAGCGTACATGCACAGAAAGGACACGACCCTCGATGACACTGCAGGGGAAGCAGATGGTGTTGTGATTAAACAGCAAGACTCGACTCCACGAAGGTCACAGGTCCAAATCTCAGGGGAGGACACAGTGCGGTACCCTTGAGAATGCTACTTAAGCCCGAGTTGGTCCGGTAAATTCCCAGCTGTATAAATGGGTGTAACTAACAGAAAGGGTAAGCAGAGCAAACACAGCTGATGAGCAGAAGTAATGTAATAAATCACGATGGGTTTCTGCCAGCCAACCTGGAAAGGGCTTTGTCATCACTCTCAGGCCAACACCTGCAGGTTCCTCTGCTTCTCTGCTGCGTCAGATGTGAAAGTTAGCGCATGAACTGTTTGGTGTCCAGACCAGCATCCTGCCCAGTGGGCTCTGCTCCTGACCAATGCTGGACACTGTCAAAGCCGGTGAAGTTATATCGCAGGGCTGAGACACTGCACTTGGAAATGTTAGATCTGAAGGCTTGCTCAACTATATTACAACTCTGCTGCTGAAAAGGGAATTTGGTATGAAGATATGGCAGGCAGTTAAAAAAATACAGCCATGAGCTGCCTTTGAGTAAAAAAGAAGTTGGTGACCGCAGTCAAATGATCACCCTACTAGTGTAAAGAACTAAGTTCAATTCTTGCTAAGCAAAGATGAAGTTATTAAATATGCAGTATTACTCTGCTTCTTATGAATCAAGATGTCTACTAAAGTGTTTCAGGTTGAGTCCTGTGACAAAAAAGGGGACAACAGCGGTAGAGCTGCTGTCTTGCATTCGGATAACACCAGGATTGAACCTCATGTCGTGCTGCATCCTGATGGAGATCCCTACCCAGCAGAAGTTACACAGCTATACAAATAGGCAGATTTTTACAAGTAGTATAAGGCTAAATCAACTTTGGAATAAACCATCGAATAAGTGAATAAAAGTAAATTAAATGCACCTCCTCGACTTGACCCGGAAACCTTGTGGCTATAAGTTCATGCCACTGCTCAGTGTGCTCCCTCGGTTAACCACGCTGAGCTTCAGCAAAGTATTTTTAGTATGAATTTGCTCAGCTTTGTTACTTTGTCCTCCTGTGGTGTGAGTATATCCCAAAATGCATTATAGGCAGCAAAACAAACATATTTCTTTGTATTTTTGCACTTCAGACATTTACTAAATGCTAGCGCTAGAGAAAAAAAACCGATTATTGATTTTTTTGATACCCATCACACTGAAAACCTGACTTTATTTTGGTGCAAATGAACAAATAACCTGAAGAACATCAATAAATGTCTAAATTGCGACATTAGTCAGAGGATAAGTTAACAAGGTGCTAATACGAAAATGTCATTCAAAAGTTCAGCAAAACTTTCATGTGAAAAGTGTGATATCTGACATCAACTGCGATTATTTATTCAGAAAGTTTCCAAATGGCCTTTGTTTTACGCGGTGAAGTCCCAGCGGCCGCAGCAAGCCTTTAGCCGTGATGCTCTGACCCACACCGACAGACCTTCATGAGCTCTGTAGCACAGTGGACACCTGGTACATCTGGCTTCTCAGCCTCCTCTTCATCTCGCGGATCATCTGGCAGACGGCCAGGGGGTAGCAGCAGTACACAGCCAGCCAGTCCTCACACACGCTGCCCTGCGGGAAGGGAGCAAGAGTTCTTTCACCAAATATGGCCGACCAACTGATGGTGCATCCTGGTCTGCACCGAGTCTCGCTGCTCGTGCTGTATCTCAGTTCCATCTCTCCTGGTCTGCTGGGGTCCAACCTACAACCAGCTGGTGTTCTGTAAGATGACTACCTCCATTAACAGAAGGTCAATGCCAGTGTGCATCCAAGCTCGTTCCCATTTCAAGTGAAACAGAAACTCAAAAGTCAGATCCTCAGTGCTTCAGACCCCATTCCTGAAGCAAAAATGGCCTGAACCCGAATCACGGGAGATGTGTTATTTGCGGCAATCTGCTGTCCTGTCAGTTGTGTATCGCAAAGTTTAGTACAGCTGGATTTACCCTTATTTTGAATCTCTCCCTAATGCCAACGCGCATGGCAAACGTGGACCCAGGAAGCAGCGGCAGACACAAGCACTCTCCATACTGATGAGCCAAATTGAAGTCCAGGCAGCAGGGGACGAAGGCCCCAAGGAGGCCTGAAAGGCAATGTCATGTTGGTGAGGAGGTGCTGAGGTTATTCAGAAAAACTCTGATCTGCTGAATGCTAGTAAAACTGCACCAAAACAGTGTAAATGTTGCAGAGCAGAAGCATTAATTGTTACTTTTACACCAAAGAGTTTCATTTCATTGAACCCAGGTCTTGGGATTCTTAACAAAATAAATGGGTGGAATATGATTTAGAGTTCAAGCAGAGTTTCACTTGAAAATAAGGATCGTTTTTGTATTTCTAAGTTATGCCTTATGAGGTTAAGCTATTTTTTTAAGATGTTCTTGTTGCTGCTTGCATAAAGGCGGCACAAAAATTTAAAGTCAGTCCCTTACATGTGGTCATGTCCCCACACACATTGAAGAGACCGGTGCTCCAGCCACCACCAGTCTGGGTTATGGTCGTGACGGTTGTTGTTGTGACTCCCAGGCCAGGCTGCTCGATGATAGTTAAGTCCAAAGTGCCTTCTGGATCCTCCTGCATGCTCACTCCCTGAGAAGCAGCTTCTTGAGCTACATCGCTGCCAGGGAATTCAGTAGAGATGCTGCTACACAGAAAGTCCCACTAAGATGTACAACCTATTAAATGTGTTTTTAGATACTGACATTTACCCTAAACAAAAACCATGCAATTACAAATTTGCTGCATTGGAAAAAGCGAGTGAACGCGTAGGTCAAAAGACAGTCGGCCAAATAAGCACTCTTCAAATATGTTGTTAAAATGACTAAAGAACAAAATATATACTTTTTTGTTGCGTAACACAACTCAAGTGACCAGATAAAGCTACATAAATAAATACAGGCGTCCGCCCACTGGTTAATCTTCTTCGACAGGCAAACTTACACCTTTGTGACCAGAGTATCTTCGGCGTCCGGCATGTTGTCGCTCCGAGGGCTTCAAAGAGGAAGAGTGCGTTTCCACAGGCGAGAGTGTCGCGCAGTGGGGCGTGAGAGCGCTGATAGGAGAAGCGACCCGGGGCTGCGCCGGAGCCTGCCATGTGGAGATACCACACTTGCCTTGCTGTGTCACAGCCCTCGGGAGCACAGCTTCAGCACACCAGCGGCGCTTTGCAGTCTCCGAACACACCTGCTGAGGACAGGGCCCAAAACTTGCCACGGTGCAGACCCGCCTCTGCACCCCCAAGCAGTGCGCAGCATATGTTGCCCCAACCAAAAACTATTTTACTGTAGCAGTCGTTGATAATAATTCACGTACTGGTTTAACACAAGGCACTCGTATTACAGTTTCAGTCTAACGTAACACAGACATCGCAAGACACAATAACTGATACACACGTAAACACACTAATCTCCAAATTTATCAATTTCAGATTCCGTTGGTTTGCTTTTTATTCCCAGCTTTGTTTGTGAAGCCACAGACTTGAAATCTTGGTACTCCTCCGCCCCCCCCCCCCCCAGGTGAATTTTTTGCACAGTCAGGTTCATTGAAGTCCGAAACAGCTCTTTTCGATTTAGTAAATTTAAAATTCCTTCTCCAACACGGCTTGGGGAAGCGGAAGTAATGCCGTCACTCCCAGAACTTATACACGACACACAAACACCACTGCACACATTAATGATGTAAAGTTAATATTGATGACATATACAGTATATTTTTATTTTTGAGAGTTTGGTGGTTATATAATAATGTACTATTACTTTTGACCTTTCCACGGCTACACCTTTTTGACCTGGGCAGCGCCGTATAGCTTAGCTGCTAGATTATGAACAGCAAGGGCCTCTAAGGACCTCCCTTTACCTGGGATATGTGTGGCCTTTTTAAAAACACTAACAGACTGAAAACCACATCATTTCATCATCTTCATCCATTAAATTTGAAATGTTTTGCACATTTAAACAAATTGTAGGATGGTTAGCACTGTTTGTGGTTGAGTGGGACACACAGATGCTCATTTTCAGTTACAATGACGTGCCCCCAGAATGCACGTACTCTTGTGGTTTCTGTCATACACCATTTCCCCCCGAGACATGTGCATTGCACAGAAAACTCATCTTGTTTTGGAGCACAATGTTACAATTGCTCGTGGTTAGACCTAAAATATAATTATCCAGCTTTGTTTTGGAAAGCTTTTATTCGGAAGATGAAACATTTAAAAAAAAATGTGTTGCATAATGCAAAGCATTTCTTAAATATTTCTTAAGTATTTCATGTGGAACGCTTTGAATTCATTTTTAGGAAAGCTATGTTGAATGTTGCAAGAGCCATAATAAACTCCAAGACAATGCCAGATGTTTTGGAGAGAAGACACGGACGGTCATTTAAACTGACAGAATAAAATTGGGAAAATGTGCAAGGACTATCTCTTATCGTCCATAAATTACGTCTACAATGAGAAATGACATATAAAGCGATCCACTTAGGATCTTCATCTACCCAGCTGTAGAGTTTATGGCTCCATTTTCAGTTCTTTCACCGAAAACTGTCAATGCTTCACTTCCTCACATTAGCTGTGAATGCAGCAAAGGTTGTAAAGAGAAAAGGGTAGGAAATAATGCACCTTTATCAATTGTAGTTATTTTTAATTTAGCCAGATGTCTAGTTATTATGATTTATTTATTTAGCTGACAATTTTCCCCAGAGTAGCTTACAATATCAAGTCTATAGTTTGTTACTTACAATAAATGCAGCAGAAATTCAGAGTAAATATCTTGATTCATGGTTCAATTCAAATTTGGTCTTGCAAGTGCAAGCCTATGGCTAGAACCACTGTGTTACCTTCAGCCCCCTGTTTACTGAAGCTGTAAAAATGCTGACCGCAGCGATCGAGATGTTCTGCTCCTCCAGTCTGTACTGCTTTTGTTAAAAACAAAGCCCGATAGCGAAAGCAGCCTAGCAAAAAAGCATACATGACTCCGAGGCTCAGCTAAAGCACTCTAACCAGACCACCGGACCTTGGTAACAAGGATGTTTATTTTTGACCAGTTGTGTGGACAGTCTATTTGGACAGTCCATGGTACCCGCATATCCAGTATCGGCGTTTGACAAGAAGACCCCGCTGGCTTGTTGGGGTGGGGGGTCAGTCAGCAACACAAGAACACAGGACTAAAGAAACAGCTTCACGATGCAGAACGCTGCTGGCTTGTGTGTTGACACTGACCGTTTAACTCAAAATAAGAAATACTCTCTTGCAGACTGGTCTGAAATTATTTACCTTAAAACTATGCAGATGGTTCTACGTGAATCCAAGCTTCACATGATTCAGTGGCCAAAACCATGACTCTGAGTTAGCTAGCTGGCTGTCACAAGTCAGCTTGGCAAAAGCAATACAGAACTAAACTGAGATAAAGAAACACTTGTTTTCTTGCCAGTGAAGGCAATGAATCGGTGTCAAAACTGTGACGGCTGGGTTATGACTAAAACTAAGGCTTTGTTGATTATTACCTTAGAATAAATTCTCTGGAGGACAGATCTCCTTAATTTTGTCGTCTGAAAAATAATATTTATGTAACTGCAGAGGCAAACACAGTGCCATCTTTACCAGAGTGCATTAAAACCCCATACTAAAAATTAAATATGAGAGCCACAAATTTAATGACTTAGCTAATGAATTGCTCCAGCACGGAAGCTGAAAGATCCAGGACCACAAAGTTGTGATCTGGGGAGATGGAAAATATTAAACTGAAAAAGCAGGAGGCCTTAAGGTGGGAACATGGTTAAAAAAAAAAAAAAACAATGTACGTTGTTGGTCTGCATAAGATCTGATCAAGTTCTCATCTGGCAAACCAGTGAGGAGGGCCTTCAGGCACAGTGAACCGTGAAGAGGTTGAGTGAGGTGCAAATTTTCTCAGCAAAACAGGAAGCAGAAACAAATAAGGATGAACTCCATCACAGCAGCTGTTTAAAATGTCTCTTAGACCAGAAGAAGCTCAGAATGACTGTTGTTTAACCTTTATAGCTTTATAGCAAGGGTGAGCAAGGTACACTTTGTTCACTACTTAAACAAATGGGGAAGCGAACGACTACTTTTTCATACTTTTAAGAAATAATAGCTCATTTCAATAAAATGCCTGAGAACACATTTATTGTAAGACTATAAAATCCATATCACAGCGTTGCAACATCTACAATATCTATAAATCTACATCCTCTGTTTGTTCTTTATACATGCTTTGTTTTTGCAAGCTATAGCTGCTTCTCACCCGGATATATTTTCCACTGAAAAGCAAAAAGACTACTTAGTATTTTTAAAAATTAAAATTAGGTTTCTGGCAAGGCAAGGAGAAGCGGGAGGGGTGACATCACACTACCTGATGCTACCAGATGTTTTTGCACACATAGATGCAATTTCTGAACTAAACTGCTGCATTTGAGGATGAATATTTTATTACTGCCTGTACATCAGTCGACACAAATAGTAAAAGCCCCCCACGTGCACACACACAGACACACATAAATTAAAAGGTAGTAAGGTTTGGTGACAAAAATGACAATGTGACTAAATGCAAATCGCTACAGCTGGTGCATGCGTTGCTGTCAGTGTCATCCGTGTGATCCATCAAAAGAGCAAGTAGCTGTTATGTATGAGCAAATGAAAATATAAATATAACTAACATAATATGCATATTGGCACTGCACACATTAGTTAGGTAAGGTTAATGAAGTTTGGTTATATACTATTGAGTTAAGGGCATGTGGCAGTTGACTGTTTTGCGGCATACTGTGGTATTAGCTGTCTGCCATTGTGCATTTTTATTACCATTTTGTTTACTAAAGTATCAGTGTTGCTTAAAAGTGACGGTTAAATACACACTTATGGATTCATTTGTTCTGAGGGATACAGTAAATATCAAAAATCGTTTGTTGTCCAACATGTGGAGGACATTGAAAAATGTTATGCAAGAGATTGAACAACAGGTACTGGCATTGAAAGGGATATCCGAACTTTGTTAAGACAGTGATCATCCCCTTTGGACAGAACTGGAAAATGCACAAAAGGTGAAGTTCTGTAGGCTTTCTGAAGCCACTCGGAGGGAGAGGGAATCGGGTGTAAATATGGAGTTTGCATTAGAATAGCGTGAAATGTGTTGCTAGTGGGGTTGCTAGGGTCTCTCTTACTAAAGCCAAACAATCTTAAATGTTAAGACATCTCTTGGTGGACAATGAAAAAGGAACTGCTTCATGTTTGTTTCCTGACTGCAACTTTCTATTCAATTGAACATGGCGATTTAGAAGAAAATCCTGAGATATTTCAAAGGGACCCTGGAACACGAATCTAGAATTTCATTGTTCGGTGTTTCAGGGTCCCTTTCAAATATCTCAGGATTTTCTTCTAAATCGCCAACAATGAAATTCTAGATTTTTCTATTTTAAAAAAGCATCCATGACTTGGCTGAACGAGTTTTTTTTTTTTTCTGCAATTTGCAGCCACTTATTTATGCGAGGCTAGATTTTCCTTGTGATGACAAACATAAAAGCATTAAAACACGGACGTTTAAATTAAAAATTGTCGACAAAGAAATGCAGGTTTTGTCTCACAATCGACCGAAGAAATGTTTCAAACTCAGTCACACGTGAGCGTTTTAGTCCTGTGTTGTCATGGTTAAATGGAACTTTCGATCCTTTCATAAACCTTTGAGATTCACACAGTTGTAGGTTCAAGCACTATTTGGCACAGTGACCTGTGACTCACTACCTGTTACAAAATGTTGCATCAAAATTTTGTTTATACTGCACATGAATATATATTTTTCCTTTTATAAACGAAGCTACGTATTGTTGCGGTGGGTGGAGCTGTGGCGCTCCCATCATGCTTTTCTGCATATTTAAATGGTTATTGGGAGTTACGGTGCAGCGGAGAAATGAAGTTTATCGTCCCGCATCCCTGCCATCGAGGCGGGTGTATATACTGTAAGTATGCAAGTCTGTCGTGTTGGACTGTCTCCATGGAGAAAGTTTGGGAAGTAGTAGTTCGAAGTTTGCGTAAATGTTATGACGTCATTGTTTGCTGACGTGCTGCCGCGCGTGCAGCACAACGCGAGCGTGAAGGCGCAAGTAGTGCGGTGCCGCACTGCCACCTTGTGTACAGTGCAGGGAATGACACCCCAAACTGGAGAAGGGACGCGCAAATATGCGCTTCTATGCAATATGTGCGGTTGAAATACGAAGTTAAACCAACATGAATCAAAAGGCGTAAATAAAATGCTAGAAACATTTAAGGTGTACAGACTGCCACTTAAGACAATGCCAGATGTTTTGGAGAGAAGACACGGATAGTCATTTAAACTGACAGAATAAAATTGGGAAAATGTGCAAGGACTATCTCTTATCGTCCATAAATTACGTCTACAATGAGAAATGACATATAAAGCGATCCACTTAGGATCTTCATCTACCCAGCTGTAGAGTTTATGGCTCCATTTTCAGTTCTTTCACCGAAAACTGTCAATGCTTCACTTCCTCACATTAGCTGTGAATGCAGCAAAGGTTGTAAAGAGAAAAGGGTAGGAAATAATGCACCTTTATCAATTGTAGTTATTTTTAATTTAGCCAGATGTCTAGTTATTATGATTTATTTATTTAGCTGACAATTTTCTCCAGAGTAGCTTACAATATCAAGTCTATAGTTTGTTACTTACAATAAATGCAGCAGAAATTCAGAGTAAATATCTTGATTGAGGGTTCAATTCAAATTTGGTCTTTTAACAAAGTATATGTTCTTTTGTCATATCGTTAAAGACTTAACTATACTTGTCGGGCTGTTCTAACGTTGCAAAACGTATGATTGAACGCGCATGCGGTGTATTTGCGTGGTTGACGTCCCTGCACACTGATTGGCCAATGAGAAAAACACCTCCGTTTATGGAAGTGTGTGATTGGCTGTCGCTGGGGCGCGCTCTGGCCCAAGGGAGGTTTCGCGCCGCCGGATTGCGCTCACAGAGCCGTGAGTCCGTCGGCGAACGCGTGTGAATGCCGGCGCTTAAGGACAACGCCAGGGCGCCGAGTTCTTGTCCCTCCGAGCTTGCCGTAGCTCATGTGAGTGATAAGTTGGATGGCACGGAGATGCATTCGCCCCTGTGCGGTTTTCAAGGACCTTCAAGTGTCTGTATATTTGTGTATGAACGCAGTCGCTTTCCTTAACTCCCTGTGAAAATGGTGCTATTACCATTATTATACCATTGTCATAACAAAAAGCTTACTATTATTACTATTATGTTCATTATCAGACGAGTTGTCATCTGCTGAATGTCGTGCTTGTCAGTGACGCAGCGGTTGCCATTGGTTACGGCAGGACCGTAATAACGTCTAAAGGTACCAAATAATATCTGCAATATAGCCCTTGGTGGAGTAGTGCACAAGTAGCTGTGGGTACATCGGGCTTTGCTAAAAAAACACCATTTGCTCACACCGCTAAGAGGCAGTACAGGGACAAAGTGGAGTCTCTACCGGGGCTCCAACATCAGAAACATGTGGAGAGGGCTTAGAACAATCACGGACTATAAAGGGGAAAGCAGCGGTGTTGTAGAAGCGTCTGCTCCCTTCGCTGAGGAGCTGAACACGTTCTACGCACGGTTTGAGAAGAACCACCCACGCCTGACTGTGGACCTGAACCAGGATGCTTGCACCCTACAGGTGTCTAGGGCAGACGTATGTAAATCTTTTAAACGGATAAACATACACAAAGCTCCTGGACCAGATAACATCCCTGGTCGGGTTCTTAAGGCTTGTGCCGACCAGCTGGCGGGTGCGTTCACCGACATCTTCAACATTTCCCTGCTGCAGTCCGTTGTCCCCATGTTTCAAAAAAACCATCATTGTTCCTGTACCCAAGAAACCCCGAGTCCTCTGCCTAAATGACTACCGCCCTGTCGCGCTTACGTCCATCATCATGAAGTGCTTTGAACAGTTAGTCAGGTCACACATCATTGCCTCTCTGCCAGACACACTGGACCCGCTTCGGTTCACCTACAGACCAAACAGGTCTACTGACGACGCAATCGCCTTCACTCTCCACAAGGCTCTCTCCCACCTGGAACAGAGGAACACGTATGTGAGAATGCTCTTTATCGATTACAGCTCAGCATTCAACACCAGCGTGCCCTCTAAGCTCGTTGCCAAGCTCAGGAACCTAGGACTCAACCCGACCCTGTGCGGTTGGGTCATGGACTTCCTGACAGGTAGGCCCCAGGTGGTGAGATTGGGGAACACCATCTCCTCAGCGCTGACTCTCAGCACGGGACCCCCCAGGGCTGCGTTCTTAGCCCCCTGCTGTACTCCCTGTTCACGCACGACTGCGTCACCTCGCTCAGCTCCAACATCATTGTCAAGTTTGCTGACGACACCACGGTCATTGGCCTGATCACCGACAACGATGAGCAGGCCTATAGAGAGGAGGTGGGAACCCTGGCCTCATGGCGTCAGGACAATGACCTCCATCTCAACATCAGCAAAACAAAGGAGCTGATCGTGGACTTCAGGAGACAGCAGGGGAATGGCCACACGCCCATATCTACAGCCGGCGCCCCAGTGGAGAGAGTGAACAGCTTCAGGTTCCTTGGAGTTAACATCACTTGAGGACCTGTTCTGGTCACGGCACGCCAGCGTCGTCATCAAGGCGGCAACACAATGCCTCTTCTTCCTCCGTTGGCTGAGGAGGTTCAGCATGGACAACAGGATACTTGTCAACTTCTACAGATCTACCATTGAAAGTATCCCGACTGGCTGTTTCACAGCCTGATATGGCAGCTGCAGGGCGTCAGACCATAAAGCTCTACAAAGAGTGGTCAAGACGGCACAGAGCATTATCAGAACTGATCTGCCAGGCCTGCAGGGCCTCTACACCCAGTGGTGCAAGAAGAAGGCACATAACATCCAGAAGGACAGCACCACAAACTATTGTCCTTGCTCCCATCCAGAAAACGCTTTAGAAGTGTTCAGACAAGGACAAAAAGGTTCCGGGACAGTTTTTTTTTTTTCTCCCCCCCACACCGTAAGACTGCTAAACCACTGACCCCTCCCTCGGACAATGGGAACAGTCGATCGGGTCTGTCTGTATGCCTGCCCCCCCCTCCCATTGTGTAAAACTACCGGTGGTGTGTTGTTGTAGGTTTGGTTGCTGTGTGCTGTTGGTTTGGCTGCTGTGTCTTCTCCCCCCCCATGTATATTTTCATACCCTATTCTTATTTATTTACTCTCTTTATTTATTATTATTTATTTATTTTCCTTTTCCTGATTCAAGTATTTATTTAACTTTCCTGTACCTTATTTATACATTTACACATTTATGTACATATTTATATTACCGAGGATGCCAAGAAACAAAACTTTTCATGGTGACAACACTGCTATGCTGTGTTGTTCACCCATGACAAATAAACCTTGACTTTATTTCAACTTTTAACACCCAGCCAGCCGAGCCAGCTGTTCATTAGAAGATTGCACAGCATCATTGCTGAGATTACTGGAACTGTTTTCTGTTCTGGACTCCCTGCTAGTTTGCAGATCTGTCGATTGTGCATGTAAACACGAGCATTTGAATGTCACCAGTGTCCTCACTTTGTTTGCCTGCATTCTGTGGACAGCGCTTGACTGGAAAACGGTGCTGAAGCTACATATTGACATGCATCTTTAGGTATCACTAAACTGTGAAATATTACATGCTTTATTTCCTGCTGCTAGCTACCTGTGGAAGCATGGAAGTGTTTAGGAGAGATGGCAGTGGAGTTTTTAACCAGATTGTTTAATGGAATCTTGGAAAGTGAGACGATGCCTGAGTGGAGAAGTGTACTGGTACCAATTTTTAAGAATAAGGGTGATGTGCAGAGCTGTAGTAACTACAGAGGGATAAAACTGATCAGCCACAGCATGAAGTTATGGGAAAGAGTAGTGGAAGCTAGGTTAAGAAGGGAGGTGACGATTAGTGAGCAGCAGTATGGCTTCATGCCGAGAAGGAGTACTACAGATGTGATGTTTGCTCTGAGGGTGTTGATGGAGGAGTACCGAGAAGGTAAGAAGGAGTTGCATTGTGTTTTCGTGGACTTAGAGAAAGCATATGACAGGGTACCTAGAGAGGAGCTGTGGTATTGTATGAGGAAGTCGGGTGTGCCAGAGAAGTATGTAAGAGTGGTACAGGATATGTACAGGGACAGTGTGACAGTGGTGAGGTCTGCGGTAGGAGTGACGGATGCTTTCAAGGTGGGGGTAGGATTACATCAAGGATCAGCTTTGAGTCCTTTCTTGTTTGCAATGGTAATGGACAGGTTGACCGATGAGATCAGGCAGGAGTCACCGTGGACTATGATGTTTGCGGATGACATTGTGATCTGTAGTGAGAGTGGGGACCAGGTTGAGGAGACCCTGGAGAGGTGGAGATATGCTCTAGAGAGAAGAGGAATGAAGGTCAGTAGGACTAAGACAGAATACATGTGCATAAATGAGAGGGAGGACAGAGGAATGGTGAAGATGCAGGGAGTAGAGTTGGCGAAGGTGGATGAATTTAAATACTTGGGATCAACAGTTCAGAGTAATGGGGAGTGTGGAAGAGAGGTGAAGAAGAGAGTGCAGGCAGGGTGGAGAAGAGTGTCAGGAGTGATTTGTGACAGAAGGGTACCAGCAAGAGTGAAAGGGAAGGTCTACAAGATGGTACTGAGACCAGCTATGCTATATGGGTTGGAGACGGTGGCACTGAGCAAAAGACAGGAGGCTGAGCTGGAGGTGGCAGAGTTAAAAATGTTAAGATTTGCATTGGGTGTGACAAGGATGGACAGGATTAGAAATGAGTATATTAGAGGGTCAGCTCAGGTTAGATGGTTTGGAGACAAAGTCAGAGAGGCGAGATTGCGTTGGTTTGGACATGTGCAGAGGAGAGATGCTGGATATATCGGGAGAAGGATGCTAGGGCTGGAGCTGCCAGGCAAGAGGAAGAGAGGAAGGTCTAAGAGGAGATTTATGGATGTGGTGAAGGAGGACATCCAGGTGGTGGATGTGACGGAGAAAGATGCAGAGGACAGGAAGAAGTGGAAACAATTGATCCGCTGTGGCAACCCATAACGGGAGCAGCCGAAAGATGAAGAAGAAGTAAATTTATGAGGCAAACTGGAAAGAAGCTCTGCACATGAATTCTTTAATTTAAAACTATTTCATTCCATGTGAAACATAACTTTATTTAGTCTTTAGTTCCCCATTGAATCAGAGATGTGTTTGTGGGTCAATTAACCTTAAATTAAAATTTGCTCTTAAATTTTGTGTAAAATGCAGCATTACAATGGCAAGATTCATACAAAAAGTTTCCAAAATTCTTACAATGTTCAACAGTATTAATTCTGCATTTCTTTTTGTAGTAATTTTCTGTCTTTTCTTACAACCACTATGTAGCCAACACTTTGTAGCCATAGTTATATTAAATACACATGAAAGAAACACTGCAGTGAAATAAACAGCAAATTGTAACAACAGTGGTGCACTTTCTGGGACTGCTGGGAAAGGCTATTTGTTATAGTGAAGCTGAACTTGTAACTGTATGGGCACAGAAAATTGAAAATATATAAGTTTGTTTTTATCTCTAAAGTGTATAACCTCAAAGCTTGTAAATCGAGTACTTGCTCTACATTCAGCCACTTTGGCCACATGCCATATTTGTTGTCCTGAGAGAAAAGTGGAAATTTAGGTAAATCGGACATGTTTTCACACTCGAATGTTGTGTTTCTTGTTCTGCTTTTCTTGTTTTTCTAGCTTGGCTCTCTATGCAAAAGGTTTTCCACTTGGATACAGCCAGCGGCCTAATTCTTCTGATTAATAAGGAAAGAGAACAAGGTAACGGATGCCTGCCACATACCTGCTAAATTATTCACTGTCTGGAGAACTCGAAACCCCACCTGGATCAAATGGAGCAAGCTTGTCACGAAGCTCCTGTAACTCTTCTCCTTCTGCACCACAAAGCATGGAAATTACTGTAAACGGGTGTTTACCTGCATCCATCTCACTTCTGAGAGCCATAATCTGAACCGAATACATCAGCTCAAGTGATTTTGATATAGACGGCATGATCTGGTTATTGTTACTTTGATAAATTGGCTGATGCTTTTACTCAAAATGATTTATGGTGAAGAGTATGACAACAGTAACTCTTAAAGGAATTCCTTTTCGGCATAAACGCCAATGCAACCCATCCCAGCTGTTCTACAAAGGTGTCCATTTGTGATTTTGCAGCAACGCCACTCCACTCATCTACAGTACATCAAGAAATCCTCCTACTCATGGTCAAGAAGAGTTACCTGGAATCACCAAGATCTGGATCATTATCCCTTGAACCTGAGTAATCCTGATACCCCAACAGTATACCATTGTGCTGTTTCAGCTTCCATTTTGCCTTTTACTTTATGGCCAATATGTTTATATAGCAATCATTTAAATATATAAAGAAAAATACTTTTATTAATTTTCAAGTAAAATATTTTGGCAGCGATGATGACCAGGCAGTAAAACAGTTATGCAGTCATGATCGAGGAGCAAAAGCCTCCAATTTGGGTTTTATAGCCTTACGCAGTCTGAAGGTGCTTTTTATTGTCACTTATGAGATGCAGGGTAAAAATGGCCTTCAAAGCACTCCCTTTTTATTAAGTTAACTGAGGAGCCACCATCTTATTCTTGCACCACTCAACGTAGCCCTTTTCTCTAAGTGTTTCCCAGCGTCTTACACCAGCAGATGTTTGTTTTAACAAAAGCAGGGTAATTTATGAAATGGTTAAATCATCAGCTACATAAACAAAGGCCTATGTACGCCATTAATTTTTCACAAACGTGTGCCACTGTCTGTTGACTGAGTTGCCAGGAACGCGTTAAATATTTTAGTCAAATGTTAATATTTATTCATCCATTAATTACCTTGTTAAACCAAGAAAAGGCGGTAAATATAGTTCCACTTTAAATCAAACTTTCATGCTGCTATTTAGACTTCCTAAAATATAAATGATTTCATTTAAATATTTCATGCATGATCAGAGCCCGTGGGAATGACACAGGACGTCCCCTCCTGATGTGGCCGAAGCTCGGATTCGTTTAATTCGGCTTCAACTCGGATCCTTTGATGTGATTCGCGCCTCACGTGATCTTAATACGCTTCGCAAGTCACGTGACTGCCGCGCATAAACTATAGTCGCACGGCCGTCTAACTCTCCGTTTAAACTATTTTATAAGGCTGTAGGTAAGTGTGTGGGCACATGGATTTACTCGGGTTTTCAAGCCACAGATTTTCGATTTAACGAGGCCTGAAATTCAGTCCCATGTCATTTGCAGATAACTGATGTACGCAACTCTCAAATAAAAAAATTACAGAATAACGAATTGATAAGGGAATTAATAAAATGATATCATACACCATCGAAATTGAACAAAACCAGCCTGTTGCTATTATTATTATATTATTATGATTATTGTTGTTGTTATTATTAACCTTGTACCGTAGAAATAGCTTGAAGTAAAGTCGAAAATGATATTATGATTTTTTTAGCCTCTATAATATGAATAATTGCAGCGCGGATCGTCACACAATCATCGATGTCCCCGAAAGGAAATGTTGTCACTGCACGGCTCCTGGCCAGGTTGCTTCACCTGTCGGTAGCAGCGCGCATGCGCAGTGCCGGCCGCCCTGCTCCCGGGATGCGACCTGTACGGGCAGGTAAGCGGAATCGGATGCAGAGACGCTGTGTGCCGCCGAGCGGAGCATCGCAGGGACAGCGACGCGCCACGCCGTGCACCCACGTCTCTATGCCAGGGCCCACCTGCACTCAGCGGGCGTCACCAAAATGATGTCTATGAATGGCAAGCAGCATTTCTCCATGCACGCGGTGCTGCAGGAGCCCAAATACCCGACGCTGCACTCGGGTTCCGAGCCAATGCGCCGTGTTTGCCTGCCCGCCCCACAGGTACGTGCAGCATTCGTTCGTGTGACTAACTTGGGTACAAGTTCATGTCGGACGCCGTTGAACGATCACGGTCGCTCTGTCACCCTCGTCTCGCCCTGTCCATCCGTGTCTTGTACGCAGATCGAGACCCAAAAATGAGATTAGAAATGAATGCTGTTGACCCGTGCTTGGGGATTCTCCGTTTGCTTTCTTTCTTTCTGTCTGTCTATCTTTCTTTCTTCCCCGCTAACCCCAGTGAGTGACGCTCTCACACCTTCACAGCTCCAGGCCAACATGTTCGGCGGCTTCGACGAGACCGTGCTGGCCCGCGCCGAAGCCCTGGCGGCCGCCGACATCGTCACCCACGGCAAGAGCCACCCTTTCAAGTCGGATGCCACCTACCACACCATGAGCTGCGTGCCCTGCACGTCCAGCCCATCCGCGGTGCCCATCTCCCACCCGTCGACGCTGACCTCCCACCACCACCACCACCACTTCCACCAAGGCTTGGAGGGGGACCTGCTGGACCACCTCTCCTCCGGCATCAGTGTGGGCGCGATGGGGGGCCCGGACCCGTCGCTGATGTCCCAGCAGGGCCACCAGCATCACCTCCAGACCATGGGTCACCTGCACCAAGCCGTGGCCGTGGGACAGCAGGGCTCGGCCCACGGCGGTCTGGCCGCTGTTGGCCACGTGGTGGAATCCGATCCGCGGGAACTGGAGGCGTTTGCCGAGCGTTTCAAGCAGAGGAGAATAAAGCTCGGGGTCACGCAGGCGGACGTGGGGTCGGCCCTAGCCAACCTGAAGATCCCCGGCGTGGGCTCCCTCAGCCAGAGCACCATCTGCAGGTTCGAGTCCCTCACGCTTTCCCACAACAACATGATCGCCCTGAAGCCCGTGCTGCAGGCCTGGCTCGAAGAGGCGGAGGCGGCGCACCGGGACAAGAGCAGCAAGGCGGACTCGTTCTGCGGCGGCGAGAGGAAGCGAAAACGCACGTCCATCGCCGCCCCCGAGAAGCGCTCCCTGGAGGCCTACTTCGCCATCCAGCCGCGGCCGTCCTCGGAGAAGATCGCGGCGATCGCCGAGAAACTGGACCTGAAAAAGAACGTGGTTCGCGTGTGGTTCTGCAACCAGAGGCAGAAGCAGAAACGGATGAAGTACTCCGCGGCGCACTAGCCTTGCTCGGGCATCTTCAAGTGCTGAGCGAAAAAGAAAGAAAAACAGCAGGGATCTATTTATTCGTTTATACCGGGCATTTAATACCGTATTTAAGTGCTTACGCTTTTCTCGTGTTTGTTGCGCTAATATTTTCTTAGGCACTATTATATTATCAATAAAATAATTATTGCGCACTGAAACTAGTCCGCCGGTTACTTAGTGGAGTCGCGACGCTACAAATTATAACGTTTGAAGAAGTTTCAAACTGCACAATTTATTAGGATCTTAGATCATCTAAGAAGGATCTTACTTTCTGTCACATTACGTAAACACTGAAACTGAGGAACAATGGAAAATTCTGGAATCAGAATAAAATATTGGAGCGCTCCTTTAACCACCTGTTGGTAGTTGATATGCCGTTTGAGTTTGCGTCGTTCTATGAAAATAGTTTAAAAAAACAAATTCGTTAATATTCCGTTATACATATCGACACAGATTGTAACCGAAACAAAATGCGCTTTATTTTATTTGACTGATCTAAAATGAAGCATAACGATCACTGACGTCGCATTTTGTACAAGAGTAAACAGTATTTGTAGGAAAGCAGCGAAGTCTGAAAGGTAGAGCAATGGTCAGTTCACTAAAACAAGTGGTTTATTGATTTGTTTAAAAACCGAGTTTAATATGTAAGCCAAACGGCACGACAGTTGTACGAATTCGATTTCTTAGTGAATAAAATGTTTCATTTTTTTTCGATTTCATTAAGTTATCTCATATATTTTTTGCTATCTATTTAATCGTTCCCGCATTTGTTAAAATTCGGACCTTCCGACTGAATAGTTATTACAATAAATAGAATAAATTATGTTCCAAATCTGAAGGTAAATCTTATATATTAAAAATCAGATGGTATTGATAAACTAACATGACCGTTATCAGAAATTTGACATAGGACTATTTTATATATTAAATATTCCTTTTCTTCAACTTAAATTTTTACAGTGGCTATACATTTTTATTCCTTCTTTAGGTTTTAGATGTCTAGATGTCCTTGAGGGATAAAAACTTGGACCTATTAGCAAGCTTCCTTGCATGGATATAATATAATTTATAACTGAAAGTTTTTCAGCTATTTGAATATTCCTGAATTCATGGCTTCATGAGAAGGAAAATAGCTGGTACAGAAAAAAGAGAGCACCATATAAGAATATTTAAATTAAATCTAGAAAATAAAGCGGCCCGTAAGGTCTGATCTAAATTTTACGGATGATATGAACCTATTTTTAAAAATTGAAAAACGAGTCTAAGTCACTTTTGTCAAGCTCATTACCTTCATAATAAATATAAAGAAATATGAATGCATCATAGAAATGTATAAAAATGTCAGTTAATGTATTCTCTACTTAGGACAATGTGAGTGAATGCAGCGAGAATATCACATGGATGAATGCAAGAAATATACTGTAAAATAAGCTACAGTAATTCAAATATTAATTTATGTATTGAAAAGAGCACAATTAAATTGTGTAAATGACTCAAGCTATATGTTGAGCATACATTTAAAATTACAAAAATGTTAATATATCCCATAAATCATATTGTATGATCTTATTTATTATTTGGGACAATTGACACATCAAGTACTTTTAAATGAATTAGTCATAATAAATTGGTATTGTGTGCTCATCATTTTCGCACACAGGTCTGTGGGATTTAAACCCAAAGCAGTATCTTTTCTGAATAAGTATAAATGTTTTCATTTTTTGTTTAAGTTTAATTTTAATACACAACTGTAGAGTATTTAAAATCAAAATTCATGTCCCACATTTAGTATTTTCTTGTAAACCTGAGTGACACTTACTATACAGAGATCACATTGTTGTCTAAATATAACATGATGTTTTCAGCAGGCTACATCCTTTTCTACACCTGACTCAAAATGACACTAGGGATCCATTTAATTAGACGTAATATAAGACAATCTGACAAATATCAGTTCTTCACAAAGATGAAGAGGAAACAAACAGAAAGACATGCTACTTTATAATCAAACATAGTTTCCATAAACACATTCAAGATATTTCATTTTTTTCCCAGTAGCTTCACCTGTAATTATCTGCAATAAATATAGGGTCACATGTGGAAATAAGTGTTTGCTTCCATTTTTAAGTTACAAATGTTGTAAGAGAACACATAGCTCAAATAATGATACTGGTCCATCCAGTAAAGGAAATCAGTAAATAATTTATGCCATATTCATACTTAGTGATGGATACAGCATTTCATACTGTAGAGCTCAAACAATGAGAAGGAACTGTCAAACAGTATGGGTTAGGTCTTCTTAAGCAGGTACAGACATTCATGAAATATTTATAGTTATAATACCCCCTACTGATACCGTAAAACACTTGCTATGAGGTAAGCTGAGATGACGTTTAGCACTGACCAGGACCATGTGGGAAGTGAGGGAAATCAATTATTCATGCTAGGCTATAGGTATTACTTTTTCACATGCTATTTTTTGCATGCAGACCTTAGCGCACTTTATGCAAATGTATCTGACTTATCTATACCTTACATCTTATCTTTGTTTGCTATTACTCTTCAGCAATTAGTAGCATATATTGGATGTATTTTGTTCTACGTACATGCTTAGCAGGCAATGGTGGACCAGGTTCTGAAAGAAGGTATGAAGGTATTTGCTTGACATTTTATTGAAGGGAATACAGGAGTTGACAGAATAAGAATAGATGTGCAATCTCCATCTTCTGTTCTGTTCTGAGATCAGGAGTCAATGACACTTATGGAGGGACACTCAGACATCTAAATTATTTATAACACAGCAGTAAGAAAGAGACTATGGCCAGTTCCTCTATCTATCTATCTATCTATCTATCTATCTATCTATCTATTCATTCCAGGGCTCTGGGGACAAGCCATTGTAACAAACTAAAAAAGCATCTGTGTCAAACACTTTGAATCTAACAGAAGAAAATTAAATGATTTTATTTCATTCTATTACTGTCAGGATGCCGACAGAAACAAGGTAAGGGACCCAAGTGCAGAGATGACTCAAGAGGATGGAGTTCACCAGAAAGGTTTATTAGAGCACACAAGGAAGCACAGGGATAACACATGGTAACCATAAGAAGCTACAGATGAGATCCTGTGCCAGTGCTGTCTGGCCCCGCACCTTTTATCTCTTGTACCGATGGGCTGATCCGGTGCAACTGCGATGGGTAGGCAGGCCTCATCTAGCTGGTTCCTGACAATTACATGCCTTATAATGGTCTCACAGATTATAGATAAAGAGAGGTCCGACCTTGCTGTTTATAATTTACTAGCTGAGTTACCCGGTACTGTCTGGGTCAATGTGGTGTAGCAGTAGAAAGGTAAAAAGTAATAGCACATTATGTAATCATCAAATTGTTTTACTAGTAAAGTGGTTGAATTTAGTATATAAAAATTTTTAGCACTGTTGGACAAAATGGAAAAAAAAACATAAAATGTATATCACCAAACTTTATTATCCAATGAACTTAACTATGCAAAAACCTCACTAAGGGTAAGAAGTATCTGTGTCCTAAATTTATAGTCTGTGACATGAAAAACAAAGCTGTGTATAAAGAACAAAAACAGACAGAGACAGACAGAAAAACAGAGACAGAAATTTTTTGGTCACTGACCAACCATGTACCCGCAGAACATTTTTCTCTTTTTATTCTCTCTTTATTCTTTATTTTTCTCATATACAGTTACACAAGTACAACATGTCGCAAAATGTGCCCTGAATAGGCCATGAAACAATTTTACAAAAAAAATCCAATAGATAATACAATTATAAATAAGATCTAAACAATGTGCAAAGGGATAGAATAAATATCTATGTACATTATAGTACAGTGTCTAATTAGCTGGTTAATATGCATAACCCTAAAATGTATATCATAATGCACAGGTAAAAAAAAATTGTGGTGGCATGTACAGGTTCAGAAGTCTGATGGCCTGTGGATAGAAGCTCTCTGTTTTGGCCACAAAACTCCTAAAGTATTTGCCTGATTTCAGCAAGTCAAACAAATAATTACTGAGATGAGATGAGTCTCTGATGATGCTAGTTGCTCTGGTCCTGCATCTCCTGGTATAAACATCCTGCACAGATGGTAGATCAGATCTGGTGCAGCATTCCGCCACCTGGATTACTCTCTGTAGTTCCTTAATGTCCCATGCACAGCTATTCCCAAACCAGGAGGTGATGTTCTGACTCAAGACTCTTTCTACAGCACCAGAATAGAAAGTCTTTAGGATCACTGGAGAGACCCAAAACTTCCTCAACTGTCTCATATGGTAAAGATGCTGTCTTGCCTTTTTAGCCTGGGCTTGAATGTGTACAGTCCATGTCGAATTCTCAGTGATATAAACATCCAGATATTTGAAACTGCTCACTCTCTCCACTGCAGACCTGTTGATGTTAAGGGGGGGTGTAGGACCACTGCTGTCGTCTACCAAAGTCCACCACCACCTCTTTAGTTTTGCTGACATTCAGTTGGAGGCAGTTCTCCTGACACCACAGTGCCAAGTTCTCCACCTCCTCCATGTATGGTGTCTCATCGTTGTTGGAGATGAGGCCCAGCACCACCGTATCGTCAGCAAATTTGATGATGGAGTTGGAAGCGTGTGTAGCCACACAATCGTGAGTGTAGAGGGCATAGAGCAGAGGGCTAAGTAAACAACCTTGTGGAGCTCCTGTGTTAGGACTATGATGCTGAAAGTGCAACTGCCAACTCTCACCACCTGTGATCTACCTGTGAGAAAACTGAAAACCCAGGCACACAGGCAGCTGTTCAATCCTAGGTCTCTCAGCTTAGTGAACAGTTATGGGGGACAACTGTGTTGAAAGCTGAACTTTTCGCAGAAATATGAGGTAGGCCTTTTATAGTGAGATTATGCAATGATCTTTTTTTTTTTACCTGTTTGTTTTAACAGACTAAAGTAACTTATGAAGAAACGGTACACTTCATAGAAGTACAATAAACAATATTCAGTCTTAAACATTACATCAGTATTTATATTTACATATTGAAGACTGAGGAGAAAAAAGTAAAGGGTTTAAAGCTGCTGAAAGTTATGTTAAAACATAACTGCTAAAATTGTTAATTTTCTTTCTAAAAAAACACTACAAAATCTTACAGAATTCTGTTTCATAGTACATGTGGTTCAAGTACAAATTATACTATATTACTATATGGCCAAAAGTATCTGGACACCTGAGTATCACTCCCATATGAGGAACTGAACATCCCATTCCAAACCCATGCATATTAAAATTGGTTTGCCCCCCCCCCCCCATTGCTATAACAGCCCCCACTCTTCTGGGAAGGCTTTCCACCAGATTTTGAACTGTGGTAGAAAATTGTCCCCATTTGGTCACAAGAGCATCAGTGAGGTCAAGCACTGATGTCAGGTGAGAAGGCCTGGATTGCAGTCAGCGTTCCAGTTGGTGTTCAGTAGGGTTGAGGTCAGGGTTCTGTGCAGCCACTCAAGTTCTTCCACACCAGCCTAGGCAAACCATAGAACTCGCTTATTGCGTGGGGGGTGCACAGTCATGCTGGAGCAGGGAAGGAGCTTCCCCAATCTGTGGCCACAAAGCCGGAAGCACAAAATTGTCTATAATGTGTTTGCATGCTGTGTGGGTATGGCTAAAACAACTGATCTCAGTCATTAGAAGGGGGGCCATATAGTGTATTTCTGATAACCTGATGATTTTAAATTGCACTTTACTTACTCGCTTACTTGAAGTTTTATGTAAGATTCATATCAAACACAAAGTGCTAATAAAAGGACTAGCACTTCAAGGGGCATCCCACTTCCTACCCTTCATGCTGTGATGCATCAGAGCTACCTGCTGCACGACAGTGCCACTCATTGAAACACTGCGATACACCCTTCCCTCACATACAATAGCAGGCTTTAGTTGGCCAATAGCCAACGAGTGGCCATTTCTTAAAAATGTATCATAAATATTTTGGAAATCTTTTGAATCAGTGTACAGTTGTACATCATTGTAAGATTTTGAATGTTTGAGTTCTGACGTGAATTTATTTTGCATTAAAAAAAACTCTGTTGTGTTGCCATTTCTGTGGTTGACTATGCTCAGAAATATCCAGAAAAAAAATTTGCCCACCCCTGCAGCAAATCACCCTGCTGTGAGGTGATCAAAGTACCATTATTGTTTTATATATTTATAAGCAGAGGCAACCGATTTTCTTGTTACGGTTGCACTTGCTTTTCTTGTCTGTACTCGATGGGAGAACTACACTTGATCTTAACTGAAATATGGAGATTGGTTCATTATGAAGAGGGAAGGCAGAGAAGACCATAAATTGTGTTCTAAAGGAACTGTGGAACGATAGGTTTATTACTGTTTTTTATACCAAAGTCGCACTGGCCTAGTGTCCCATCCAAGGTGTACATTCATGGCCTAGCGCACTATGAGTGTGGGATAGGCTCTGGACCACCACAACTATGACCAAGATAAAGCTGTTAATGGATGGATGGATGGATGGTAACGTCTGGCATTATACAGGCAATGGTGCTTTATTATTGCTCCTGGGGTAGCGCGGTCACCAGCGGAGGGTAACGCTACATCAGCCGGCTTGTCCTATTGGCTCGGGCGCTCAGGGCTGATGACGTAAGTAGGCGGGGACAGACGATCTCCAGCGCTTTACGACTGTGCGCCTCCGCCGCTGGCCGGAAAGAGACGATGCGCCGATCTTTAAATGGCCTTTGTTTAACCTTCTCTTCAACCGGCGGTCCACAAAAATAGTTCTCGACTCCTGTGCACGTAATCGGGGCCCTTGTTTCCTTATGGTGGCGGATGTCAAGCTACGTAGTTAGCTGAGCCTGCTAGCTGTCGCATCGTAGGTCCCAGGAGGAGGATACTTGACCGCGGTAAAACCTGCATTCAGGAAAAAATGCCGGTGAGGAATTCATGTGCGTTTAGTAGCGATATGTATATATAAGTAAATAGCCAGCGAAAATAGTTGTTTACTTTTCTGTGTTTTATGCAGTCCGGAGTGTTAGCGGTTAGCTTGTTAGCTACTGCCTCTTGTCTTGTCCTGTCCTGTGTGTAATGTGGAGCATAGTTAGCATCAGCGCAGCAGCAGAACGCACACAAACACACACATACACTGTGTTACTGTGGTCCAGCTGTATAAACACGATATGAACACCTACTGCTGGCTGTTTATAAAACACAAAGCACAAACAAAAGGAGAAGGGCCGGCGCTGCGCCGACAGGGAGGGAGGAGCCGCTCTTGGGAGGCCCGCAGCTGCACGTTCGGCTCCCGTTTGTTGACGTTTCTATGGTACATAACTGCATGGTCCTGGCCTGCAGTAAGGTTCTAAATTTATTTTAAAATGACAAGATACTTTAGTTTGATACTGCCTTTATGTATAGCGAACGGGTTACAAATAATGATTTTGGACAATTGCGCTGCGTGTTATACGTTTTAAATATATAATAAAAAAGCCTGCAGTATGCGTGCTGTATCACACGTTATACATATAGTTGTCTGGATGATGCTGTATGTATTGGAGATGAACCATATGGGCTATTGTTGATAAGTTGACATGAAGCAGTTTAAAATCTAGATGTTCACGCTGTTTATAGAGTTTGAATGTGCTGTATTATGATTTTTTTTTTTTTTTTTTAATGCTGCTGTTAATCGTACTGTTTCCTCAGAGCAATAAGATGGAGAAGCCCGAAAAGACCGAAGTCAACGACAACGTTAAGGTGGTCGTGCGGTGCAGGCCAATGAATCAGAAGGAAAAGATGATGGGTCACAGACAGTCCGTCGTTGTGGATGAGATCCGGGGGACCATAACTGTGAACAAACTGGAGACTTCCAATGAACCCCCAAAAACTTTCACCTTTGACACCGTGTTTGGGCCAGACAGCAAGCAGCTGGATGTGTACAACCTGACAGCTAGACCCATCATTGAATCTGTGCTGGAGGGATATAATGGTTAGAGTTCTCTCTCACAGCAACTGTGCATTTTTCATTTTTAAATCAACAAAACGCACAAAAATATTTAATGCATGTACTACTCGTGTCTTGCTTTATTTAATTTTGTAACAAAAAGTGTAAAACCTGTTTCTTTTTCAGGGACGATATTTGCTTATGGACAAACGGGAACAGGTAAAACATACACGATGGAAGGGATCAGGACAGTACCTGAACTAAGAGGAATCATTCCAAACTCATTTGCTCACATCTTCGGCCACATTGCTAAAGCAGAAGGTGACACCAGGTAAAGTGTTTTCTTTAAAATGAAAGCAAACACTTGGATTGATTTAAAAATTGCATGTTTTGGTACCAAGCTAAATTGCTGTTCATTGCTGTAAGCATGCAGAGACCTGTGAAGTCTAGGAGGAGGTTCAGCATGGGGTGGACAAAAGTAAACTTGTGGAGCATTTTATTGCTTATGTAGCTGTAATTGGACACTGTAGCTTAGTTCTTTAAAGACACCAACTTGTAAACAGGAGACTCTGGTTTCAAGTCCCCAGTGGTGAGTTTGTTGTCAAATTGTACATTTGACCCATTGTCATGTTTCAAGTCAAATGGCTCGTCAGTATGGGGAGGACGGATCTCCTTTGGTTCCTTGATTTTCTGTCCCTGTGACTCATGTTAGGCGAGGCATTAAGTAAATAAAGAACAATTCACAAAATTGAATTTTTACATGAGAATGAATATAAGTTAAAAAAAGTAACCTCAGCTGACTTACATTTTGTATTATGAGTGTTATTGATTATTAACAAAACTAGAATGTACATGGTGACACTAAGCCAAAGCTTTTCTTAGCCAACATATCCAACACAGTTACTCAGCAAAGTGCTATCCTTAAGGTTCCCCTTAAATGCAAAATATCTGTCACTACCTATAGTAGTTCAGTCCATCTGCCCAACCACTCAGTCTTTTAATTTCATTTAATTTTTGGTTATTTGATAAAATTACAGTCTGAAAAAACAAAGGAGTCTATGTATTGTAGGCCTCGCAATTTAACCATACAAAGTAAAAAAAAAAAACTCGCCACATTTCTTTGTTTGTGAGGGATCTCTCCAGTTGTTACTGTCAGTCAGATGTGGACAGGGCTACATCCTGCCTGAAACATCTTGATTTTTTTTTTTTTTTAAAGTATATGCTTATTAGATCATTTTTACAATGTAAAATAAGTATTACTACAGATAAAGGTTGGGGATAGGACTTTCTGGAGACACTGCATTTATGCAGCTGTTACAAAAGAACATTGACTCGATCACACTTAACTACAGTTTTTAAAAAAAAAAAATTTTTATTATTACACATTGTTTGGAGTCAGAGTGCTCTCTTCACAATGATGGTAAATATTTCTGCTCTCAGGTTCTTGGTTCGTGTTTCCTATTTGGAAATCTACAATGAAGAAGTAAGGGACTTGCTGGGCAAGGACCAGTTACAGAGGCTGGAGGTGAGGGGGAAAAAAGGTTGAAAGAAATTGAATCACATTCCTAAATATAAAATTATGTGTATTATACAGCAGATGCAGCTGGCAAACAGATTTTAGAAATTGTTTTTTGTATTCTAAATGAATAATGAACTCAATGCATTGTGTAATTTCCTTGCTTTAAATATTTGGTATTGTCAAATCCAGGAAATGGGGTTTTATAAATTATGTACTATGTATTAAAAAAAGTTCTTAAAGGTATTGATGTTTATCATTTATTGCACCTTTACATTAAATGGTGCCTACTGATGTTAAATAGTTGGTGTTTCCTTGCACTTTATGTAAAATATCTTTAGGTGGTAAGCCAAGCACAGTGCAAACATTTTTATGTGTATGTAATGTAACAGGTGAAAGAAAGACCTGATGTGGGAGTGTACATAAAGGACCTGTCGGGGTATGTGGTTAACAATGCGGATGACATGGATCGTATAATGACCCTGGGACACAAAAATCGTAAGTGTTGTTATGTTGTTGTTTCCTTACAAACAGTAAATAATAAGCAATGTAAGGGCAACACACTGGGTGGCACTGTAGCCTCACAGGTCCTGGGATGTGGGCTCAGTTGTGGGTTGATATCCAGCTCAGCATGTGGAGTTTCCATGTTCTTTTGTGTTACTGTAGGGTTTTCTACCACAATCGAAAGACATCTGTTTGAAGTGGACTTTCCATTAGTGCGTGATTACATGACAGAATGAGTGTAGGTGATTTCCTTGTGGTGGTGCCGTGGCCAGGTTGTGCCCTGCCTGAAGCCCTACATTTCCACGATATACTTTGGACCACCACCCTGTTTTGAACAAGCAATTACTACCGATGGCTGGATAGATATAAACATCCTTTCTGCATACCTCTTGCTTCTGTTACCCACCATTACATTACGTTAACATATTTTCCTGTTTTTTTTTCAATAGTTTTTATTGAAATGATACACTGAGGAATTTCTTTGTTCTCAGGGTCAGTTGGAGCCACCAACATGAATGAGCACAGTTCTCGCTCCCATGCCATTTTCACAATTACCATCGAGTGTAGCGAGAAGGGCGTTGATGGAAACCAGCATGTTCGCATGGGCAAGCTCCATCTTGTGGACCTGGCTGTAAGTACTTGGATATCTCTCTTGGTGATCAGACTAATCAGCAATATTCCCAGGGCTTTCTTAGTTTCCCTGAAGGGACAGGATGCTCTTCTGTTACACTCTGTGAATAGCTTATTTGTCACTGCTTTAGTTCTCATAATGCTGTTTGCTGATTTTCATTCAATGTTGATACTTCAGTTTGTAGAATCATACATTTCACAGTTTGGAGTGCTGTATTCCTGACCTGAATGGAACGTGTACTTATTGACATTCAAATGATATGATAATCACATGATTTGATATGTTCCTCTTAGGGCTCAGAAAGGCAGGGAAAGACTGGAGCCACAGGTCAACGCCTGAAGGAGGCCACAAAAATCAACCTGTCCCTTTCCACCCTGGGCAATGTCATATCTGCGCTGGTCGATGGGAAGAGCACACATGTGCCCTATAGGAACTCAAAACTTACTCGACTGCTACAGGACTCACTTGGGGGAAACTCTAAAACAATGATGGTACAATCATGGCTAATCGTGTCAGTTGTACACAGTATTTTTTTTCTTTTTATTTGTTAAATTTATTTGTTTGGGGGGGAAAAACAAAAGATAGCCAGCTCTTAGAGGTTGTGCAGTTTTGACCAAAAAGTCTAATCTGTGCCCCCGCTCTCCCCCGTTCGATAATATACTTATTGTCTCTGTTCTTAAACTTGCTGTAGGATTTTAGCAGTATGAAAATTAACAGTGTATTTCTCATAGTTCGTCAATGAACATGAATGTTAAATCAGCATTCAAGGATGTAATTTGATCATATTAGTAATATGTACGTGTGTATATATATAATTTTTTTTTTTTTTTTTTTTTTTTTTTTTTTTTTTTTTTTTTTGGTTAGTGTGCAAATATTGGGCCAGCTGACTACAACTATGATGAGACCATCAGCACTTTGCGTTATGCCAACCGGGCTAAAAACATCAAGAACAAAGCCAGAATAAATGAGGACCCCAAAGATGCTCTCTTACGCCAGTTCCAGAAGGAAATTGAAGAGCTCAGGAAGAAGCTGGAGGAAGGTACTAATTTACTTTCTTTTACAACAGCTTTTTTTGCATGTCAGATAGGTATTTATGATTAGCTTTACTTTAAATTTTAGGGATTAGTATCCACATTCATATGGTACCAGTCAAACTCTGAGAACATCCGGGTAATTTTTTTTTTTTTTTTTTTTTTTTTTTTTTTAAAATGGGTCAAATTGCACAGAAGAGTCAGACCAAAATGTTTCTCACAACTATGTCTATATGTCTGGGCAATGCTGCAGAAGGCCTACCTGCAGTGTTTGTTGGCTTCCTGCTGAAACATGAAAAATGACTTGTTTCTCCAAAGTGAGCTAAAATGGTTGTCTGCTGCACATAAGAACAAAGTGGGTTTTTCAATCCTTAATGTTTTGCTAGGTGCAACATTTTACTACATTATTGTAGTAATTGTTTCCTGAAGTTTGAAACCCAAGATTGGTTACCTTAAATGTTCTGCAAAGGTTGGGTGCATCAGGTTTTCACACTTATGAGCTTCCTGATTGCCTGGAAGCAGTCAGTTGTTCTCAGTCGCAATGACTGCGCATCAAAGACAATGGTGAACTCCCAGGAGGTCGGAGCGCAGGGGACTCTGACAACCCCAGTTTCTGTCTGCAGCACCATGTTGTGGAAATTTATTTTAAAGAAGAAATCAATTTAATGATCATCAGTATTCCAGCTTGCAGGAAAACAAACTCAAAAGAACAGTGTGAGTGCTGCCTTTTATGCATAACAAGGTAAGGTACTGACTACTGACTATGCCATGTTAAGTCCCAGTCCAAGGTCAGGCACAGCTTCTAGGTAAAAGAGTAAAGAAACGGGAGACCAGAGGTTACACCCTGGGTGGAGTTTGAGACTGGAGTAAAACAACCCAACCCAGACAATAGGCAACCTTAAGCAGCTAATACCCATGATAATTAACATTTAAAAGTAGATACCAGCATAGCATATTTTCATTCTTCTACACCACACTAAGGACTTCAGCTAATAAGTCTATTTTTTACCATTTTTATGTCATGAGGGTAAAAAGTCTTATGGGGAATTTGTGAATATTTATCATAAGCAAATTTTCTTGTGTATGTGGGGTTTAAGATATAGGAGTTAGTCTTTTTATCTGTTTGAATTGAAGGAAATGTGTAGGAGGCAGTTTGTTATAATGGTTGCAGCTTTTAATTTTAAAGATTGTGTTAGATTAAGATGCATTTCAAAGTGTACTAGTGCATCTATGCTCAGGATGTAAGGTGTTGGTAAACATCAGACAAGGTCATCTGTTCATGTTCAAATGTTTAGAGGAGGTTTAGCAAACGGACATCTGGGCTAAAACGAGAACGCTCACATTCTTCTGTTTCAGTAAAAACACGATGCTTTGTGAGGGGAAAACATTTCCACTGGTCTCCACTTGTCATTTTGTTGAAAAAACTTTTGTGTTTCTAACTGAAAGATGTTTTTTTTTTTTTTTTTTTTTTAAATTAATTAATTTTTTTTCCTTTTGCTAACTGTTTATGAAGTTAATTTGACAGATCAGCAGCATGTGAACTTAATAGTTTCTTGCAAATATGCTGTAGAAAGATTTGATTCTGTCTGTCATCCTTCAGATCTCTCCATATGATTATGCATATTTTAAAAAAATGCTGAATTACTGACTTACTGTAAGTGATTTTTGTCTTTAGAATATTGTTTTATTCCTAGTATTATGTACCATTAGACAGACTAAACAAAGGATTAATCATAAAAAAAAAAAAAGTATGTTCTCCCCCAAGTTTACCCCAGTTTTTTGGTGTATGTAACTTGACAATGAGTTGAACAAGGTGAACAACTGGAATCAGTCAGTGCATATGTAAGAAATTGGTTCTCCTATTTGATTTAACCTGTTTAACTGGAAGAAAGGTGAACCTCCACTATTGTATTCATGCCCAAATTAGACTGGAAAATGTGTGATGCTAAAGCATTGTGGCTATATACATTTTTGTGTATTTGTCTTCTGAAGGGGAAGAAATCTCAGGGTCAGAAGGCAGTGGGTCTGATGACATGGACGAAGATGAAGTGGATGACGGAGAGGGGGGAGGGAAACACAGAAAACGCAGAGGTAAACCTTCCTCCTGGATAGCCTTTTAGGAGAGTGGCATGAGTAATGCAACTCCTGGTGACACATGGTTTTCTAAGGCCATAGTTGTCTAAGGACAATTTGCTCTGGTCTTGTCAGTGTTTGTTTGTTTGTTTGTTTGTTTGTTTATGAAGCAGTGTTTAATAGCTGTTTTATTATGACACAAGTCGCGATGATTGATGCTTGATTTACAATGAGAATAGTCTAGTTTGTACTGTTAATTTTTGTCCTAGATACTGGATGACTTATTTCCTAAGATCATTTTGTGTAGTAACCTCCATTAATTTTATTCTATTCGGAAGTAAAATGCCACCTGTTTTTTGGGTTGCTCTTTTTGCTTAAAAACAAAATCTTTGTTATTACCCTTGGAGGGTATTGGCTTTGCCTGACAAGCTGCCATAGACTCCCTTCAGCTCAGTCTGGAAATTCCTTTCATTTCTTTGATTTACCTGTAGTCTCTGCTCTTTTTTCCTTGACTGGTAATTGACAAAACTGAGCGTTTGTGTGAAAATGTGTCTTGTGCCCAAAGCCTTGTATGTCTGAGTAACAGGCTTCTCTGTCCGATGGAGGTGCTCATTGAGCACTCATTTAGGATCTTGTTTTTAATGGACCGAGGCAGACTATTGAGAATAAGGAAGCCCTCCAGGAAAAGTGTCCGGAACCTCTGAACATGACAGGATATAGGAGGAAATGTATGTAAGGGCTGTATTTTCTCCGGTTTGCCCTCTCTGAAAGTGTAGCGACTCATTGCTCTGCGCTCTTTACCACCTCCTGTTGTGTCCTGCCCTCTGCTGTCTTCGGCTAGCCGCAGCAGCACTTGTCTCTCTCTTTTGCAGGCAGCAGCTGTAGCTCAGACTCCACCTGTTCTATTATTCAGAGCTCTTTGGGGAAATCTCAGACTAGTGAGTGGGAGCAGCATCTGGTCAGCCAACCCTCCTGATCCCCGTTACTGTAATGTTTCCCCTCCACCCCTGCTGCTTCGGTCCTCATTTTCTTTTTCCTGTTCAGACAAAGGCTCCCCTCATAATTTTGCCCTTGTTTGTAACTGTTAAAGCAAGCGCACAAAATGACTCACTGGATGCATGAGTCTTCTTCCTTGCTCATCTTCTTCCACTTGCATGCTTGTCACATTCACCACTGTGATGTTACGTGTGTGAACTCATGTTTGTCTTGTGTCTGTGAACCAAGTCAGAAATTGCATTCTGTCTTAATGTAAAAGTGGTGAAAAAAAACAAATTGTATAGGGATTAGTAAATACTCCTCCTCCTCATATAATGGGCTTAATTCAACCCATGAAATCCTATTGTGAGTTCCTATTACGATGGGATCACATTACCACTGTGTTTTATGGGAGGTTTGGTACTTACATGAGAAACACAATTTAAAATTCACGAAGGGTATTATTATGCATGACAGTAACAACATATTCTAATACTTGAAATATCATTTCTACCTTGTCTTTTGATGTTATATTTTCATTCATTCATACACTGTCAATAAGCAGCAGTTCAATGCAGTGTTGTAAAGGTCCACAGCCTGTCGCAGAACCATGAGGTGTAACGTATGCTATGCCTTAGCTGGAAACATTGAGACATTTTGATAATCTGGCTCACCTTAGGGGGGAGAAAGTTTGCAAAAATCACTGCCATTGTGTTTCCCTCTGCAAAGTGGGTGGGAACTCTGCTGTGTAGCATTAACGTATTTGATGCAAGGTGACCGTCTTACTGGGAGGTTTTGGTTTTCTCCATGATGATATAATGGTATTATTTTACAAGAGCTGCATTAATAATTTAAATAATGAATAGTTCCTTACTTATAATAGTTTTAGTATTTCACAAAGTTTGTATTCTGTTTTACAGCAGCAGGTAAACTGGCTAGAACCTTGTAGTGGCAGTAAAAGCACCCAAGTTTGAATCACACTCATGGTATAGGTACCCTTCACACTCAAACCGAATTGCTCCTGCAGAACTTAAACCAGCGTATACATGGACAAATAAATAGCTCAAAATTATACCAGATGAATTAATAATACTTCCAAATTAATTTATTTGTGTTTTAAATTTCTCTTAACTGTTGGTTGTGATTCTTTTCAGGTTAATACGCTAGATTTAGTCAGAAAAAACCAACTGACCACAGGAGATAAAAACTTTTGAGTTTGAGACTCAGTCTTTCCCAGCAAATGCCAAAATACCTATTGTGGGAGTAAAAAGACCACATTAGAAAAATAATAGCTGACTAATAAGCCCATTGTATTAAAAATCTTGCCTTTCTTTTTGTGGGAATTCTGTTCCAGTGCCACATCAATTTTATAAAAAGGACTAACATTTTAAGCTCTTCAGGGGTTGATCTGTTAAATTGGTGCTAATTTTACCATTAATGCTGTAATGTGAACAATTAAATGTTAAATTTGATCACTTTTTCATTATTACTTTACTGTTCATTTGCGACCTCCTGCAGTGATCCTGGCACAGCTCTGCTTTGCCTCCATTCTGTACAGTTAGTGACTGCATACCTTATTTGATTCTCTCGCTCTCTCTCTCTCGCGCTCTCTCTCTAACAACTTCATACTGTTTCTCACCTTCATCCTCCGCACCATTGTCATCTAATTTTGTCAGTCCATTTCATCAGTGTCACGTGAAATCGTTCACCTTTTGAGAAAAAATCTTGGACTTCAGCTGACAATAATATGTACTATTGTCTTCTTCTTTTCTCCTTGATTCAAAATGCTGCTACTGATTTGCTAAACACTTCTTAATAGAAGGCCTAACAGGTTGGTTTGATGGTGACACCTCACTTTCTACTAAAGTTAAAATAAGCTTCCAGAATTTGCAGTTTTGTAGAACAAATGAAAAAAAACAATAGAACTGCTTAAAGTGAATGTCATATCTGTTAAGTCCCATTTTAACTTCCAGTCTTCATTATATACATAAATTTTTTTAAGGCTCATGTTAAATCCAGTAAGCGCTTGTTAAATGCTTTATAAAATAGAGGGCACACATTACATTGACAGGTTTGCATGGTTCTTATTTTCTCAAAGTTCCATCATTTCAAGTCCCAAAACCTCAAATTGCAGTTTTCATTTATTTATGTAAATATGCTGAGATGGATATTTTGGTCATAGTGTATTTTTCTAATATGGATTTGTATTTTACAAATGGACACTACTGTTCCAGTACTTGCATACAGACAGTATTGGAGCTGGAGAAATGGTCCTGGTGGCTGGACCAGCAGTGTGGTGGTTTTTGTTTGGATTGATCTGTGAATCGGCCCTGACTGAGCTGTTGTCCGAATGATTTGTGCTGTTGATATTACTGTACCAGGGTCAAGCAAAACTTAAAAAAAAAAAAAAAAAAAAGTTCACATTAAAGTGAACTTGAGGAAAAACCGCTAATTTGAGGATTGTCTGTACACCCCCCCCCACACACACACACAAAATAGACCTTAAGTGAAGCAAAGAAGTTAGGATTGTTAGTGGTGAAACTCATCAGTGATACAGAAAATTAAATCTTGTATTTTTAAAAATTTGTTTGTTAGCTGAGCTTCTAACAAATATGACAGATCCTTTCAGTTCCAAATGAATCAATACGTTATTTACACAAACGGCTTGGTTCAGGTTAATATTTGCAGATTCGGTACAAACAAAAGCCACAAAAAAAGTTAATGGCTGTGCTGTGACGCGTGTATGGGTCCACGGGGATGTTAGTGTGATGAAAATGTTCTGAAGAACTTTGCCTACATTGCAGAGTACAAGTTTGATCTTTACTTTAGGTAAGAAGAAGGTATCACCTGATAAAATGCTGGAAATGCAAGCAAAAATTGAAGAAGAGAGAAAGGCTCTGGAGGCCAAGTTGGACATGGAGGAAGAAGAGAGGAATAAGGCTCGTGCAGAGCTGGAGAAAAGGGAGAAAGATCTGTTAAAAGCCCAGTAAGTCCTTCAGCCCATGTTGTGTATTGGTCTAGCCTTGTCTGACAAAGATGGGTACCGTCTGTTATGCGTTTCCCTCTGTGGCTATCCTTAGGCAGGAACACCAGATGTTACTGGAGAAGCTGTCTGCTTTGGAGAAGAAAGTAATTGTGGGGGGTGTGGATCTACTGGCAAAGGCTGAGGAGCAGGAGAGGCTCCTGGAGGAGTCCAACAATGAACTGGAGGAGCGACGTAAACGAGCTGAGCAGCTACGCAGGGAGCTGGAGGAGAAGGAGGCAAGTGAGAAGTTGCCCTTGGAAAAAGTGGTCCTTCTCACATATGTTGGCTGGTTTTCATCTCTTTTGTCCTCCCGACTTTATAGCAAGAACGTCTTGATATTGAGGAGAAGTACACGAGTTTACAAGAAGAGGCTCAGGGAAAGACCAAGAAGTTGAAGAAAGTGTGGACCATGTTGATGGCTGCCAAATCAGAGGTATAAAACAAAGTTCAGTTGGTATCTGGGTCTCAAACTGTACTGTTAAGTTAGAGGTCTGACAGCTCCTTGATTTGGAGTTGGAATCTGGGAACCGTGCCTGGCGATTGTGAGATTTTTATATCTATCATGATAGATGGCGGACCTGCAGCAGGAGCATCACCGGGAGATAGAGGGGCTCCTGGAGAACATTCGGCAGTTGAGCCGCGAGCTGCGTCTACAAATGCTCATCATTGACAATTTCATCCCTCAAGAGTATCAGGTGAACACAGGGCTGTCAAAGGAAAACTCATGAACATTCCTGCACAATGAAGCCTAGTACAAAGGTTGGAGAACCTTTGATCACCAAAAATAAAATGTAGTCTCAACAAACTCATATTCAATGTTTGTTGACTGGTTTATCTCAAACTTTTGCAACATTTGTCATCTTATCGATCAAAAACATGCAGGAAAAGCAGATGTGGGCTGTGCAGTTTGATATGGGTTCGAAAGTAGATTAGTCTGTGCGGTATTTGTATGTTCTTTCTCTTTGCGAGGGTATCCTCCCACAGTCCTGTAATGTGTTTCGGGGGCATTGGTGACTAATTTCTTATTTTGTGTGTGTGTGTGTGTGTGTGTGTGTGTGTGTGTGTGTGTGTGTAAAATTGCTGTGCAGTATAAATGATTTTAGGGAGTTGAGTGTATCTTGCATTACAAGCTGCTTTTGACATTTTTGAATAAATATGTCACTTTGGAGAAAAGTGTCTGCTAAAAGAATAAACACTGTGGAAGTGAGTTAATTGAATGTGACCCCGATGTCCTGTTCTGTGCTTAACTGACATCTCTGAGCTGAGCGTATTTTTCTGCTACATGCTGAACAAACTTGTAAAAAGCTAAATAAGAAATGGAAAGAATAACTTTGACAAATCTTGCTGGTTTTAACCAGAGCAGACATGTAATTAAGTGACTTTAAAAAGTAAACGTGTTTTATGGTTGACTTGACCAATTCCCCCCCCCTCCATACAGGATATGATAGAGAATTATGTGCACTGGAATGAGGACATTGGCGAATGGCAACTGGTTAGTAGAACATTAGAATAATATGTTAATATTTAATAAAAACGGCTGGTTGAGAATCCTGACATCTTGAGTTTTGTTCCTTTTCTTGTCTGCAGAAATGTGTGGCGTACACTGGGAACAACATGAGGAAACAAACCCCTGTTCCTGACAAGAAAGAAAAAGATGTAAGTTCTGCTAGCAGCTTCAGAAAAGCATCATCTCGCACAGCAAACGATTTAGTTGTGGCAAAGTCCCATTTTCCATGCCAGATTGTGCTTGGGCATCAGGAGGGATGTCTTTCCACTGAACAGTTAGTGCAAGGTCTGTCAGTATCAGCACTCACAGTTAATTTTTCCTCAGCCTTTCGAAGTGGACCTTTCCCACGTGTACCTGGTCTACACGGAGGAAAGCATGAGGCAGTCTTTGATGAAGCTGGAAAGGCCCAGGACCTCAAAGAGTGGAAGGTCAAAGCTCAAATCTGGAAGGAGGTATCACCGCTATATAAATGGGACAAATTCTCACTTGACTGAAATGTCTTTATATTTCCAGTGTGTTTTTTTTTTTTTTCTTTCTTTCTCTTTTGTTTAAAAAACATTAAAAAAAATACATTATGCTCTCCTTCCAGGAAACGATCTTCCCGCCCAGAGACTGCCATTGAATCCCTGCTGCAGTGAGTCTCGCAACACTACTGAGTGGAAATGATTTTTTTTAATTATTATTATTATTATTATTATTATTATTATTAATAATAAAAATGCACCTTGTAGAATGGTATGTAAAATAGACTGCGAAAGTGCAAGTGATCAATGTTGAAAATATGCACAAGTCTTAAATTATTGGTTCATGTGAAAGTGACTGTATGGATGGTGTTTTGACTTCTCAAAAAATGTTAAGGTGTTTTAACTGCACATTAACAGTAACTTATGAAATTTAATCACGAAAAACAATAGGGTAAAATATTTGTCAACTCTACTGTAACAGCGCAACAGGCATCGCGTTGCAAAGGATCTGGGTTTTAACCCCACCTCGTACTGTAGTACCTGCGATAGAGGTACTTGCGCTGAATTGCACCAGTGAATACCCTGCTGAACGCTACGCTGCTGAGTAAATCATTGCAAGTTGCTTACAATACAGAAATATTACTGAGAAAGGTGTTTGCTTCACACATTAACAGCTGCACATGAACAAAAGGCACCTCCACTCTCGCTTGTTGAAGCCTCTAAAGCATTACTTAGCCAATAATCAGTTATTTGCCGGCAGCGTGCAGCGACTTAGGTTGACCTTTCGGGACAGCTTGACATTTTGTGCTGTAGTATTTGTCTGATATCACATGACTGCCACTATTAAATCCTTTATTGTGGTTCATATGTAGTAACACTTGTCCATATTGTTTACAACTGCTTTGTTTTGCATGCCCATTAACTTAATAAATTTTTACATCATACTCCCAAGTCCATAAGGCAGAGGACTGCAGTCTGTGTGCTTCTTATTACCGATTTATTGTGCACAGAAACCAACCAGCGGTAGACTGTGTTCGGTGCCATGTAAACCTCCGGTGCCAAATTTCCTCCTGCTCGGTGACTGAACAGTGGTTTTGTACCCGATGAGATGCTTACACAGATGGCAGCAGCACCTTTACATACACAAACACAGCCCATTCTGCACAGGACATTTTGTCATTTTATTCCGTGTCTGCTTCAAACTATGAAATGGGTTCAAAGGTGCTGATTTCGCCCACCCAAGCTCTATCATTTACTCATATGACCAAAATAATCTACCGCACAACTCCAGAAATCCTAGAATACGGCAACAGCACTTTACTGGTTAGTGGCACAGTAGACGAACTGCTCCAGTGTTTTACATGCAGCTTAGGCTCCTGAAATATAATTTTAACATCTTCCAACAAAATGTATTTTACAAGTGGCAGAACATTAACGCAAAGCTGCATACACAAACATAGCTACAGTGATTTGCTCCTGCTTGGCAACAAAAAGATTTTGCCATTTCGGAGGCAAAATCAGTGCAGGTAGGAGGTCAGCGAGGCCACGCTGCACTTTGTAATTTCAGAGCACTGGTCAACGTTCTTCTTGATCCTGTAGAACTGCTCCACATAGTTTGACCGACCCAGGAGCTCCACGAAGTCTTCATCGTGGGTGATGATGAGTAGTTGGAAGTTACGCTGTCGGGAGCGGCTCTTGATAATCCTGTAAGAAGGGAAGTGGACAGTTTTTTTTAAAAAACCAAAAGCACTTATTTTGGACTCACTGGCAGGAACTGCAGCAGGAGATATTGTGTATGTTTGTAACAGCATTTGGGTTTTTTATTTTTTAACAGGCAGTTTTCAGAAGTGTCAAAGCACTTACTCCACTAGCGCATGAGCCAGAGATTCAATGTTTTCACGGTCCAGATTTGTGGTGGGCTCATCCAAAGCCAGGATGCCACAGTTCAGACAAAAAGTCTCAGCCAAAGCTAGGCGGATGATGAGAGACGCCAGAACCTGAGGGTACACATAATTTATCATCCGATTCATCAGACAACCGAACACTGTATTTTCCACCTTTGCCGCCGTCTGGTTTACGCTTGACCTTTTGTCCAGCACTGCAGCGTCCTCTCATGTCCAGTGCTGTGTCACCTTTCACCATCACCACGCGGTAGTTGTAGGTTCTCCTCTTCACGCCTGCTGAGGCGTTCTCATCCACATCGGAGCGGATCTCTATGCATTCTATGTCTGATAAAGGTGGAACAGAGATATGAAAAGGGCAAGAACCATGACAACAGCAAAGTTCCACATCATACAAACTTGTGCTATTTTTACTTTCAGGCACTCCCACTGCTTTCATGCAACTTTTTTCCTTTGTGTATGACACCAGTTTGTTAGACAAGTTTTCTTCACGCATACATTTAAACTTTTGCTGACACTATACACAGAGGGTGTGCTGTTTAACTGCTAATGTACAAGAGGGTGTGCTATGATTTACTTCATGTAATTTTGCACACCTTGTCCACGATACGTGCTGCGCCACAGGTCTCGGATGATTTTATTAATCTCCTCCATCTTCATGCTGTGAAACTTCATTATAGTCCTGGGAACACAGAAGATAATTCCTCCAATACTGGCAAAGCATCACAC
Organism: Heterotis niloticus; assembly: GCA_018136845.1. NCBI lineage: Eukaryota > Metazoa > Chordata > Actinopteri > Osteoglossiformes > Osteoglossidae > Heterotis > Heterotis niloticus. The sequence continues at coordinate 21,770,714 of CM030888.1, forward strand.
CCGCACTGCAAACCTGCATTTTACTGGCTTGTGACCAAAGACCCCCTCCCCCCCTTCAAAAAAGCTTCCAATGATCCCTACTGGTCAAGAGCCTTGTAGTAGATGTCCAGATCCTTGTTGGCCAGCTCTGTCGTGCGCATGATGATCATCTTGTCTCGGAAGCGGTCTTCAGCCTGACAATACTGGTCCTCCCGCAGCTCCTTGCGGCAGCGCACGATCTCCTCCTCGAAGCCCTTCTGTCGTCCCAGGGCCACACTGCGGTTCTTCTTCAGGTCCTCCATCCGCCGCTCCACTTCTCTGCGCTCACTGTGTTGAGGAGGAGAAGGGTCGCTGTTTACAAAATGCCACATTATCATTTCATTTGTATTCTCAATGAATGGGAAAACTTCTAGAACTGCTGCCTTTTTGTCGCATAATCCATGTAGGAAAACTTCAGTGCCACCACTCTGCACTTTATAGAGTGGAGAGAACTACTTTGTATTAAGAGTGCAACATTTCTGCTCATAACACACTTACTTTCTCAGCTGTAGAACCTGCATGTCCCCCATCTCCTTGGTCAGGGCCTTGTGTTTCTCAGATACCTCGTGCAGTTCCTCCATGCGCTTCCTCAGTGTTAGGTTGTCCTGAAGCCAGCGCTCTTGGACCTACCAGTCAGTGAAGTAAGGATATAGGCACCTATAAGCCTGTTTCTCATGTGAACACACTGCTGCACTCAGAATTGGTACTGCTCTCCCTTAATTAAAAAAGCTTCTTAAACACAAATAGTAAAACGAATTTAAATAGCAAAAGAAACTTTGGACCCTGCCTTCTGGGTGTCAATGTCCTGCCTGATGTTCCCCATGTCTTTATTGATCTTCTCACGCTGCTTCTCTGCATCATGCAGCTGGGTGCTCACCTCTTGCAGCTCGGCCTCTTTTTGCTGAAACGCAATGGCCTGGACTTAGCAATGAGCTCAGAGATGCTGCACAAAGCACGAAGGAGCTAAATGGCAGGCGTTACCTCCTTGTACTCGTCCTTGCCCTCTGACACGTACTTCTCAATCTCTTTCTCAATGAGGGTGATGCTTCTCAGCTTCTCCTTGACAGCATTTATCTGGATGAAGAAAAATAAACAGCGAACAAAATGACATGCGTAAAAGTTGGTACCTGTTCTCAGGATGCACTGACAAGGGAGCACAACCATGGCCTGCTTTTCTGCGAAGACAAATGGTTTTCTATATGCAGTGAAGTTCCACAGCATCCAGGAATAAAACTTCCTGGTTCTTTCACAAAATCTACCTTACTCCAGTATGTCTTCATAGGATATTTCTGGAGACATCTCAGGTGCGTTTTAATTTTAAGGCTGCTCCGCACACTTCAGATATATTTATTCTGGTAATGATATCCTGCTATGGATCATGCATCTCAGTCAAGGTGTCCTCCTCTGTATTCTCATGACAAAGTTATGGCAGCAAGGCCAGTTACTCTTACGCATTTGGCAAGGAAAGTATTTTATTTTTATGATCTTCACAAGCTACTTCTCTAACAAATATGTGGTTGACAAAAGTGACTAACTTTCTTCCACTAAAAAGTGTAATCATTTCAACTGCAAATGAATTGTCACCCTTCTGGAACATTTTAGACATGACCACACCAGCTAAGTGTTGCAGTCTTTTCCCTTTGTACTGTATCATTCCTCTGTAGGTATCTGCAGTTTCTCAATATGCTGGTTCTATCACTGTTGTTGTGACCTAATTCTGTCAAAAAAAAGGCCTTGAAATCACAAATTCTCTGCAGAAAATATTTACTAATTCTCTGCATTCAACTATGAGAAATAAATGACTCAAATCACACCTTTTCCTGTCCCTCCTCTTGCTTCTGCTTCCTACGGTCTATGAGCTCCTGCTTCTCCTGCTGCAGCTTCTCCAGCATGGCAGACAGAGGGTACATTTGCTCTTTGGCTTCCTGAGGGGAAAGACACTGACGTTCACATCAACTCTATCACATTACTCATTGTCCAGGATCATCTGCAACTTATCCAAGAAGCACATGAGACAGACACAGGCATTCATACATTCACACAGTAAGTGGAATTGAGTATAACAAGTCTTTGGACTGTGGGAAGGAACAGCAGCATGCACACTGAGGACATGTCCCCTCCTGTCAAAGTCCTGAAGTTCAGAAGCTGTGGAGTGCAATTGCCACAAAACGGAATCCTGCATTGCCATTTCAAAACATAAATAATTTAGCATTTTAATTTCAAGAATTAAAGTAATGGTCCTGAATTTGTGGACTTTTCTTCCTCTGAATGAACTTTTTTTGAGAAGTATTTATTTGTGTTACACAGTTGTCTGCACTTGAAGGTAAATAACATATAGCTTACACTGTTTTAAATGTATAATTATGCTTTTATTTCTTCTTCTTATCCATGTACTGAGTATTTGTGAATTTCATGTGATGTGTGGGTAAAAGGAGGAATTGCCCACCGATGAACACTAATAACTGCTCTCAGTCTAGGCAGGGGCTGCCCTTTATCTCAATCTTCACGAGCTACTCAGTGAGAGACGCTGTCTCAAAAAAATCTCATTGTTGCCTCCCACACTATGGGGTTGCTGACATTCACATTTATTCATTTAGCAGGTGTTTCTAATAAAGGTGACATACAATTCAAGACTAAACAAAAGTGCATTTCACAATCAGAGAGAGACAGATATGGACATTTATATACAAATATAAAATACAGCTACTTAGTCCATTACCACTGTTTCTGCCCGCTTCCTGTCATATTTGGCTTACCAGCTTTGTTACGCACCCACCGTTGGACCCAATTAAGTTTATAAATTGGGCATCGACTGTAGTTTTTTCTTTTGAAACTGAAAATATAAAACCATATACAGGTACACGCCGCATAATGACATGTCGATCAACGACGGCCCGCATATGGTTTGTAGCTTAGGAGCAACAGGCTTGTGTCAAAACGGGGTTGATGCCTAACAACGCAATTTCTTGGAACGCATACCTGTCGTTAAGTGAAGCATACCTGTATAAAAAATATAAAACTACAGAAAAATTTTCTTGCAATTCTCATCATGACAGTGCTTTAAATATGTGTTATGAATACTTTTAGTCTAAAGATTTTTTATAGATTTTTTTTGCAGCTCTGAGGATATGTAAAGACACTTCAACACCAGTCAGTTGGAAATACAAAATGAACACTGTCAGAGCAGCTGAGCAAAAGGCCTATTTAAAGGTACGGCGTTACCCGGATGTCTCTATGCAACGACTGGATCTCTGTGGAGAACTCCACACACTGGCTCTCCAGCTGCTGCTGCTGTTGCATATTGCTGGAGATGAGCAGCTTCTCTCCCCTGATCTCATTCACGCTGCTCTTCAGAGCTTGAATCTGGTCCTGCTGCTCCTGGATCAACTTCCGCTTTAGCTCTATTTTACTGGATGCTGCAAACAGTAAAAGAGGAAGATGTTCAAAGAATGTTGCCACCACTGGAAAAAACTTCTGAAGTTGTTGGTTACAAACACTGCAAGCCAAAATTTTGGAGGTCAATCAAAATATTACTTCATATTCAAGGGTCATCAGCTCTTGAAGGTCATGAAGACAAGAAGGCATTGTGGACATACTTGTGTCTACGCGGTGCTGTGTCTCCAGCTTCTCCTCCTTGACCTGCTGGACTGTGCGGCTCAGATCCACTCCCTGCAGTTTTGTGGCCTGCTGGGCAATTTTGCGCTCCACCTCCTTCAGGTCCAACTGGACGATAAAAGAACAAATGTGGTGAGCTCTCCTATCCCTTGGGAGAACAAAACAATGGCTCATAATTACAAAAGCTATTATTTTACATATACAGAATTTCTGTAGTTTATGGTAACAAACATTTAATATGTAAGTGAATTCATACTGTATTATGAAAATTTGTTATTAAACAATAATGATTATAATTAAAAACTACAACATTTAAGATGAAGTAATGGATTACCAGTATCCAGATGTTAAGCAGTGGACTGACCTGGTACCTGTCCATGAGGGAGATGTCTTGCAGACAAGCTTTAGCTGTTTCCTCCTCAGATATCAGTGCTGACAGCAGGGTCTCCTGCTCCTCCACATCATTCTTCAGCCGCTCAATCTCATGGTTGATGCCCTGCAGCTTGTTACGCAGTTCTGGCAGCTCACGTTCTTGAAGCTCAGACAAAGATTGCCTGTAAGGAATGAGACACATAAGCACACTACATGACTGTCAACACTATTAGCCTGCTATGAGGATTCAACAGAGTTACCAGGTCAAACAGGGTGAACTACAGTTAAAACAACTTCTTGACAATGCAGCACTCGGCAATTGTCACCAGGCAGTAATTTATTGTCATAAGAAAACAGAACTTCTACACGATATCGCTACAGACCACAACGTAGTGGGATCACTTCATCCGCTAACAGTGTGTTGCAGGCATTTATCTCAGCTTACATCTTGGCAAAATAAATAAAATAAAATAAAAATGTCCTCAGAGCAGCATGGGGGAAAATACGGCATGCACTTGTGCAAATGTTTCTGTTCTGAACAGTGTAGGAGTGGGCAGCTGGGAAATCTGAGATGTACAAATTGAACTTGAAAAACACAAGTTCTGGAAAATTTAGTGAGTCTACATAGAGGGAAGGTTTACAAATGTTTATACGTTTATAAAGCAACTATGACCCTGGGGCAGGTGAGCAGGGAGACCCCTACCCAGCACCCTGTCTAACCGTATGGGTTTGAGTGCCATCATCTCATCCCGCTTCTTCTCCTTCTTCTTCAGGTCCTGCTCGGTGTTCTTCAGCTTATCAGGAACCAGCCGAAGTTTGGACTGCATGTCATTGATGACATCCTGGAGCTCAGCTTCTGAAGGGAAGGTGCGTTGACAGACGGGGCAGCACGGCTCGCCTTCCTCTGTCAGCTGGCTGATGAACTGGGTGTACACAGCGGTTGCACCCGCCAGCATGGCTGAATAGATAAAAAAGTGTAAAAATAGACAGAGGTGGTTCTGCTACTTTAAATTCATCCTTGACCCCTTTAAAACTCATTTCATTTAGTTTCCTTCAGTAATATTCATTAAACCTAGCCACCATATGCCAAATATCATGATTCATCAACCTGTACAAATGAGTCTATAAATCCAAATTTGGTAACTGAAGCAGCTCAAACTCAAAGTACAGGCTTCCCTCACATGACGGAAATTCCACGAGAACTGCTCTGGAGAGCTTTTAACCAAGGTGTAAGACCACATGTTTAAAATAGTTTCCAAATAACTCATTTTTCCATCACCTTTCTGCCTTATCATTCATCTTACTATTATATTCCCTCTTTCCTGGACAGCACGCTGACACAGCAAATGTCACACAGCTCAGGGTTAAACCCACCGAGTTTGCATATTCTTTCTCTATTTCTGTCAGTTTCCTCCAGCTGCTCAGATGTCTTCCTAGAGTACAAAGGAAGACGACTTGGTCATGTCTATGAATTGCAGACTTGATCTGAGTCGCCTGTTTTTCAGGCAAAATGGAAATGCTAACTTGCCTTTACTGTATCTGTGAGTGAACAAAATGTGTCAGGTTATTCTGCAATGGACTGACATCCCATCTAGTGCACCCTCCCTGAAACCTGAACTTCACATGTGGCCTGACACAAATGACCTGGTAAATGCCGATCATCTCCTGGGCTTGCTGGCCCACATTTGTGGTTGGCATGAGGTGTGAATGTGGTTAGCAGGGGGTCTCTGAAACAGGTTGCCACCACCAGGATATCTTATGAATACGCTATGTATCATCAGGGAGTTCTTAGAAACTGGACGGTTATCAGGAAGTCTTTTGAAGCAATGTTAATATCATAATATCAAATTCAGGATTATTGATCAAAGGATAGTTCTGTGTTTTCCATGCTGAGAAATGTAGTTCAAGTGCCCATACAAGAAAAGACAAGCCAAATATGTCTTCAGTGAGCAACCTCTTCAGAATGTGGCTTTCAGGTGCAATTACATGCATCAAAGTCTCTGCTAAAGCCTGCCATTTAGTTGCCTTTGTGTATTTCCATGACAGAACCTATATTTCCACAACAGACTCCAGACCATCGCAAGTAAATCAAATCACGCAAAAATTCAATTGTAATAATATTGCCTTTTCACATACTGTACATTCAATTACAAGCAAGGCTTTCCACTGCCTTTTCAATTTATCTAAAACTTTATTGCTTTGGAGCTCATTAAACTATGATAAAAAGTTGATATTTCTGAAAGATGCTTGTGAGCATACACACATTGAAAAGACAACTGAGAAGGGCACAAGCCATACATACAGGGAAAAGAGCGTGCTGGCCTTGTGTGTTTCTTGATGTCATTAAGGCCCATATTTGAACTGAAATTTCTGTATTTGTGAAGCGTTTCTCCTAAAAGCATATCATAGCACTTCGGGTGTCTTTATTTGCATCACCATCTTTGTTTTGAGTTTTGTATCATTATAGCGCAATTTCTGAAACCCTATAACCCGTTTTGTGCAGACAAAATGAGCAATCACATCAAAATGTAATGAATCGTCCTACTCAGACGAAGTGATGCTAGATGTTCTTTGTGGAATAATGTGTTAATTCAAGCCATTTTCTATCCAATGTTTTCCTTGTTACCACATTCTGAGTCACACGACATTTCATATACAGTGCACTCCAAAATGTTTGGAACAAAGATGCATTTTCCCTTGATTTACTCATGTGCCACAGTTTTAAATTTGTAATCAAACAATTCATATGAGATTAACATGCACATTGTCAGATTTTGTTAAAGGGTATTTTTTATACATTTTGGTTTCACTATGTAGAAATTACAGTGCTTTTTATACATAGGCCCCCATTTCAGCACACCATAATGTTTGGGACACACAAATGGTTTGTATATTAAAGCTCTTTGTTGCAGATCCCTTGCATGCAATGGCTCTTTCAAGTCTGCAATTCATAGACATGACCAAGTGCTGAATATCTTCTCTGGTGATGCTCTGCCAGAACTGTACTGCAGCTACCTTCAACTCCTGCTCATTTCAGGGCCTTGTGCCCTTAAGTTTGCTTCAGCATATGGAATGCATGCTCAATTGGATTGACTGACTTGGCCATTCAAGAATTTTCCAACTTTTTCTTTGTTGCTTTAGCAGTATGTTTGGGATCATTGGCTTGCTGCAGGATGAAGTGCTGTCCATTAAGTTTGGAGGCTTTTGCTTGAACTTGAGCAGACAAGATGTTTCTATACACCTTAAAATTCATTTTGCTACTGCCATCAGCAGTTACATCATCAATGAAGATAACTGCGCCAGTACCTTTGTGGTTACTGAGCTCACCAGTACGCTCTTTCTTCTTAATGATCTTCCAAACAGTTGATTTTGGTAATCATGCGGTTTGGCCGGCATCTCTTACCATTTTATTCTTGTTTCTCAGCTTCATAATGGGTTCTTTGACTTTCATTGGCACGACTCTGATCCTCATGTTGAAAAACGGTAACAACAGACTCCAAAGGCGATCAAAAACTTAGAAGCGAGTCTAGCGCTTTTACACCTGCACTAATGGAGCAATTAAACATATCTGAGCAGTCACAAACACCCGTCAAGCAAATCTTCCCAAAAATTATGGTGCGCTGAAACTGGGGGGCCTATGTATGTATGTAAAAGTGCTGTAATTTTTACATGGTTAAACCAAAATGTATAAAAAAAAATACCCTTTCGCAAAATCTGAGAATGTGCACTTTATCCACGTGTGAATTGTTTGATCACAAATTTAAAACTGTGGCGCACAGGGGCACATCAAGGAAAAATGTATTTGTCCCAAACATTAGAGAAGGCACTGTATAGCTTATGTATTTCATTAACGTACTGTACGCATACACTGATTATGGCCTGAGGCTGACCTGAATAGGCTTTGGGAACACAAACATCTTTGCATAATATATTGATACATTTCACTTTTTTTGAGATATTATTTGCTTTTAAATAGGTGACCTGTAGCAGCTTCTGTGTCACAAATATGTATGATGTAATGTCTAATTTTCCTTTCTTTGTCTTATTCTGCCTTTGCCTATTTCAGTGTTACCTCTTTGCTTTGAGCATTTCTCCAGGTCATCCTGCAACTTGCGGAGATCACTCTGAAAGTCCTGGTTACCACATACATTGAAGAGCTGCTCCTCGGAGTTGGCCACCTGCTGCTCCTTCTGTTTAATCAGCATGCTGCAGTGGGTCTTGTTCTGCTCACTGGAGGCTAGATCCTTGCTGCAAGAGATACACTTCAGTAAATAATCATTTTCCGAGTTGAGAAATCCAGCAAGTTCAAAAAGGAGACTGCAAACAAAGAGAACTGAAGAACTGAAGAAAGGTACCTTCCCTGCCCACATTCATTTGTTCATTTTGTTCAAATAATGGCAGCACTCACTGAAGTTTGGAGAGCTTTTCCCTGGTGGCCTGGACCTCTTTATTTTTAGCATGGATCCAGTCTTCCAGTTGCCGTTTGTTGGGAAAGTAGCCAAGCAAAGACACAAGGTCTTCATTGTGCCTGGACTTGATTTTCCTCACTTGTTCATCTTTCTCTGCCTAAAAAAGTAAGAATTTATATTTTGCATTCAGAAAAGTATCAACTGCAGCAACGGATACACTGTCTAGTTTTACCTACCTTGTCCTTCTTCAACATTTCCATCTGGGTCCGAGTCATTGTGTGAGCATTGAGCACCTCCATCTCCTGGTCCAGCTTGCGCTGTGCTTTGTCCAGGTCAGCCTTCTCCTTCTGCAGTACTTGGACTTCTTCCTTCAGCTCCTCTACATTACAGGCCTGAACAGCATTCTCCAGATCTTGTTCCTTTGACACAGGAACGGAAACCGTACAGAAAGATACATGTTGTTCAATCTAAATGGGAAGGTAGGCAAGGACAGAAAGGAAAGCTGGAGGAGCTTCTCACCGCCTTGGACAGCTCCTGTTCCAGTTCCTGTAGTCGTGAGGAAGACCCCTCCAGCCTCTGCAATTCCTCCTTTACATTCCTTAGCTCCTGCTGCTTCTTGGTCTGCAGGTCCGTTTTCAGTTCAATAGTCCGCTCCAGTCCCGTCTTCTTGTCTCGAATTTCGTCAGTGCTTTGTTGTTTCATTGCTTCTCTCTCTTGCAAGTCTCTCTAGGAGTAAATTTTTATTACTTCAAAACAATGGATTCACATTATATTTGGAATTTGTAAGTCTTTATTAACACCAAATGTTATTTGTAGGCAGAAAATTTAAAGAATATTGCAAATTGTTTTACAGCCTAAAATAATATCAGTGTGCATTGTCTAACACTAGAAATTCAACAAAAACATTCTTACCAAGACCTGGTTGAGTGCCTTAGTCTCCCTGTCCTGCCTCTCCTTCACCTGCTCGTGGAAACTTTGCAGTTGCCTTTCACTGAATGGTGTCCTCTCATAACCATTCAGTTCCAGATATGCAGCCAGGGCTTTCACTTGTGAATCACGGGTTTGCATACTCTGAACCTGGCGGTCTGCCTGAAGCTGTAGACGACCTATGGTGTTGCATAATTGCTAAGTTAGGCCAAAGCTGTACTACTGCAGTGTTTTCATTTTTATAAATGACCACTGACTGTATTAGCATAAGGTGCATAAAAAGTGTGAGGTCATCTCTGGACCTACCCTGCTCCACCAGCAGTTCAGATTTGAGGCGATTCAGCCTCTGGCACTCTCGATTGGCACGCTCTATGTCACGCTGGCAGTCGGCTAAGCGTCTCTCTTTCTCCCGCACAGTTCTTTGGTGGTTTTGGTACATTTCCTGCAGTTGTTCGTCTGTTCCCTGAAAAACCTGAAATAGACAAAATCAATTGTGCAAGAAAGACATTCAGTGTATAATATATGTGCAATATAACATTGGTAAACACAACTGGGTCTTATAAGTGACTACGTGCATTAACATGAAACACAATGTGCAATGTAATGTTTTTAGTGTGGACCTGATCACCTTACAAAAACGACACAAAAATTCAGTATTTGTTTTGGCACAAATACCTTGGTATTCAGTAAAACATAGGCCAAATATAACTGTGCAAACACAGCTCAAGAGCAACATTTTATGGTAAAGTAAATCTACATCCTGTTGAAGTTAACACCACAAGTTTCTCTTCTGTGTAACCAGTGATTTTATCTTACCACTTGTACTTGGCTCAGAGGCCTTTGGGTTTATATGCATCTCAGCTACACAGAGTAAAACTGCAGCTGCTCAGAACAGTACCGTTAAAGTGTCTGAACACAAGATGAGCACTTACTGTACTCATAATCACATCTTTTCAGTTTTAAACGTAAAACCATACAAAATCAGTGAAAAGACTCAAGGAAATGTAATTATTTGTAATGATCACCAGAGCTTTTTCCCCAAACACATATACATATAAGCTATTCTTAGTGGTTAACCAACTAATAAAATGACATACAGAAATAGAGAGAGCAAAAACGAATAAAAATGACAAAAGGTCAAATTTTGATACACTTTAGTGATTTTTGTAATTTGCAGGAAGGTGCTTCTTTATCCAGAGATATAAATTCATGACTGTTCATTACCATTATCCTAGCTAACATCAACAGCTAAGATAAAAAACTGAAAACAATTAAACTATGTAAAATGTTATAATTTTAATACTTGATAATACTTATTATGACTAAAGGAAATTAAACTAAATTTTCACAGTACTTTCAAGGTATGACAATATGAATTTTTCTACTGGTTACAAACTATTAATTTTAAATACAAAATTCACCTCTAGGTTACAATCATTTACAAAGATGCATGTTTTTATAAAAGGAAGAACTTGAAATACCCAATGTGTGGAATAATGTATGACGGGCATTTCTCGAACCTTACACAGAGCACTATCAGGTGAGATATGGGCCAGAAATTCCAATAAAGTATTTATGTTTCTTACAGTTACTTAGATAAAGGAATACCTTGCATCTTTATATGCAAAACATCACAGGAAACCACTTGCATACACTACTGCAACAGAGTTGTCTTAGACGTGACTGCTTTCTTCATAAAGTCTTGGGGACTTTAAATGTAGCTAAATTTCTATACATTAGTTTTACAAAATGTGAAACAGATGTTGATCGCGGTGATGAACTCGTGAAATTACATGCAGCGCAAATAATCATGAAATGGAGAAAAATGACGTATGATCCTTTTCTCAGCACAGAAACGGTTGCTCTAAAACTTTACCGAAAACCTTAAAAAAAAACTGCTTTTTTGGTGAAACTATCAACCGAAAACAGAATCGTCTTTCAAAGATAATTGGAAAGAAACCGCATTTCTCTTTCTGAGGAGTTAAGACAGTCTTAAAAAACCAGGAAGTTAATTTGCACGTAGAAAATGTGTGATACGGCTTGCAGTGAAGTGGTAAAAAAATTTCAGGTTTTTATAAAATACACAGGCACAAAATCTGCCCTGACAACAATAAAGATTGGTGCAGATTCTCATTTCAAATGGTGCGTAAAACGCTGTAATGCTTCTACCCTGCTCTTGTTCAATCTCTAGCAGGTGTGAATTTTGCTGATCTTTTAGGAAAAGTCTCAAGGTGAATGTTTTTTCTAATGTGAAAAATAACTACAGGATTAAGACAGTCTGCCGTGGAAGATGCGAAAATCCCCAATTCACACCTAGCCTACAAACAGCGGCTATCACAAAATCATATCTATGACTGGAATGCCACGTCAAATATTTAGTGCGACAAAGACGTCACACCAACCAGTTTTTCCAACCTGTCAAAAATTTATAGCTGTAACCCTCAAACTACAAATAAAGTTAGGAATGGTCCTGGAAAACCAATAAATGGTTTATCAGCAAATCTAGCCACTTCCTCTCTAGAAAAGAAAGAAAGAAAAAAAAAACTTAATTCAGTCTCTAGGTGTAGTGATCTTGCATCTGTGCCTCTTCGTCAATGGTTAACCTAAATACAAGCAAAATTCCGTGTTGCATCTTAGCTGCTACCTGGTCATAGAAAATACATTTCATATCCACCAGTTCTGTTTTGTCTTGAGGGTAACACAAGTACCTGCTCCATTTTCTCTTCCAGTTCTTGACTGTCCTCCTCCATCTGCTTCTTTCTGCTCTCTAATGCCTTTATATCATTGTCAAGCTTCATGATTTTGCTCAGACTATTGTCAATGTCCATCAATCGACTCTAATAAAAAAAACATAACACGAAGTAACATTAAAACACATCAAAAAAGTCTGCAACTGAAAAGATGCACGTTATCTACATCACATTTAAGAAAAGGATAAAAACATTTTTAATGTAAATATTTAGCACAATAAATAATGGGCACGGTTTGTGTAAAACAGAACAGTTACCTTTTGTTATGATCATTTATTTAGTCGGTAACTTTGTGAATTAAAACATGCCCTAAACAACTATGCTCAAAGGAACTATAGCAGGAGCAAGAATTCAATTCAAATTCCCTATTTTTTCCCCATACAAAGGCTAGCTACTTATTATTCACCTTAGGTAACAAGGTTATTATTCCATTATAATGACTTTAAAAGTTTATATGGGTATAAATATTTCACATTTAAGGTTAAATAGCCATCTGAGGAGTACAACATCCGGGTCCTTCTCTGTCACAAAATGACAACAATCAGGTTATTTGTCTTTTATTTATACCAGCATGCTGCCTAACCTGGCTGTGCAGCATTACTGAGAAGGCTCAGGAGTAATAACTTGTGCAACTCATTGCTCCGCACAGGCGGAGGCAACGCTGTTATGCCCACACTTGCCTCCAGTGGCTCAATTTGGCGTTCAATGCGCTGAACACTCTCCTTGGAAGAGGCCAGTTGTGACTCCTTGCTAGTGAGCAGGTCCTGGATCTCCTGGGCCTTCTCCTTGTTCTGCTTTAGATACTTCAACTCCATTTGGCAGGACTTCACACAGTTGGACTGTTTTAGCCTCAGCTGCCGCAGGGTTTCCAGTACCTTAATGTACCTTGAAGTTACATACATTCATTTATTAATTCATTCTTATATAGTATAGTGGGGTCAAAATACTGTGTAGGGGGATTGTCTCAATGTACAAAATAAATAAGAACAAATAAAATAAATAAGAAACTGCATGAAATACCATTATAGTACGTTATCATTATGTTATAAAATTCCATACATGTGTTCCCTTTTTCACACTTTCACATTTTGTGACAGATGATGACAGCGTATCTGAAGACATCATAAGTTACTTTACAATCAGCATTAAATAGTGATTTGTTTCAGTCATCTAAAATGAATTTTCATTTTAATTAAGCTACAAAATTTAAAACAAAATGTCTGAAAGAGAGGTGGCCTGAATTTGAAGAACACTGGACTGGTTAAAGGGATGAACTGCTTTAAATTGGTTTTAACCCAGAGGCTGTACAGACAACGTATTTATTCTGATCATTTTAGATCATTGTTGCTTCTAAAAATAGAAGGCTTAAAAACACTAGACACCAATCTCCAGAAAGTTACCACAAACACCGTTATCGCATATTTAAACATTCCCTTAACCTCATGGTTACTTTCAGGAGGGTGGAGCTTATCATTTTACCTTGTTGCAGAAAAGATCTCATCAAATTTTTGCTTGAGGGCTTTCCCTTCACTCAAGGGCCAGTTGGATTCTTCTTGATGGCAGAAGATAACATGGTTGAGGACCGCTTTGGAAACTCCCAACGCTGTAATCATCTCTCTGTCAATTTCTGCACACTTTGAACTCAGACTTACTTTCTCCCCATTCCTGAAAATGTGGGAAAAAAATTGTATAAGTCACTGGGCAGAATACCAACTTCCTCAAAATAAAATATCAGAGTGAATCACCAGCCAAATCTATAATAATCAAATGTCTATGTACAGAAACAGATACAGCGCTTTCACATCCAACTGTTTTCTATACAGCTTAAAGGTTATTGGTTAGAAACTGGCCACTGCTCTGACTGTCACATATCTCACCCAGAGAGTTCAAGACATCACACTAAGAGTTATCACAGACATGGCTGGGAAAAAAAAAAATCGACTGTGAAGGCTTTCACATTAGTAGACACTCCCAGAAAGCAGTGTTTGACTGTAAAGTCTTTTAATATAAAGGCAGTGTTACAACTGTTTGCATTTACAAATTAACAAAAGACACTAGTTGTGCAAACTGAGTAATGCAGTAATATTATGGTTAAACTTGCAAAACATTTAACTTATCACTTAATATTCTATTATTTGGCTAATACCTTTGTCCAAGCTGACTTACATTACCCATGTTACCCATTTGTAGAGTGACGTCATTTTCCTCAGGACAATTAGGGAAAAGTACCCTGGTCAAACGTACTACAGCAGAAGTGGAAATTCAAACTTGGGTCCCTGGATTGCACTGTGGCAGCTGAAACTATACTGTCTGCCACCAAAATATATATTACACTTTTTCGAGATCGTACATTTCCATTACCATTACATACTAGGAACAAAGTGCTTACTTGATCCGGGTTATGACCCCTTCCAGGGTTTTGAATTCAGTCTTTTTTCCCTTCTGGGTGCTCTGCATGGATCTCTGCACAGCCACCAATTCTCCATTGACATCTTGGAATTGCAGGCGGATCTGAGCCCGGACATCCGTCTCATGAGCATCCTAAATATTTTTTACATAATTATATTATTATACTTTTATGAGTACCTTATCGCAGCTCTTAAGCAATATGAAATTATCCATACCTATAAGGCAGTGGTTCAGTTTGGCTATGAAACAGGTCAGTTGTGGCAGTGTTGATATAAACCTCACTTGAACATTTCCAAATGATACTACAGCGCAGTGGTGCTACTGTATGAAAGCCAAGAATTACAATTGGCTTTTACAGGAGATAGTGAAGTTACTTTGTTTTACTTCACTGGTCTACACTTTCCAACTTTTTCAAGTTAGTCACTGCATACATAAAATAACCCTGTGCCCTTGGATCCTTACCTTTGGATCATGAACAAAAGTGTTCCCTTTACTCCCTGGTGGGAAGTCGCCTGATGTAACATATTTTAAACATTCAATGATGGTCTAGGATGAAATGGTAGATAAAGAAAGGTAAAACTGATTAACACTAGGATCTCCAAGACTTTAGAATGAAATATTAAAATTAAAAAACATTTAATATGGGAGGTTGTGGTTAAATACAGGCAATGTAGTCGTTATGAACATTTATAAAGTGAAATTTGCTAGTGTTTCATACAAGGAGGGGTTCTGCAATAGTGCTTCATAGCAAGTTACTTTATATGAACTGCTTCAGTAACATAACTACCCACACAAATTGGCAAAATTGTTCAAATAACTGATTAAAGCAGAAACCTATACTATAATAATAACATCATAAATGATTTGTAACAAAGGCTGAGATGTGAATTTTCACTAATAGTCATTCTCCTCCTTCCTCCTCCAAATGACTAATTCAATCAATTTCACAGGTGACATCATGATGACAAACGCATGAAATGAGGAATAATGATACCTACCGTTTTACCTGCCCCATTGGGTCCCACCAGCACTGTTAAAGGGCTGAAGAATGATATGACTTGCTTGTCTTTATCCTCCACTCCAAAACTTCTCACACCAAGGATGCTCATCTTCTCAATTTTAGACATTTTGACTTTTTCACTAGAAATTTAAAGGAATAAAACTATTTATATTTAATATTTATAAATCACACTAAGAGTTGTCTATAAACATTGAATATACTGTAGATAAAAACCAGCAACAGCCAAGGTTAACTCTTGGCTTGCTTGGTTAAACTGCTGCTATGTATGGGAAGCACCTGGAGAAATACACGTCTGGCCCTGGCAACATCGTCAACTGTGTGGATGATGTTGTGACTACTAAGTCTGTCACTATCTAACCAAGTCAGAAACCTTGGCTTTAAATTTAAATCTGGTGATGGAGCGGTGCTGAAATCAGTCAGGGGCAATCTGATGAATGGCATCAGGAAAGCCAAGGCAGCATATATCAAGAGGATCCTGGAGCACTTTGTGAATAATGACCCATACAGGATGTGTCAGGGCATACAGACCATCACTGACTACAAGAGTATCAACCTTAGCCGCGAAAGCAGCAGCTCCTCCAGATGACCAGGTACTGCCTGAGTCCCTAGCTGATGTGAAGAAGACTCTGGCAAGCTAACATACAGAAGCTGCAGGACCAGACAGTATTCTCAACTGCATGCTAAAGGAGTGCACGAATGAACTGGTAGAGGTGTTCACTGACATCTTTAACAACCCCCTAGTTTAGGCTGTTGTCCCTAAATGCTTCAAATACACCTCAATTCCCTTGGTTCCCAAAAAAATTATCAGTATCCTACCTCAACGACTAGCATCCTGTCACACTCACCCATTACCATGGAGTGCTTCAAAAGATTAGTCATGTCCCACATCAATATCTGCTTGTCATTTGCCACACTAGACGTGCATCAGTAAGGCCACCACCTCTACAGTTCCACTTAGGATGCCGTCACCAACGCAGTACATCTGGCCCTGGCCCACTTGGAGGGTAAAGACTAGTATATAACAATGTGGTTCATTCACTTCAGTTCAGTAGTACCATCATCTCCTTGCAGTGGGTTAATAAACTGTTCTCATTGGATTTCAAAATTCCTCTGCGCAACTGGGTTCTGAACTTCCTCACCAACAAGCCACAGGCTGAGGATCCATGGCAGCGCCTCCCACACCGTCTGCACCCATGCTGCAAAGTTGTGTCCTCAGCCCACTACTCATGACCCATGACTGTGTCAGCAAATTCAACTGTAACAACATAATCAAGTATTATAACACCACAGCTGTGGGGCTCATCACCAACAATGCCAACGAGACCAAGGAAATGACTGGTGACTTCAGAAGGATTCCTGTCAATCACACTTTTCTGTGCAATGGTGGCACAGGAGTGCAGCTGGTACAGCTTCAGGTACCTAGGAGTACACATCACCAAGGACGCATAGATACAATCACCGCTCTCCTGGAAGCATAACACAACCAACCCGGTGAAAACAACAATGAGACAGGATACATGGAGGAGGTGGAGAACTTGGCATCATGGTGCCAGGAGAACTGCCTCCAACTGAATGTCAGCAAAACTAAAGAGATGGTGGTGGACTTTTGTAGGCAACAGCAGCAGTCCTACACCCCCCTCCTTAAAATCAATGGGACTGCAGTGAAGAGGGTGAGCAGCTTCAAATATCTGGGCGTTCATGTCACTGAGGATTTGATATGGACTGTACACATCCGAGCTCAAGCCAGTAAAGCAATGTAGCGTCTTTACCACCTCAGACAGCTGAGGAAGCTTCGGGTCTCTCCGGCGATCCTTAAAACCTTCTACTCTGGTGCTGTACAAACTGTCCTCACTCAGAACATCACCTCCTGGTTTGGGAAAAGCTGTGCTCGCGACATCAAAGCACTGAAGAGAGTGATCCGGGCAGCGGAATGCTACACCAGATCTGATCTGCTATCCCTACAAGACATCTATACCAGGAGATGCAGGACCAGAGCGGCTAGGATCATCAGTGACCAGTTTCATCCCAGCAACCATCTGTTCGACCTGCTGAAATCAGGCAAACGTTTCAGAACGGAGGTGCTCAGGAGGAGCTTCTATCCACAGGCCATAAGACTTCTGAACCCAGACATGCCATCACAATCCTCACAAACCAGGGTCTATAATATCCATTGACTGCTCCCCTCTCTGTCACTGTCCCTACAATGCACCTCAAGGTTTTATTTATTTATTTACTTACTTATTTATTTGTTGTTTGTTACTTGCCTTTTTGGTGTTTGGTTGTTTGTTTTTACTCATTGTAAATTTTTTTTGGAATGGAACCACACACAGTCGCCTGTTAAATCAGGGCACATTTCATGGCCATTTACATGACAAATAAACTCTTTTGACTTTGAAAAAGGTACAACAGAATCTCCACTTCCGATGGGGACTGAGTAGAGGTGGATTTCCACCACCCATCATCACCAACTTCTATAAGTGTGCCACAGAAAGCATCCTAGCCACCTGCATCTCAGTCTGGTATGTAACATCTCTGAGCCCTGCCACGGGTAAAGAGTGGCCAATCCATTACTAGCACTCACAACCCACCATCCAGACCGCCCACAACAAACAGTGCGTCACCACTGCCATCTAGAAAATGCTATTAGAGCCTGAGGGCCAAAATCACTGAGCTCAGAAACAGCTTCCTACCACAGAATGTCAGGCTGTTAAACTCACTGCTTGTACATCCACAGTATATTAATATTATGTTGGATTAGCATTACATATGTATTTATTCATTTTTATATTATTCGTATTTATATTTACCTATACTTTTTCCATTTATTTTTTTACAATTTCTTTCTCCTCACTCTGAGGACCGTGGAAGTTAATTTCATCCGCCCTTGTGTATAAGGGTGTTCGACAATAATGTCAATGCATGCCTGGCAACGTAGGAAAAGCACAGAGCAATAAGCTAGCCGCTGTACCATACAATATTAATCAAAAGCGTTTGCCTGAAGTAGATTTAACGCTTCAACGGCATTTTCTACATAGCAACACCATATGTCAGGCTTTGTACAGTAACCAATTTGAGAAAAGTGGCTCAAAATAATTATTACCGACAAACTTCCTCAGTCTAGCAGCAGCGGAACACAAGCCCGTTCGCGCTCTTGGAAAGTTGTCCGATCGCGTCACTTCCGTTTCTCGAACGCCAACAATGTGATTCGCGATGCCCAAGATGCCTACTTCCGCTTCCGGTTTATGTTTCCGGCGTAGGTTTAATGTATGAACAGCCATGAAACCCTTTTGCTAAGCCGTGAAAATTTCTTTTTGAGGCGGTGAAGTGAATATTGCGTGGTGTAAAATCCTTTCAGCCAGTTTTAGAAAAAACACACTTTTAAAAATAGGCTTTCGTTTTTACAAGAGATTTATTCGTGCAACAACGTACACACAATAATCTTACCCTTGACATCTGTGAGTAGTGCCTGTGTGTGCAACATTCTGAAAAGTGAATCATAAAATAATTAAATTTAGTAAAAGTCTGACTAGTGGAAAATGACTGAAATGCACGAATGTTGTAATAACATGTGGTTTATTAGAGTAAGTGAAAAACATTGATGTGTAAATGGATAATATGTGATCGGATTAAGTTCCAGCAGGTTGCAGTGAAGACTGACTGTGACAACTCCACTGGTTTCTAGGACAAGAGGAGGCATGGCTACAGCTTTCTGTGATTTCAGTGCTTTACTTAAAATTCTGGTCAGGACAATTTGTCGCCCTCGGTCCAGAGGAAAAGTCTGTTTATTAAGGACGAGAAGAGCTTTATTAGGGATGTCATGGCAGTAGTATCTTTGTTGATCATAACTAGGCATATGCGTTAGGGTTGGCATGTTGTTCAGGTGTAGGTTGTGCACAATTGTGTGCGAAAGGCCGTCTGTGTGTGATTCTGAACAGAGAAAAATGCAGAGGACAGGAGGAAATGGAAACAGTTGATCCACTGTGGCGACCCCTAACGGGAGCAGCCGAAAGATAAAGAAGAAGAAGAAACCGTGACCGGAGCTGAACAACTGCGTGTTGTCTCCCCGTGCGCCACACTCACTAGGTCTACTATTAATAGAAAAGTAAAGTAACACGAGAGCAAGTATAAATAGCAGAGCAGAAGTAGGAAGAAAGTATAAACACTGGCAGCATTGCAACTCAGAACTGTGATCTCATGAGCTTATGTTTACTCACATTACTCAGCCAGCTAATGAAATTTTTCTTTATGTAGAATCATTTCCAAGTATTCATTGTGCAGCACTTCCCAAATACTTAAAAAAGGGAAAAACCATTGTTAGAAATAAAGAAAGTCTAGTCCTTTTTAGGTCTTTGGTGGTCAAATGATTAAAGTTTCACTCACAAGGCAACGGTGCATTACAAAAAACAGAACACAGAAAAAAATTAGCAGTGTGGAATGTGTGCGAATGAAAAAAGTACCAGTTCTCAGTCTGGAAGTAGTTTGGGCGTAAAACAATATGTCATATCCTGAGAGCAGTTTTGTGTAGGATGTTATATTTAAATAATTTTTTCTGGAGTTCAATTAATTTATAATGCTACATTAATTTATAAATATTTGTAGTGACCGTGTAACATGGTTTTCAGCCTAAAAGCTTTTCTTATAATTATTTTAAACTGAAGTCAATATACACTGCCATATTCTGAAACTGCAAAGACAACATTGCTGGCTTGTGAGCTATATAATATATAAGGAAACATTCAATAACATTTCCAAATTACACATAGTTTTAAAACATATTGCTAGCTTAATATTTTATTAGAGTTTATTTATTTATACTACAGCTTTACATCCACTGCAATAGTTTCTGGGAAATTGGAAAATTGAAAAAAGTCATACTGTTTTGCCTTGAAAAAGGGCTCATATGTAGTTATTAAATTAATAATTTAATCACTGTTTGTGCTAGTTGTACAATAAAAATAAAATAATGCAAGTTTGTCCATTGATTCATCATGATGCTTCTTGGGGCTTTCTTGACTTTGTGACTTCATGGCAAATGGTGATGGGCGTTTTTTTAAACCTCCACGCAAACTTCCTTTTCACACAGCTTTAAAAGGATGTAAGTGGTTATTACTATCATTACCAGCTGTCACTTCAGACTCAAAACATGAAGAAATACTTTGTGATCCTCTGCACCTTCTTTTTTTTTCACAGCGGATACCAAGATACAGCGAATGTGATGGAACAAATTATAGAAAACCTTGAAAAGATAAAACATCAAAAATTACACTTTAACTCTGTAAGTAGTAATATTTTATTTATGTTGTCTTGTGGCAAGATATCACAAAGGGGTGATGTGTTCCTCTATGCAGCTGACTAAATGCAAAATGCTGAACTGAGATAGCATCCTGTATAAATATATAGACATCTTAGATCTTAGGGAAAAAAAGGCATTTGTTTAAATATATATATATATATATATATATATATATATATATATTAAACAAATGCCTGCATACAAGAACTACAATTACATTAAATGCTGTGTATTTCTTCATATAGGATGTGCAATATTGCCATGGCTGTAGAACTGACTGTCCATTCTGTTTTTCTCCTGTGTAAGGTGGACCTTGAAAAGCCAAGTGAAGCCATGAGAGACAATTGTGTAAGTTCTGGTTCCTGATAAGTATTCCTTATCATTTTCTCCAGCAGTTTTCCTACAGTACCTTCACTGTTGGGTGCAGAGTTCTAAATTGTTAGCAGATGCTATGAAAATAAGTAAGGGTTTATTTTTTTAACCATACTTTCTTTGCATTTCTGTTGCAGTGTAGCTGTGTAGCAACATTTGCTAAGCAGCTATCGAAGTTGGTGCAACATATTAACACTACAGATTCAACTCTGAAGACAAAGCTGCAGTACAACGCAGAGTTCCTATTAAACTTAGACAACAAGGTCAGTTTGCAAAATTTTTATTTATATATTAATAAAGATGTCCACAATTACAGCTTAACATCAGCACATGACATGTGATGTGATAACATTTCTGTGTATCTACATTTGAGTATGGCGATAAGCACATCCTGTTAAACCACAGGCTTTTTGGATGCACCTAAGATTTTTTTACTAAGAGCTTTAGCTATGCAGTGTAGATCTTGCAGTTTTTTTTTTTTTTATGTGTGGTCACTGCACTGTATTTTTTAATATATCTAAGTTCAAAATTGTACCGATGAAACCATGAAATTTCTGGTTACTGTTTAGGTTTGTTAAATCTCGCAGATTGCTTTATTCAGATTTACATGCTTAATTATTCAGTTTAGTAATGCGTGGTTATCATTTATTAATAAGTGAGAATGTATTCTAAACATCAAATTCAGCATATCGCAAGAATAGCAGTAGCAGCAGCAGCATCAACAGCAACATTAATAATAAGGGCCTGGGCCTGGGTCTTGGTGACATCTTGAAACAGTAAATTCAGACATATACGTATGGATCATGGACAATTTATTTCCTTTGTTAAAGCAAAATAAATTGTGAGGTTTTACATGCTTTCAGCCAAAAAGTGTGACAACTGCCCTTACGATTTACACCTTTACCAATTTGTTAATTTCCTGCTGTTATGAAAAAATGTTGATGTTCTGACTTTACTTGAATTTAGAAACTAGTTTGCTATCCTATTGACATGTTTTCTGCTTTTCAGAGTACTTTGCTCAGTGTCACTGCATATCATGCATTTTAATGATAACTTAATAGAACCATATGCCCATGTACATTTCTTTTTTCTTTCTAAGGATAAAGGTGATTGCCCACCGGATAAGTTTCAAACTACATGCTGCAGAAGGAAACGTAGATCAACAGGCATCGCCCTAAAGGCATTCATCAGCTTTGCCAGAAACACATACGAGAAGTGTCCTTAGTAAAGATCCTGCTTCTAGTTTACTTGCCAGGTTAATTTGACAGATTAAAAACTATACAAAGGGCAAAAAAACTGAAACAAATTTTTGTTGTGAACTAAAGGGATGTTAGCTGTCCCTCATGCATTTCCTTTTTCTATATGACTTTTTGTATTTCTCTTGTCATTGACAAATCCCCGCTTTTGTTTTGCCATCTGACAAGCCTTGTGTTTGTTGGGACCGTGCACTCCACTAGTTTGAGGGGAGTTGTGTTCAGCAGGTGTAGTTCTCAACACTATTCCAACTACACCTCTGCATTGTATTTATTTATTTATTTATTTATTTATATGTTTATTTACTGATGGGTTTATTTATTGAATTATTAAATTATGTATTAGATTATTTATTTTATGACAGTTAGAATGTAATAAATTAAGTTGCTTTTGACTTGAAAAAGTAAGTATGTCAGAACACTGCTGACTTGTTAAGGTTCTGTTTTTTGGACCAGTTTCTCTATGTCATGTTGTCATGTGTTTATACGAACACTGGAGGGCAGTATCAACCAAAATGAGATTCTGTGTTTTTATCATGGGGATGGTGTCTGGCCCTCCTGTTGAGTGATGATCCATTACCCCGTGACAGTTCTAGTTCTACCAGCAAGATCATTAACTGTCTCCATAAGCAGGTGCCTGAGATGTCTAAAAAGTCTATTCTTCATGGGTGGGAAAGTATGCTTTTTATTTTAGGCAAATGAATGATAGAAAATGAACACTTGTTTTTGATAATAAAGATCAATTTTTAAAGCAGCCTACTTCATCAATGGTTTCTTTTACACCTGCTTTGAAGAGAACTGACAGCTTAATTGATACCCCCGCTCACTTGTCCTTGTTCCCAGATCCAGAGCCTTTCCCAGAATCACGGGACATCGGGCTAGGGCGGTGCACCCTGGATGGAACTCCAGTCCACTGCAGAACTAAATTAATAACTAAAACAAAATTTATACATTGCTTCATTGCTTTGAATTATATGGCATACAATGAGCAGTCACAAATAAGCTAACAAAATCTCTTCAGTCATGCAAATGCATCTTACAACCTTTTCTCTTACCCAGAATTTAGCAAAGCGGAGTCATGTTTGTCCAGTGTGAGTGAAACAGGCTGTGCAAAAGCAGCATGCTTTGTGTTTTATGCCTCATGCTGAATTCGGTATTGAGCGTCCCGGAATAGCTCTGTACTTCATGTCCCAGGATGATCTCTGTTCCATACATCCCAAAATGAGCACTGCACTGCATCTCTTATTATAAGCTTTGTGCTTCTCAGGTGAAAGCTCTGACATATTCCACTAAAAAACTGAAAGCAAACATTTTCCTTTACTTGGTTCTTTATCAAGTTTTTGATGTGCGCTAGACAGTCTAGTCTGCCTTAGGAAATTTGGATTGTATCGTGACTCTCAAGTATTTAGGCTGAAGCTGAGAGGGGTGGTGCAGTTGGAAATACATGAGAAATAAATTCAAGGAAAATATTGCTTGGAAAGAAGTCCATTTTGGAAGCATTCTCTCTAGTCTCACCGCTCAAGGTACAGTGAAGTCAGATTTCAATTATCTCAGATCCAAAAGGTTCAGTGAAGCACAAGACCCTCATGTTTTAACAAGTAGCACTGTTATTTTATCAGTTTTGTATGAATAACACATGGTGTAAAGATGTCAATGACTATTAGCTGAGACAAGTAGGAAAGACATCAGATGCTGTGGCTGATGTGGGTAGAGGCAGCTACATACATGGGAGAGGGGCCAATATCAACAGTTATTCATAAAAAGGGCTTTGTTTACATAAATGAAAATAAAATAAAAAAAAAAAAAAAAACAGGGACACCGATCCTTCACCTTTAAGGCAAAAGACAAAGACTAACTCAGGCACAGGAATAGCAGTAATGGAGAAATGGTTAAGGGGAAGCCAATCCTGGGAACTCTCTTATTTCATGCTGCCCCCTCCTCAGATCTCCCAGACTGAGCTACTTATATGGTCAGCCCTTAAGTGGTAGCATCTGATCATCATTTCTTTGGCTGCGGGGGCAGACAGTGGAAAACATTCATGGTTCTTCAAGCCTGGGAACCACCAAATTCAACACTTTTTTATGCACACAATCACTTTACAGATGTTCAGATGTTCATACACAACTGTACATAAATCCTGTACAATGCTGCTGGTTCGCACCACAACTACCTCAGCCACTTTATTGAACTCACCGTGTGTATTTTTGTATTTATTGCTATTTTTTGCTCTGTGGAAGTGCATTTTATCCACTTTATGTTATCCTCTAACTGTCTGAGTGTAGCACCATGGGCCATAGAGAAATGGTATTTCAACCCTACTGTATACTGCTATATGGATGGGCTGAAGCACACACAGTCTCCTGAATCACGGCACATTTCACTACATGGCATACTTGGTAACCATGTACATGAGAGATAAACTCTTTTGATCTTCTTTTGATCTTTGATCTTTGATCTTTGACAATAAAGATCTCTTTTTCCAGTCCTTTATCGGAGATAAATATCGATATGTGACATGTTGGGCTGAGACAGATCACGCAGTTCATTACAGGTCATGCACAGTTCACACCAGTCCACTGTACACAACCCACACCTGGACACAATGATCAATCATGATCAGCAAATATAAATTTGTCATCCATATTTAAGCCCTTATTGTCCACTGGACAAGCTTTCCCCCTAAAGCAAGTAGCTGAGCATACAGATCTGTCCTGATCACTGCTCACTCTGTCCTATGAGTTCCAAATAAAAGCACCTGAGACCCCAGAAAGTAGTAGCCATGCCTCATCTTGCCTTTGAAACAGACTTACCATACCCTATTTTTGGTAAACTAATGGAGCATTGAAAGTATCCCTGTCTGCTGTACATGCAAAACGTCCCTCTCGGCTATGAAGCATTTTCAAAACCCTCTTATTTCCTTATAGGTCTGGGTCACACTCTCTATAGCTGCTAATAACACCAAGTGTGCAACAGCTACAGGCAAAATTCTCACTCTTGAGGGTAGAAGCGACAGAGCAGCTCTGCCACAGTGAAGAGTCTGCACAAAATGTACTTGTTCAGTATGTCCACCCCTCACCAAGATGCAAAGTGTGACACTGAATGTTGGTATAGCAGGCCAGAGATATGGGAAGATGTGTTTAGAAGTGTTAGAACAAGAACGAGTGGGTCTCCTCCTCTTTGACCTACCTGGCTCCTGGGGTTTGTTGCAACTGGCTGATTGTTGCTACCTGTAAATTTCCAGCATGAGGAGCAATGGAACTCGCTTTCTCACACCTCCAGCCACTCCAGCATGCTGCTTCTGTATATGCCTCACAGCCAAAACCTTGATGTCCAGACTCATCTGTGAGTCTCAAGTGGAGCCAGTCTGACCAAACTGGCCTTAAATGACATTTAGTGTTGAAGCAGAACAACCCTCTCTGGACCTGGGGGGATGCTGATATTTCATTAACAGACAGCCTGAGCATAGCCATATGAGAAAAAGACAGCAGTATTGATTCCTACTTAGATGTTATGTCTGGATGTTGTCTTGAAGTCCCAGGAGAGGACCTCTGGATGTCTTATAAACAGCAAAGTGTCCAGGCAAGGCAAGGCTTGTTATTAGTGGAGTGTTGCAGCTGTACAGCTGTGGATCTGTAAATGACATCAGAAATAGAGCTGAGGTTCACCCCTGCACTCTGTGGAGAAAAAGAGAGAGGTAGAAGACCTGTGCTCCAAAGCCATAGACTGTATAGCAATCCCCAATGCACCAGTTAAGTTCAGATTCTCTTTTCGGCAAAAAAAAGTTTCCTCATAAACTTGATATTATGCCAGACGCAATTATTTGCAGGTTCCGTGTTGTGCCTGGTGAGGTTTAAAATAGAAAATGTATTACGTACGTGTGTTACACTCAATTTCATGAAGCAAGTGAACAAGAAAGGATCAGAATCAGCACTGCATTATTACTCATCAGTCCAGTTCAGTTCAGTTTCCCTGGCCCACTTGTTGTGCTGAAGGTTGTGGGGAGAACAGGCTAAGAAGCCACGGCTAGACCATACTAGTCTCTGCAGAGGTCTCCAGCTCCTCCAGGAGAATTTCCAAGCATTCCCAGGATATAATATCTAAATTTCTCCAGCATGTCTAGGGTCTGCCCTTGGGTATCCTCCCAGTGGGAGGTGTCTGGTACAAATCTTGCGGGAGTCAACCAGGGGGCATCCACACAACATGCCCAAACCACCTCAGCTGGCTTCACTGGCTTCACTGGATTCAAAGGAGCAATTACTCTACTCCAACATGCCTCTGAATCACCCTTTCATACAAGGTCTGCTGGCCATTTTGGCCACTTGGATCCACCATCTTCTTCTTCAGTCAGTGCCCACGGCTCATGACCATAGGTGAAGATGGAAATGTAGACTGGGCAGTAAACTGGGAGTTTTGTGTGAAGACTCAGCTCATGTTTCACCACCACAGATTGATACAGTACCTGCAAATCTGCCAGTGTTGCACCATTCTACCAGTTTGATCTCCCATTCTCTTCATCCTATCACACATTGTTCTTGTTCTTGTCCTTCTTACTAACTACTTGTTCTTCTCCTATATCCCCCTTGTGATAAGAGCTCTGTAACACCTAAATTTCTCATTCGTGGGATAATAAAGGTTTATTCTATTCTATTCTATTCTATTCTATTCTATTCTATTCTATGAACAAGATGCTGAGATATTTCAGCTCCTCCCAGTTTTAATTCATGATGATGAGTGCAATGGCCTGGCATTCAATCCTGGATTCATGCCTCCTAAGCACCTACTGATTCTAGACAGGTTCTGGGCCACCTTGACTTTGACCACAACAAGCATTTTATGTAAGTCGACTTGCTCACATTTTGAGCATGATGATGAAGTTCATTTACTTCTGTCTCCCGCCTGAGCATTTGTCAGACCAGACAAACCCTCACATATTACACATACTGCCCTAGCTTGCTTAACCAGCAATGTCTCACATCTGACAGCAATAACAAAAGCCCTACCTTGTAATTTGTTATTCATACATGCATCATGCACTTCCTAAAATGTTATACTTCCTCTACTTTGTCAACATGAGTGTACCGCAATGTACAGTACTGTTATGTCCTAATATGTTCCTGTTGTGTTTGGGGGGCTGTTTGAATGTTTACAGGTGTCCAACTGCCACTGGTCCTTCATCCTGCCAGTCATCATTATTGACTATACATCACTGTTGCACCCAAAATTCCCTGTGTTTGCTCATTGTTCTTATCCCCATCCAAACCACTGATATTCAACAACTTAATATTACAGTCTTTATCCCTAGGCACTTGGGGGTTGTAACAAGTACATGTGAACTGAAAGCATTCGTGCCCATAAAGTAACCCAGTTGTGAAGCACTCTTACCTGTAGGCTTGCTGCATATCATTTATATTTCTTTTTTTAATCTACTGTTCATCACTCTGGGTCATTGTGAGAAGAAATACTTTGTAAAAAATAAACTGAATTAAAAGCAGCAAAATATCATTTTAGCAGATTATTTTAATGCTGTTTGCTATTTGCATGGAATTTCCAGCGCCAGAAATTGATATTCTAGAACAGTCTGTTCCACTGCGTACGTGTGTGATGCGATTAGCTCATTTCAAGCTAACAGAATATCTGGTAAAGTTTGACTTGAAACAAATCAAAATAAGTTATATTTATCCCTCTGGAAACGTTTTAATAACTAAGCTTGACAGATCTTTGATGCAGTTCTGGGATTGTTATTATTATCTTTCTACTCAACAGCTGTAACTTTATTGTTCAGATTTCTCTTTAGACAAAGTCACAAATCAGTGGAGAAACTTGTCTACTTCCAGTACTACCCCCCCCATCAGCTTCATTGGGTTTTTTTTTCAAGATTTATTAAATGTCCTGCTTTTAAAGCCTTTACCAAGGTATTCAGGAAAGAAACTGTTACTACCTCTGGCTACCAAAAACATCTGCTCAGCGGAAACTACTTTAAACTACTTGGGTTATTTGGTGCTGCCTGGGTTAAAGCACATGAGAGGTAAAAAGTAATGATACATAATATACCACCAAACTGTACAGTATTACCCTTGAAGTCATTCAACACCCCCACCCCCTTCAGCTCTCCTTGTCACCAGTTCAGATTTCTATTTGTATTTGTATGGTATAAAAAACACACAAGGATCTGATTTGTATGTTTTATTATGTATTATCAGACTTAACAAAATTTAATCTTGTTCACTTTATTACATTTAAAATAGCTCAGTTTAGTATATTTCTTTGGGTGTGTGTGTGTGTGTGTGTGTGTGTGTGTGTGTGTGTGTGTGTGCGCGCATTCGCACACGTGTGGAGCATGTGCCGTGTCCAGACAATAATAACAAATTACGTACTGTCAAACTTTATTACCTTCTCATTTTTGTGTCTGTGTGTCCAACAATGCTTTCCCTACATCCTTGGTGCAATGTTTGACATGAGAACTTTTGCAAGCCTTGTCAGAAACCAAATTTTACATTTTCAAAGTGGCCTTTTTGGAGTTTAATGAATTTGGCTACGTGAAATCCAAATTTAGGGTGAGAAGTGCCTGTGTACTAAATCTCAGGTCCAGGCATTGAAAAACAAAGCCATGTGTAAAGGACAAACAAACAGAAATTAAGCTTTAGAGACACAGGTTGTTTTCAGTTCAAGAAAGTGGCAATGAAACCTTTGCTAAGTCCCTTTCAGCACTTTAGCTTAACACATCCTTCAAACAGACGGTTGGTATTTCGTATCTGACAAGAAAAATACACAGCATACTGTGTTTGCAAGAACCATTTCATACTGCAGATAGGCCAGAGGGACATTTATAAAGTGGGCGGTGGTGGCGGAGAAGTAATAGTAGTTGGTAAGTGCCTAACAGTAGGCTGTGAGCAGTTAAAACACCAACTCAGCTGTAGATATTTGGATGGTGGCACAAAAACAATTTTAAGCCTCTTTACCCAATACCGTTGGTCGCTCAGATGTCCTCAGGCACACAGAGGCCTGATGTAAACCTCCCGATCCAGGCAGCCAGTTACACTCTTTGTCCAGGCGACCAGAAAGATTGATCCCTTCAGGTTGAAAAGGAATCATGGAGTTCTTTCCCCCCTTCTCTAGCACACAGAGAGACTAGACCTCCTGTAGCACCTGTGCTTTTAGAACTGATTTGTTGAATTTCATACAGTCAGCAATTTAATTTATATATGTAAACTGCTAAACTCAATAGTATTGTCATGGCATTGAAGCTGGGAGTCATACTGTAAATGGAATCCTAAGGTTTCAACTTACAATACATTTTTTTCTGTTGCTCTGTTCCTTCACGGCATTTTCAATAAAGACACCCAATTACGTTTTTCTCAGTTTCCTTCAGGAGGACTGAACTCCTGTCTTGCAGACAAAAATAACAGAAGACACTGAAAAGATGTAGTTTTGACTATGGATATACAGTAAGTATCAAGTCAAGTCAAGGTTTATTTGTCATGGGTGGACAACACAACATAGCAGTGTTGTCACCATGAAAAGTTTTGTTTCCGGGCATCCTCAGTAATATAAATATGTATATGTATAAATAAAGTACAAGAAGTTAAATAAATACTTGAATTAGGAAAGGAAAATAAATAGATAAATAATAAATAAAAAGAGTAAATAAATAAGAATAGGGTATGAAAATATATGTGTGTGGGGGGGGGGGGGGTAAGAAGACACAGCAACCAAGCCAACAGCACACAGCAACCAAACCTACAACAACACACCACCGGTAGTTTTACACAATGGGAGGGGGGGACAGGCATACAGACAGACAGACGGACCCTAATCGACTGTTCCCACTGTCAGAGGGAGGGGTCAGTGGTTTAGCAGTCTTATGGTGTGGGGGGAAAAACTGTCCTGGAACCTTTTTGTCCTTGTCTGCACACTTCTAAAGCGTCTTCCGGATGGGAGCAAGGAGAATAGTTTGTGGCTGGGGTGACTGCTGTCCCTCTGGATGTTAAGTGCCTTCTTCTTGCAGCGCTGGGTGTGGAGGTCCTGCAGGGCTGGCAGATCAGTCCTGGTAATGGTCTGTGTTGTCTTGACCACTCTTTGCAGAGTATCAGTATCTAAAGGCATCTCCACTCAGAAGAGAAGCTATTCTGCTGTAAATAAATCATTAAGAAGCAATCTCTTTCAGTGTGAGGATAGCTATGATAATATATATTATTATATCATATGATAATGTTATCATCATATAGTATATAATGAATGTTTCACATAAAAGGTGTTCTGACTGACATTTGACCTCGTGGAGAAGTTTTTTCAGCCTGGCAAAGGCAATATTGATTTCATTCAGTATGGATGCATGCTTATTCTGGTAATATTTGATTTGGAAAGGTTTTTATTTAATGTGATTTTACACAGCTGAATATTTTATTTCAGGAACTGTACAAAACCTGAGGGAATTATATTGTGCATCTGGATGGCAAAACATACAGGGGGCTTGTGGTGTTTAGAAAATGCTACATTCGACACACGCGTCACTACCTTTACAAAGTCCTCCAGGTGCTGTGGAGGAGGTTTGCTCTGTCTCCATCAGGACCACGAAGTGATGCCGCAAAGTGCTTCAGTACCACGGACAGCAGCCTCCCTTCAGCATTCCTCTACTTCCCCACACACGCGTTAACTCTTGCCACGAATCTGCACCTAGGGCTGCTGCATTTAATGTGTTTTTCCCAGACATGACCTTCTTGTCTTTCTGACAACCTAACTTTTATTCATTTCTCGGCAACTGACAGTTTACTCCCAACCGTTTCATTAATGAGAAGACAGCGCTGCCTTTTGTGCGGAAGGCGACGGGCCGCTCTCAGCCAACACGTCGCACTTTTGGAACGCCTTAAATGTCACCGTGATTCATCTCACAAGTTCGGATGTCGAAAGCAGACTTTGCTCACGTGATCTTCCATCATAAAACTCGAAGCATCGTGTGTATGGGCCCGTGATGCTGCTTTCTTTGCTTGAGGTCATTCAAGAGATGCCAAAAATAGAGGTAGCTTCTCCTTTATTTAGCTGAAAACACTCTCTGCCTTATGCATTTCACAGTCGGATGGACCGAAGCAGCAAGTGGCCTCTTTAGCGCAAATACAAATTGAGCGCAGTAGTCTGACTGTTTCATTTTCTTACAGCACAAAAAAAAATATCAGGCGCGTTCCGAGTTGTGCCGGACACCAGCCAGAATTATGAACTTCTTAGCGGTTGTACGTGGGTATTGAGGATTTTCTTTCCTTATCCACATCGGGAAGATATGAGTGAGTGGGAAATGCATTAGTGGTGCAGTCTCTTCCTCCTGGATGTCATGCTACATTAAGTTCTTATTCAGACATACTGCCCCACTTCCTCTGCTTGAATTATTAACAGACAAATTGGACAGCTTTATATAATCACATATTACTTGTCCTGCACTCTATGAGTAAAAGAGAACAAGGAACTGTGACTGAGAATAGGAAGGCTGAGCTTTGATTTATGAGGTTTGTCACATAGCCTCAAATTGGGTCTGCGAGCAAGAGTGCACGTCTGGGCTGTATATGTGGAACGACACACAAAGTGAATGCTGAAAACTATTTTTGCTCCTCATGTATTCTAAATGCTTCCTCAAAAGAGATGTTCTAAGCTATCATCAAAGGGTTTATATATATATATATATATATATATATATATATATATATATATATATATATATATATATAAATCACTGGGGTAAAATTAAGCCAAAAAGAAAAATGTGTGCATCAATAAATAAGCATTCATGCTCATCTTTACAGACACTGGCAAGACCGTCCTTTCCCTGGCAGTTTAGGAAGAAGTGCCATTCTCGAATCAGCAGAGTGTTTTCTATTACTTGTGACCCTGTTTCCATAGGCACTATTTTCGAATTTGTCTTCTCCCTCTTGGCTGATGTCAGACTTTGGTATAGAGAGGACACCTTGCAAATGTTTGTGTGATGCAGAGATGAGACAGGATGGGTGTGTGTGTGTGACTGACTGACACGTCACCTCTCATACCCCCCCTCCATCCTCCTCACCTGTTCACCCCCAACACACACCAGTGCAAACCCAGCAAACACTCATAACCACCGTTGTGTAACAGCTGACTTCCGCTACCAAAACCACATTCGGGACAACTCGACTGACAACGGCCGCTCGACTTCCCTCCACGCTGACGGATCATTTTTTTGGCCCATGTGTTGGGATGAGATGGAAAACACAAACGGGGGGGGGGGGGAATATTGTAAATGTTGAAATAAATGACAGTAAACGTCAGGCGCCTGCATAATTTCGCGGACCGGAGCAAACTGGCCATGGAAGTCCTACACATGGATCCCGCGGTTCGGTGCGCCGTTTTGTTAAACGCGGCTTCCACGCTTTGCAAACGCGAATAAACGCACAAATAAACGTCTGGTTTGCTTTCCACAGGGTGGCCTCAACGAGCCGCTTGCAGAAGAAATGGCTTGAATTTCAGAAGTCGTAATTCTGCGGCGTTTTTAGTATATGGGAATAAAGTAATACTGTCAGCGCGCTTCTTGTGTATTAAAATAATAATAATAATAATAATAATAATAATAATAATAATAATAATAAGAAGAAGAAGAAGAAGAAGAAGAAGAAATAGCGCAAAATGAACAAGAAGCGTCCGATAACGCTTATTTCTACGGATTTATTTGAACTTGAAGTAACGATAAAAAAGCAGCCGCGTCTAAGCCGGCTGCTGCGCTTTCCTCTGTGCGGCGCGCAGACGAGTGAAGGAAGACGTGTGTGAGGGGCGACGTGGGCAAGACTGAGGGAAGAACGGGTCGTTTGCTGAGGAAATATCACGACGTGGCAGACGTGGGCGCTTCGTATCTCTCGCCTCCGACTTGGAAGGAGCGGACGCGGAGGAAGCCGCCACGCTGAGGTAAATATGCCCTTTTTACTCTGTGTTCGTCACTTGGACTGGATATGCGGTGCCCGGTCTTTCTTTCTGTATGATGGAACGTTTTTCGCTTTCTTGCAGAGGAACGCAGCACGAAATGGAATTTAAGTAAGACGGAAGATGCAATTTCTTAAAAAACGGACCCCGCTGTGCTTTCCCCGCACCGCTTCAATGAATGGGAATGCGGATGAACTGAAGGAAATGGACGGGAGGCAATGATATCAGGCGAGATACAGTCGGCGGCAACACTTCTGCAAGGACATCCGTGAATTTAGAACCCGTGACAAGACATCAAGATCCGTTTGCTTAACAAAAACAATAAATAAATAAATAAATAAATAAATAAATAAATATTTTTAAGTTTTTTTTTTCAGGATCGCAGGCTGTTTTGCAGGTAACCGACGGGTTTCAGTGGACTGCATGGGCAGCAGGACTATTATAAACTAATGGCATACAGACATGCTTTTATATCCTGCTCTAAGGCACTTCGGGTGTGAAAAATATTCCCTTGTTGGAGCTAAAGTGTTATTTCAGCTGTATTTATACCAAACAGACTTATCGTTTATAACTTTGATCTGAGACGCAATGAGATGAACCCGCCTTTACAGACGCGGACGGGAACAAATCAGACAAACGGATCAATAATCTGTATCGATACCCACAAATATATAAATATATATACAGCTAATAATAAGCTTAGCCACTGTTTGCCCAAGTTTTCTTGCAGGCATGAGGTGCGGAGGTCGGAGAAACTCAAGCTGGATGACGGACCTCATCATTCGGGAAGCAGAAGGGATAAAAACCCAAGAAAAATGTTGCATTTGCTTTGTGGCTTTGGGAGACTTTGGGGCTTAAGCGCCAGCAACAGCAATGTTGCCGGGAGGCAAAAATCAACAAGAAGTGCGACATAAAGATATCGATGTCCTTTGGTGATGTGAAGGTGGCGAACTGGCTGCTGGTTTGGGAGAACGCGATGTCAGAGCTTGCGGACCACCTGGTCCTCAGCGCTCCTGCTCTTGCGTCATTTGCTGGGAAACTGTGCTTGTTTCAGTCTGGCGAAGTTATGAGGTGAGGTCCGCGGCCGCAAACAGAAGAAGAAATGGATTTCAACTTCTCCACGGTGCACGACAGCGGTGTGTCGGAGAGAGACCGATCCACTCGTGTTTTAACGGGCTGCTTTCTCTCCTTGCTCATCCTCACCACCCTGCTGGGGAACACGCTGGTCTGCGCAGCCGTAACCAAGTTCCGCCACCTGCGCTCGAAGGTCACTAACTTTTTCGTGATCTCGCTGGCCATATCGGACCTGTTGGTGGCCATCCTCGTGATGCCGTGGAAGGCCGCGACTGAAATCGTGGGATTCTGGCCCTTTGGGTCCTTTTGCAACATCTGGGTGGCATTCGATATCATGTGCTCCACGGCTTCCATCTTGAACCTGTGCGTCATCAGCGTGGACAGGTATTGGGCCATATCCAGCCCGTTTCGCTATGAGAGGAAGATGACGCCGAAGGTGGCTTTCGTGATGATCAGCGTGGCGTGGACCTTATCGGTTCTCATCTCCTTCATCCCTGTGCAACTCAACTGGCACAAGGCTCAAGCCACCAGCTATTCAGACCACAACAACACGTACAGGCCGCTTTTGCCCGACAACTGTGACTCCAGCCTCAACAGGACCTATGCCATTTCGTCGTCTCTCGTCAGCTTTTACATACCCGTAGCGATAATGATAGTCACCTATACACAGATTTACAGAATCGCTCAGAAACAAATCAGAAGGATTTTGGCGCTAGAGAGAGCGGCAGAGAGTGCCAAAAATCGTCACAGCAGCATGGGGAACAGCTTTAGCCTGGAATCTGAGAGCTCCTTCAAGATGTCTTTCAAACGAGAAACCAAAGTCTTAAAAACACTCTCGGTTATAATGGGGGTGTTTGTGTGCTGCTGGCTGCCATTCTTTATCCTCAACTGCTTGGTTCCTTTCTGCGAGGCAACCCTGCCGAACCGGAGGGCGAATTTCCCATGCGTCAGCTCTACGACTTTCGACGTCTTCGTCTGGTTTGGGTGGGCAAACTCATCGCTTAACCCCATCATATATGCCTTTAACGTGGACTTCCGCAAGGCTTTCTCTATCCTCTTGGGCTGCCACAGACTTTGTGCAGGCACCAATTCTGTAGACATGCTCAGTCTCAACAACAATGGAGCTCCACCACCGTCGTCCCACTCCCAAAGTAAGGGGCACATCCCAGTAGAAGGGAACATGACCTACACGATTCCTCATACTATCCTCACCCAGGACGAGGAGGTGCAGGGGCAAGAGGAGGTTAGCAGTGGAGCTAAAGCTCTGAAGAAGTGTTCCCCTGCCCTGTCAGGAAATGTGGACAGTGACACAGAGGTTTCTTTAGAAAAGATTAACCCTATAACTTCAAATGGACAGCCTAAGACATGACGGGAGATGAACGCTTCTCTCATGCAAGTATGTTAAACTCCCAATATTGACATCAAAAGAAACATTCAAGGAAAATTTATATATAACAAACTTACAGATTGACCCAAACGTTACTATAGTATGAGTAAGCTGAGTATATTTGAACTAAGATTCACTGAGGACCTTTAATCATGTTTATAAACAGAACTCTACAGAATGTTACTACAGAAGGCACTTTATCCTGAATAACTATCTGCAAATCTCTTTATATAAATAGATATATGTATTATAAATAGCTAATGCAACAAATGTAATGAAACACAATTTTAATGTTACATGTAACCCAGAAAAGCCTTTGAATACATTATCCTCATTACGTAGGAGATGGAAGTTTATTAGACATAAGGTATTGCAGGGCAATTGTGGGTTAAGTCAGGTAAAACTGGTTATAAAGTTTATTTTGTATACTTTATTAAAATCTTATTGTTTTATACTTTATTGTGCTTTGCTATTTTGGTTAACTGCTTCAAAATGTGTCTTTGTGTACCGAATCTTTTTTTTTGGTTCAAATTCTCATGTAATGGTTTCACGCCGATGGAAGCTGTGTTTTATTTATGATAAGAACGGCTGCTCTGGCTAACACGGTCCTTTTGAAATATTAACCGAAAATCCGAAAGTAGAAAACCGAAACACTGGGAAACATACATATTAAATGTGAGGAATGAAATTAGGAGAGGTTTTGAATAAGGTGTTACTAGAACAGTCTTAGTCTGCTGTCCAAGTAAACTGAAATAAATGTGTGTGCGGTGGCCTTTTGGATAGGAGTCTTGCTATAAAGGGAATACCACCGCAGCAAAAATAAACCATAATGGATGAACTTCTCAGATTGTGTTTTGTTGCTCAGTTAAGCTGCTGCTAAACCTCTTTAGATATCTCCAATTTTCATAAAATTTCCTTGACCTGACAACCAGCTGTTTGCATACCTGGACTGGGTAAAAGGAACAAATGTTATTGTGCTTTTTTTTTTTTTTTTTTTTTTTACATTTTAAGAAATACAAATGAGTGGCAACCTTGAAATGTACCAAGAAACTGCAACTATTATTACAGTCTAATGTGAACATTTTGGTGGTGCAGCGAGTAGTGCTGTTGCCTCCCAGCACCTGGGCTGTTTGGGTGTAGGTTTGAATCCAGGTCAGCCAGTGTGGAGTTTGCGTGTTCTCCTTGTATCTGCATGGGTTTTTTTTTCCTGGTGCTCCAGTTTCTTCCCAAAGTCCAAAGACATTTGTTTCAGGTCGATTGGTCTTTCTAATTTGCCTATATCACTTTTGTGAGTGAGTGTTTGTGTGACCAGGCTTCCCATCCAGGGTGTAGTTTCATAGCTTAGTACACAACGATTCTGCAACCCCGACCAGACTACAACGGTTTATGATAATGGATGGATGGATGGCTGAATGGATGGATGGATAATTTAAGTTTAACCAAATATAATAAATAAAGACTTGTATGAGACAGTAGTCACATGGCATAACTTGCATTAAAAGCTTTAAAGAAGAATCCTGATGTAAATAAGTGCTTTGGGCGAAACATGAGGGGTTGGATACATGGTGGTGGTTTATCATGAGGTAATAAAGAGCATGCCAATGACACTAAGCATTTAATTTGTTCCTTAACAACATTCCATTTAATACATAATGTACCCGGCATAGAAAGGGGATATTCTGATGTCGATTTCTTTTGTCTGTGAAATGTTTGACATCCATATTCCACATTTGTAAGGTACATGTCAGGGTGGTGTGGTACCATGTAATTAAAGAGTTAATAGAGGCTTTGGGAATGAATGTAAATGCATCTTTTAAAAGCAGTTAAAAGTAAAAGGTATTTCAAGGGTTTATTGAAATAAAAATGTGGCAATAGCTCAATTTGGAGGCATTTGGGATTTCTTTGCCAGAGAATCTAATGTGATTTCAATTAATAAATGTGATGCTGGATTCACTATGATGGAGAATACAAACACAGAAGAAAACTTGCCTCCTTTTTTCATCAAACAAAATATACTTCCTCATTTTTTTTCCGAGTAGAGATTAAAGTATTATAAATCCATGTAAGATGCCTTTCTGGACAAAGCGCTGTGAAATCAAAGGTGTGGATCAGTTTCACCCACAATTTGCTCCTGTCAAAGCAACAATACTTTTGGGCAAATACTTTTGGGCAGACTGAACAAATTGTAGAAAAGACATTTCGAAATGTTTTAAATAACGTCAAATTGTATCTTGCAAAGAGATTCCTGTTCACAATATGTTTGATTTTATAAGGTACATCAAGTTAAACAAGAAAATCATAGTAAATATTTGCTTTAGCCAGTGGATTTTGCACCAGTGAGGGTTTATTGCTATGAATAACCACAAAGAGAATATTCAGTAGCAAATTTATTGAAAATTTGATCCTTTTAAAGACATTCATTTTGCCTCACATCCACAGCTGTGTAGAACTTATAGTCTTGCACATCAGCAGGCTGCCGGGCAACCCTGAACAGAACTTCATGTAAAGGCATATTTCTAGAACATATTTCTGATTTACTCTGACAAATACATAACATAACATAACATAACATAACATAACATAACATGTTAGTCCTCCATATTAACAAAGAACATCACCTGTTAGCACTAAGCTCAAGACAAATTTCTACAAATTCAAATGAGTCTGATGAGCAAATTAGGAATACAGGTTACACACATGCAAAGGACAAAAACTTGAGCAATGAATTACAAGAAGTTCTAAAAATATTACCGTACTGCCCTTATTGTCAGCATTGGCACACAACTGAATCTTCAAAACGTGGTCGAATTTATGAAGTACATTAACTATAACTGTATTGTTTGAATTCATGACCTCTATAACCCCCGATGGTTAAACTCTTCTGACATCTCCAAGTTATGGCTGAGCAACATAAATCTGCTGTTTTATTAATGAGTATTGTACAGTGTTGCATTGTGGATGTGAGCACAACTGCTTGTATCTAGAAATCCTTAACTATATTTATCATTCCTGATGCGCTGTTTTAAGTGTGAATATTTAAAATGGATGGAAAAAGTCCGATTTTTAAAAACGCGCCTCCAATAACTGTGAAATAAATGATGGACTTAATGTCAACCAGTGATCATGTGAATATAATGATTTAGTCTAAAATTAAAGCCTGCTGTATTGCACATTAAAAGTGTGTGCTTATTTGTCATTGCTGCACTGACTTATGTTAAAGCTCACTTGGATGCGGTAGAAATGTGCTGTTGTTTTAGGGGATTACCAACATTTAATATCAGTCAGGCAGAAATAAATTAGAAAAAAAAATTATTAGAAACAGCTGTCAAAATAACCAGAGGAGGATTTTTATATTATGTCCTCAGCAAAGCACAATGGTTCATATATAAACTGGCAGAGCAGATGCAAGGTAAAGTAGTTGTAGAAGTGCTAGCACACGTACTTGTGCCTGGGTGGAAAAATCTGTAATTACAAAAAGTGAAAATGTTTGCATGTTTATTATATTATGCAAAAAAGTCAAATCTGAGAAAACACTTCCCTAACAACTGAGAGGAAATATAAAAATGAACAGCTTACATGAAATCCAAAATAAAAGGGAAAAGACGAGCATTGTCACAGCAGATAAAATTTTTAGTCCACGTGCTAAAGTAGGTCAGGTCAATACCTGTATTCATTTTGAAATCAGTATATTTACACTAAATTTTACATTTACTCTTTTTGCGGAATTGATCTTTGATTCGGTAATTTTATTATTGATCAATGTCGTGTTTTCCGATTTGCCAGTTTATACTCACAGCTAATAGCTATGTCGTCTATTTATGATTTGCTGTATATAGATGTATTAGTAACAGTTCATGGTTAAATGTTGTTACAAAAAACATTGCAGGCATGTAAGAGTCTATTCTGCAGTTAACAGTTCCTGGTAAATTAAAATGGTAAAAATTTTTCATAGGATTTTAGTTAAAAGAAAGGTCTTTGTGAAAAAATGCTTTGTGAAAAAAGATTACCATCAAATGAACCATATGAAGAATTTCTGGTATGATAAGCAAATTCTTTCATACTGGATTTGTGAAAGCACGAGATAAAGGGTGAAGTCTGTTGTCTGGTTGTGTAACCACAGGCCTCTGAAAAGAGATTTTCATGCAACAGAATAAACATCCCGAGTTCCTCACGACACCTTAATGCTACATAAATATCATCTCTATAAAGCTTAGTCTGTCTGACAGTCTGTCTGTCTCTCTATCTGTTCACCAGTTTCTCTGTCAGTCTGCCTATCAGTCTACCTGCCTGTCTGTCTATGTCTGTCCTTCTGTTTCCAGCGCACAGCTTTGTTTTTCAAGCCACAGACTTGAAATTTGTCACACAGGTACTTCTCGTACTGAGCGACGTTTTTATGTCCTCAAGTTTATTAAATTCTTAAAAGGTCATTTCATACCCGGAAAGATTTTACTTTGCCCTTTGAAACACATTGTGAAAATGTGCATGTAGTTCCATTGTACACGTTGTTATTATTTGTTTTCCTTGACACACCTGTTGCTCTCTTTCACCCACGTGTTGCTCTGCATGTTCAACCTTTTCAGGGGACCAGAACTGGCAACAGGGAAGCCTGACAGGGAGGTGCTTCAGAGGTGGAAAAACGCCATCACGATCATCACCAGCATCCTCTGCATCATCACAATGCCAACATGCACTTGTAAATATTTGCAAATATTCAGCAACCACTAGAAAGGGGTGTGGGCCATTTTCTTTGCTCAGTTTTCTCCTGGCTTTCACTGTTCAGAAGGAGGGATAGAATGGTGTATTTTTGTTTGGTGTTTGTTATGGATATTAATTTAGAAATTTTTGTTTTGTTGGCTTTGCTCAGCCCCAGGGAAAGGGCTTGGTTACTAGGTGCTGGCTTGGCCTCCAAATTCCCCAGATCTCAGTCCGATGAACCATCTGTGGGATGTGCTGGAAAAATAAGTCCAATCCATGGAGGCCCCACCTCGCAGCTTACAGGACTTAAAGGATCTGCCGCTAATGTCTTGGTGCCAGATACCATAGGACACCTTGTGAGGTCTTGTGGAGTCCACGCCTCGAAGGGTCAGAGCTGTTTTGGTGGCACAAGGTGGACCTACGTAATATTAGGCAGCTGGTTTTAATGTGGTGGCTGATCGGTGTATATTTAGTTATAACCAATTTCCTTTAAATCATTTCATTGCGCTACAACCAGCAGGCATACTGCTTTCTGTGGTGTTTACCTGTTCGGCAGCACTAACAGCACCTACTGTGTATTTTAAATGCAGCCACTTTAAGGGTAATACCGTTTATTGATATGATGGTGATGTGTTATTACTTTTTACCTTTCCAAAAAAAAAAAAAAAAATTGTGAAATGTACTTTACTGTTTTCTTACACCGTATGAGTTTGGTTACAGC
This sequence comes from Heterotis niloticus, assembly GCA_018136845.1. Classification (NCBI taxonomy): domain Eukaryota; kingdom Metazoa; phylum Chordata; class Actinopteri; order Osteoglossiformes; family Osteoglossidae; genus Heterotis; species Heterotis niloticus. The sequence goes on from CM030888.1 coordinate 21,811,962, forward strand.
AAGCAGGGTTAAATGAAGATAAGGTGGCACTCGACCATGAGTGTTATTCACAGTGTGTGTCTGTCACTGCAGGAGCCTGCAGTCAAGGTTAATAAGGGGTCCTGGGCATGGCGTAGTTCTGCAACAGGGAGGAGGTAGTGTTTCCGAGCTGTTATGCAACTTGTCCGGGTCTGTGACTTGGTTCTGAGTCAGGAACATTAACATTGTTGCTTACAGGACTCCGGCTGGCAAAAGCGCAGAGGCACCAGATTGAGAGCAGTTTGGGTATTTTGATGTCAGAATTTAACTCTGGTCTTAGTCATCAGTAGCAAAAGGATTTATCCTGAAAGGGCTCAGTTTCTTCAGTATCTCCAATTTCTGTATTTCTTTACAATACAGCAAAGATTTTCTATTTTCATGTTAGTTAAATTTAGCTTAGTTATCTTAGTTCAATATTTACTCATAAAAAATAAACAAACTGTAACTATGTTTCTTAAATATTACTGTAGAGCATTAAGGTAATTCAATAAAGTAGCGCAGCTATTGAAAAATACAATTTTTAATTTGTCATGTGTACAAAAACAAATTTTTCTTGCTAATGATATGAAGATACAAATCCTGGCATAAATATGCTTTAAACATCTGCCAAGCTTTTTGTTAATAACATTTTATTCAATACTGTAAACATGCTGCTGTCTGAAAAACTGGCAAAAACCTGTGTATAAGGGGAATTAAAGTTATTTATAAATTAAAGCTGTATATACAGTAGGTAAAACAAGATGTATGATTTTTGAGTTTATATATAATTTACCCTGAAATGGGCTGGCATCCCATGGTGAATTGGTTAACCATGATGGATGGATGGATGGATGGATGGATGGATGGTAAACATTCAGCAAGGATTTAGTGAGGATTTCATAAGATTTCTCAGTTCATTGATCTTATACCCAGCTTCCTAGTGCATACATGTGCAGTTGCCAGTAAAGAATAAATGAGATGAACATCCTCAGTGTCAGGTTTATATGGAGCAGCATAATTATTTCCATTGTTAGTTGGACCGTCATGCATGTTTTAAAATTACAATAGGACTTTACAGGGATGGAGGATGCCACTATTCCACTTGCTTCCAGTACACTCAGAGAGACACTCGGTGATGTGTGCACCAGTGGGAGAGCTTTCACAAACTCACTATCTGCTTGTTTCATTATTCATCACATCAGAATCGGCGAAACGGGAGTGCCGTGCATCCCAGTGCCATTCAAAGGCGAGCATGACAGCTGCACCTCGGCATATGCTGGGATACTCAAGGACAGACAGTGTTTTTTAGAAGCAGTGTGGAGCAATTTTCTTAGCTCAGTAGGTTGTAAACATGGATTTCATGTGTAATTTCAGACGCATGACTCACACAGACACTGATAGCGTTGCTTCCATACGGCTCGCTCCTCTCAAAGCCTCTCCAGCTGGATCACGAGCAATGACTTTTTACTCAGTTCATCCAAGAGCCTGAGCCTTTGGTGGAGCTTGTGCACAAGACACACTCGGTTAAGTCATTTTGTCAGGGATCAACACATTAAGCATGTTTTCAGAGAATTGTCTCCTTTCTTGTCCGTCAGACTGAGTGACTGGGGTTGCAGAAAAAGCTAACTAGAAGAATAAAGCCCCATATGCTCTGTGAATACAAGCAAAATGTTTCCTTAGCTGTAAATGAGACACAGACTGGACCATAAAGCAAAATACGGTGCTCCTTTGAAACTCGGGCCCCAAATGTCACATGTGAAATCGCAACATGAAATTTTAAAGTGAGATATTTAAGCCTTGAGCACAGACATTCCGCATCACTCACATTTAGTAAATTCAAATCAAGACTTGAGGCTCAAATGTTTGCCCAGGCTGCAGTGACCTTGCTTGTGAGTTCAAGCATGTTGATCAAGTTATGCAACAAGGTTATACAGAAAACCTCAGGGATTATCTTGCTCTTCGACATTTTTATGCACCACGCTACCTTGCAAAGCCGTAATACGTCATAATTTACTTCTGCAAGTTATGTGTCTACACAATAAACAAAATATTATGCATTGCACTACAAAGAATTCATGTAGGTCTACTGGCGCCTAGAAAATGGCGCAGAACTGACATTTGGCCTGGAAAAGAAATGTTGAGCTGATCATAAAACTGCTTATTAGAAATTTAAATGAGGGTCTTGAGCCTTAAATTCCTTGGGCAAAGTATACATAAAACAAACAAATTTCATTTTCACAATGGCAAAAAAACCTAAATATTTTCCTCTTCCTATCAATTTTTATGTGATAATAATAATAATAATAATAATAATAATAATACTCCAGATGGTATATAAAATGCATTTAAAAGTATAAATGCATAACATAAGAGGAAAGAAATACAACTGTTGATCTGAGTTAGGAGCAGTAAGCAAGAGAAGAGTTACATGAGGTGAACTGGTCAACAGGCTTCATGACTGCATGGAAAACAAATGGGGATCCATCGCAAATCCATTCCCCTTGGTAAATATAGGATGCAGTGGCACGGAGATTGTTCTCCTGTCAATATCCCCAGGGTCAGGGGATTACAAGCGGCACAGCTGTCAGTCAAAACAGTCAGCAGATGCTGTGAGTTGAAAGGGAGCTGGAAGGCCGAATTGAGCCCGAGACACGGGATTTTTGCCGAAAATGGATGTCGACGCGAGTGAGCATCTGTTGGGAATAGACTAGCAGTTCGAGGGGTGAGCACAGGGACGTGGACGTGCGGTCACAAGTTGAACTTGTAAAAGTACCGTGAACTCAAAGTAGTAGTAAATTGTTTAGGACGATTCTTATTATTTGTTTTGTGTTCTCTCAATGTTTATAGTACTAAATTTATTCCATGCAATGTTTGTGAAAGTTATGCGGTCGGGGATCAACTATGTGACTTATACTATAGCTTCCCTCCGGGCATGGATATAAAGCGCTGGCCAGTAGCTGTGAAACTTTTTCTGCGTCAGCGCCTCCCTGACTCAGCAACTGCTGTGCGCATCGAGGTGTTAGCAGATGGCCACATCTGCGCAGTCAGGCCAGTGAAAGAAGATGACTTGCCGAGATGTCAGTCCAGTTCGCAATCTGTGTCATCGTGATGTGTCAATGAAAAATGATTGACAGCCGCAAGGAATCAAAAGGTTGGCAAAATTTTCACTAAGCAAATCTTTTACTATTTTTACATCATTGCTCAGTTCGCATTTCATTTTTAATATTCCGTATTGATGATTTCAACCATTTTGATGCCTCCTTTTAAGCACCTCTTAAACACAGGCGGGGTCACACTGTGGACATTTCACCTGGCACCCGAAAGAAGTCATCATTCTCCACTACCATGGCACTGGCAGCCCTTACACAGCAAGAATTTTTACTTCCACACTATGTTTTTCCTTGGAATCCTACACTTAGACATCTGTCTGGATGTAAATGTGTATCATTGTTTTGGGGCAAAAGAAGTTACAAATCAAGCAAATATTCTCCGCGCTATTCTCAGAGTTTTAACCGAATATACAAAACTACAGCTGAGACAATTAACAGCCAAATCACCACATTTGTACACTATGGTACCGCCTACAAGTTTAAATTTTGTGTAAGAAAGGCTGGATGCTGAGGTGGGGGTCGGGGCTCTTTTTCTCAGCCTATTACCGTTTTTATGTCACATGCTGAAGGCGGATTAAAATGTAGATATTTAATCCATCTCTTATCTCTTATCCTCAAGATTAAAGTCTTTTTATGTAGACATGAGTAAGCTCTTTTACTGCTTTCAAGGCCTGGGGAGGCTGTAAAGTGGAAGTTTAATCTGTCTTGAATCACACATTACATTTCTAAATCCTACCACTTAACACACATGGGCTAATAAATTCATCTCTGCCATAGGATCATACCAAAATGCCATTTTAATACTACAGACACAGACACAGAAACAGACACATAGCATGCATCTTAATGTTTTCTTGCCCAGTTCTCTGCACGTTTTTCACTCTAAAGCATTAAACTCACTGACTTTAGGTCACGGAATAGCATTGTATGTACAGTATATAGCTTTAATATTAGATGTAGCCACAAAAATTATATACAAATATTTCTTCTTTTCAGAAAGCCTCCCTCATTTTCTTCATCAGGTTTGGAAAAAAATCTGAGTATTTTATTGACTGAGCTTCCAGCCAGTATAGGAGGTGCGAATTGTGTCTGGGCTGACAGCGAGTTACATTTTCAGTGTCAGCTAAACTTCAAGAGTCTAGCAGTTTAGGAAGAGCAGCTGCAGTCTTTTCCACAAAAGTGACATGAAAAGGCCAAGAAATAAAAACCACAGGTTAGCCTTTTTGATCTTTTTTTTTTATTTATGGGTAAACGTCTGAACAAAATTCATTACATTTGGATGCTGACATAAGTTTGAATTTTCAAGTGCCAGTGGAGCAAAACATTGGATATAGAAAGTTCAGATACCACAGGACTACTTTATTTTTTAATCTTATATTTATTTGTCTTTTTATTTATTCCCCAAATTTTCTGCCTCCATATTCTTCACACTGTAGACCTGACCAATGTCACTTCGTGCTCCTTTGTATACCTACTGCATAAGGATGTTTGACAATAAACTTTTTTCTGTTCTTGCATTTTATTCGTTGTAGTGCCATGAAAACTGGCCAGATGACAGACAGGATGAGGACCAAAGGCTTCCTGAGAGGTGATGCTGTTTGTCACAGAAGCAGAAACCGGAAGCAGAAATTTTCATTAAATTACCTCACTGAGGAGCACCGATTTCAAAAACAGGACAGTGCAAATAATAACCATAACCATAGTCTTCATTGTTATATGTTTTATCATTATTATTCTGCACGTAAATGTGCATGAGGGATTATTGGCTATTAGATGTGGATGTGCAGTTGTTCTGCCTGATGAAAATGTTAAGCTGTAGCAGTCACTGAAGACTGAAAAATGAAAGAGTTCATAAAACTTAGCGCCTTTGATCGCTCCAAAGCTCATCCTCCAACTGTCGGTCACACAGCAATGGCAAAAACAGCCTAAGCATCCAAGGAGCTCAAGTTACCTCTCGCACATCACAAGCTTAGGTCTGGATAAGCGAGCATAGCGGCTGAGATTGCTGTCTCAGACGTTTCATGCTCTGCCTTCCCTTTTCTCCACAGGGAATATGAATGAAACACACTGCGTAGAAGCATGAGCTCTTGCACCGTTGCATGTTTTCAAATGATTGGCTTACGGAAATAACATGACAGCTTATTCATTTTTGGTAAAATGTTTTGCAAAGTCATTGACCCTTCGAAGACAATACAGTTAAAACTGATCCCACTTCAAACCAAATACAAATAGGTTAATAACTGGTGGTGCAGTGGGGTAAGCTGGTTATCTTACACTTCCTAGGTTGCTTGCCTGATGTGGGGTTAGAAGCCCCGCTATGGGGTGGTGTTGAGTTTGCATGTTCTCCTCTGTGGATGCGTAGGAGTCAGACATGACTCACTGGCACTTTCCAATTCCATAAAATCAGCATTTCAGTACAGTTATGAAACTTTAAGTAAGGATATGACAGCATAATGCTACTCTATCTCACAAAGAATTTATCTGCTTTCAATAAAGACTGCTGGGGTTAAATGAATGTCATGCTGGAGCAGAAAAGTACAAAAGTAACCCCACTGGGCTGTTAGGGAATCAATCCCCAACTAACAGAAGCAGCGCTTTGAGATCACAGTCACAGCTTGCCTTTACTTCAAGGTAAAAGAGGACAATGAGGTCTCCCAGTCTATCCTGTTGAAAGACAAAATTTCAACCCTGAAAACTGTACAAAATTTTCAATAAATGCACAAAATAAGAAAGTAAATGATGCAATAAATATATTTTTTTTCAGTTTTCACTGTCACAGAGTTAAAATCGGTACAAATTTTATATCTTACATTTGCTTATTTTGCTAATTGCATTGTGGGTAGATCCTTCTCGTTCATACAGCGATGAGCCACACCATTAAAACCAGCTGCCTAACATTGCGGAGGTCCCACTCGTGCCACCAGCTCTGACCTGTCAAGGCATGAGCTCCACGAGACCTCTGAAGGTGTCCTGTGGTATCCAGCACCAAGATGTTAGCAGCAGATCCTTTAAATCCTGTAAGGTGCGAGGTGGGGCCTCCATGGATCGGACTTGTTTTTCCAGCACGTTCCACAGATGCTCGATCGGACTGAGATCTGGGGAATTTTGAGGCCAAGACAACACTTTGAACTCTTTGTCGTGTTCCACAAACCATTCCTGAACAATTTTTGCAGTGTGCAGGGCCATGAAGGGGTGTACATGGTCTGTAGCAATGTTTGGACCCAAGGTTTCCCAGCAGAACATTGCTCAGAGCATCACTGCCTTCTTCCCATAGTGCCTCCTGCTGCCATCTCTTCCAAAGGGAAATGACGCACACGCACCCAGCCATCCACATGACCTAAAAGAAAACGTGATTTGTCATACCAGGCCACTTTCTTTTATTGACCCATGGTCCAGTTCTGATGCTAACGTGCCCATTGTAGGTGCTTTCAGCGGTGGACAGGGGTTGGCACGGGCACTCTGACCAGTTGGTTGACAGCAATGCAGCCCCATACGTTGGCCTTCCTTGGATCACTTTTGGTACTGTAGGTACTAACCACTGCACAGGAACCCTCCCACAGGACATGCTGCTTTGAAGATGCTCTGACCCAGTCATCTAGCCATCACAATTTGGCCCTTGTCAAAGTCGCTCAGGTCCTTCTGCTTGCCCTTGTTTCCCACTTCCACCACATCAACTTCAACACCTGACTGTTCGCTTGGTGCCAAATATATCCCCCGCACCCTTTGACAGGTGCTGTTGTAACAAGAAAATCAATCTTATTCACTTCACCTTTCAGTGGTTCTAATGTTGTGGCTGATCGGTGTATGGTTGCATATAAAATCATATATGATTATAATGTAATCGTACACGACTACGCATTTAGTCTAGTGCAAGTTAAGTTTCTCTTAAGTTCGGCAAGTAACGTTAGAGTAACGTTAGCGTAATCTTAAGTAACTTTCAACACCCCTTTGCAAAGCTATATGTCATGCATTAATGAAGGGGACGCAATGAGGTGGATCCAAGTGCATGCCAAAATGACTGAACAAAAAAAGGGGATTCAGAGGTGAAGATCGGGATATGATGGGCGGTGAGCCAGGAGTGAACGGTGTCAGCTGGAACCTGGCACCGTGGTGGTCCGCTACAGGGTGGTCGGCCACTTCCTGCTTGACTAAAAATAGAAAATAGCAAAATAAAAAGAGAAATGGGCCTGGTTGAAAGTTGCAAAAGCAAGACAAAAGGTAGTCCAGTTTTGAGTGGGAAAGGAAGGTGACTTCTGTATCAGCTTTGCATTTATGCTGGCTAAAACCTGGCCTAAAACTTGGCAAAAGCAGTATTTATAATACATAGAACTACTAAGGCATAATATCAGTGGGATAAAGCAACCAAAGAATGCTTTTATTGCCTCTGCTTACAGCATTAGCTTAAAGGCTAACCTTTCCTTCCCAGTGTCATGTGATCGTTCACTTTAAAGTATAAATGTCTCTGGGAAATAAGACCCTTACTGCTGAAGTCAAGGAGGGCAACTTATTAAAGACTGCTCAGCTGCATACTCGGCTAAAATATGCGCTGTCATAACTTGCCAATAAATCTTCATTTTGCAGTCAAAGTGTATTTTCTTGTCTCTTTTGGGAAACAGTGTATTGCTACGAAAATATCTTGATGAGAGCAAAGAGCAGTTTCCCCCTTAAGACCTTAGATCAAAGCAGAAGAAGCCCCCCTCCTCCTTCCCCTTTTTACAAGGCACACAGATTCCTTGGTTGCCTGAATGTATTTATCTGCTCCCCTGCCGCTTCTCCCTGATGCTGCACAAGGCTCTGTCTTGTCAAGAAGTTGATGTAAGCAAAGTGTTTAACACAAACACATTGGTTTTTACAATTATTTACTTACCTCATGCTTTCCTCCGCTTTCTTCTGAACTGTAGCACATAAACATTGCTTTAAACAGTTTTATTAAGTTCATTCATATGAATTCAGGTCTCAGCAGTTGCTTTGCTTTTACTCTCCTGTCCACTTTGTCCCATACAAGTAGAGCTCATCTGCACTCTATACCATTTGTACCATGAACCCCTCTGTGTTGCCCTGAACTGTAGGCCTAAAGCAACACACGCAGCACTGCAAAAAAAAAAAAAAAGAAACAAGGATGCAAACTGCTTTTTAAACCGTGCACATTTACCCTATTGAACATCACAAAATGTTTGAAGAGCAAAACAGCATGGAAATTAAAATGGATTTTAGCCTTTATCTTCAAGTGCGCTACAATTCCTCTTGCGTGTTGCTAAAAGCAGCTTTCATGCTTGAGTAGATTCAATACGTTGATTTTTGGTAAGGAATTTATCTCCGTATTTAGGAATCGCCATCCCCTGGGGGAAGGAGCAGGAATGTCAGACCTTCTCATGTCAATCGCATGTCAGAGAACACCTACTGTAACATGGCGTCCCGTACTGCAGGGATGTGCGTGCGGCTTCTGCTCAGTTCCTTCATGCACAGAGGCTTGTTTTGCACTCTTTGTTACTATTTGGAAAATCATGGCCCGCATTAAGGGCCGGGCAGCTGTGATGCCTCAAAGCACTTGGGTAGCTTCATTTTACTCTGTCATAGTCCACAGTTCATCCATGGTGCTCACATTTTACTTCACAGGATTATATTCTGCATGCTTTAAGTTCACTGTAATTCTTTAATTCTATAGTTGAATTCAAGAGCCAGAGTGTTATATTGCATTGGTGCCTTGGTTATTCTTCCATGTGTTGTGAATGCAGTGTTGTCAGTGACAGTTTTGTCAGTTTCTTGAATCACTCACACACACACACACACACATCCACAGACATACAGTGCATACAAATAGTATTCATTTGCAGGCCTCTGTCAAGCTTTGTGGAGAAGACAATCAAAAGACTCAAGGAAAAATTATTTCAGACATGAAAATTTCACAAAGACCTGAGGCTATGAAGGAAATCAAAAACAGATTTTATGCAGAAAAAACAGAACAGTTTTAAGTCTTAAAATGACTTGTTTTGTCTATGTTCTAAATTCAGTCTCGGTTAAAAACTGTTACCTTAGAACCCCACAGCATGTCTGTAAAACAGAATCTTTGCCTGTTGGTTTTTTTGCTGTTGTTTTCATGCATTTCACAACACCGGCTTCATCTTTTCAAAACTCTTCCCTCACTTCCCTTTACCAGGATACAGCTTACATTTGGAAGTTAGTATTGCATTCAAAATGCACTGAAATGGTTAATACATTACATGCATGTCCCAAAAACTACTCATTCTACCGTACAATAGCAAAAGTTTATGACAACAGAACACAACTCGTAAAAACTTCAGGCAACATAATAAGATGGTTCATTCGCAAGATGGTTCATTTGCCTTAGAAATATCTTCATTCCCTTACAAAGCAAGGACACCTTTTTACTCTACAAAATGTACTACAGGAATAAATCAGAACTGCAGCAATATACTTTATTTTGCTGTTTTTTTGCATAAAGTAATTCCAGAATATGAATCAAAAGCTCACATGGTGATGCCTGCACCCTTCTGGCCCCAAATATCCACAGCTGCTCTTTTCCAAGTCCCATTCCTTCCTCATGTTTTGGTCAAGTTGAAGTCATCCTCATCCACAAATATGAAGATACAGAATGTTTGCCTGGCTTTAAGCTCCAATTTTATATTTATATATGGCTGTGTTTTTGGTGTCCTGTATGGTTTTGTCTAAAACCAGGACTGAATTGTGCATCACACCTGGACATATTGGTACCTAAGTTCCTCTCATAGGGGACAATGCTCAGCTCTTTCATCCTGATGTGATGCTTTTTCAGGACTCCAGCAGTCTAACCGTCATGTTGAGACTTTAAGCATTTCCAAATGTAGTGCTGGCTATGAGAACTCTGTCCTCAGTTTCTGAGTTTTTTGCTATTGTTACTGGTGGTCATATCAATGACTGCAGTTTCCTGCTCGGCAGTGGAAATCCTACCATTTCTCCTTGTGGGGGGTAACCATTGGGTCCATTTGAACAGAATTCCAAAAACCATCACACACGAGTGGTTCTGCATAACTTACCATTCTCCTGTAGTATGTAGTTCAGTTAAAATCCTTGCAAATTCTCATAATAGATGCCACTATAAGCTGTTGGCTCAGACTAGCCTCTGTCACTGATAGTCCTGGATTCATGACATGGTTTTTTGTTGCAACCCGGCTCTCATCTGAGAGTACAGCTCTTGAGTTTCCTCTCAGTTGTCTTGCACCATGCATACAATATGTCCTCATCCTCCTCTCTGGGCCACTCTTCCTCCTCTGGCAACCACTTCTCTACCTCTGGTTGGGTCTATGCTTAAAGAAGTATAGCAATGGGAGTGAAATTAAAAAAAATGTGTTTTATAACTTTTTTTAGATTCTGAATACATTTCCATAAATAATGTATCACTCTAGTAATGCAGCAAATTGCTAATTCAGTTTTGTGCAACCTTAGGTTTTAATGTAAATTTAAGGGTTTTGAAAAGAGCAAGTAAATGTGCAAAGCGAACCATAAATATATGGTTTTTGCTGGTGGCTGAGGTCGAGCAAGCAAAGATGCACGGATTTCGAAAGATGTGGTCATTGCGTCGAAGCAATGAAAAGGTGCACATGAACACAAGCACTGACAAAACAGTGTAGCCTTTTCTAAGTGACTAACTTAGAAAAGGCTGGATCACGGTAGGGATACATGGGACACTCACATCCATCAGTGTCTGGGATGTGTGTCGTGTTTCGCTATTTAGGTTCATTTACTATAACCTGTGGCAGCAGATGTCACAATTTGTGTTCACAACTGTGGACACTGCAGCTGAAATTAAAATAGTTGAAGCAGCCAGGTTGTAAATAAAGGAATGTTGCACAACATTGTGCTGTCAAACTGTCCGTAAAAGAGATCTGCTGGCCTTATACCTGACTTATGGTCTAACGTAATAACATCAGCTCTATGTACAAAGCGGAGTGAGAAATATAAAGTGAAAAGAGTGAAAACATAGAAGCAAAAATAGGGCACATGGCAATATAAAGACAGAACAGAAAAGGAAATTGTCAACAATAACAAAAATATGAATAATCTTCTTCTTCTTCTTCTTCTTCTTCTTCTTCTTCGTTATCTTTCGGCTGCTCCCATTAGAGGTCACCACAGCGGATCAGTTGTTTCCACTTCTTCCTGTCCTCTGCATCTTTTTCTGTCACACCAACCTCCTGAATGTACTCTTTCACCAAATTCATAAATCTTCTCTTAGGCTTTCCTCTTTTCCTCTTGCCTGGCATCTCCATCCCTAGCATCCTTCTCCCAGTAATAATAATAATAGTAATAATAATAATAATAATAATAATAATAATAATAATAATAATAATAATAATAATAATAATCAGATGCCACCCCATATACAGTATATGTAGTAGAGTGAATAAGTCTAGTAAGTGTAATAGATTCAACCTAAACAAGACACCATACAGTCCATCACAGTGCACTCATACACCATGGGCAACTTAGCGTCATTATTCCACCAGATTCTGAGCAATGGGAGAAACGTGGAGGATCTACACTCCACACAGTTAGTGCTAAGGTCCAGAAGAAACCTTTATGTTGTTGTAGCGGTATAGGGCACCACCACCATGCAACCTGTTGCAGCTGTACAGTAATATCACACATACTAAGGTAGTGTACAACGTAATATAAAAAATGCTATTGTGGAAGAATGATTTTTTTTTATTAAGGAATTGTTTTTATGTTTAAGGAGCTATTTATGTCATGTTCACCTGACTGTTCTTATGTTCTCTGGGAGGAGGCCCTTCATTTCCTTTCTTAGTATTTGTCTAAAATTCTTTCCTTACGTAGTGTAGTCTCGTCTGTCTACAGCCGCCCCCTTTGACCGCAAATAACCTGTGTAGCTCTCAAGTTTTTTCTTTGTTAACATTTTTCTTACCAGAGTGTGGGTTAGACTTCCTTGTTATATTACTGTTTAGTTGGTCTGTTTAAAGCATGGTTATTTCTCATCGATGTGGGGCCACTACTGTACGTGTCAGATTTTAACACCTTATTTTATACCGAGAGTAGCTTGAATCTCCCTGTAAATTCCCATCCATGCATGGGTGTAAAATTTGTTCTTCAGTAAAGAGATTCGCTGACCACATGTTTTGTGAAAATGGTGGAAATTTTAAAAATGCATTGAACGGTATTTTACAATGAGCACCCCCCAGTTTATGGTGCTGATGACTCATAAAGACACAAAAAAGTGAGTGGGAATTTTCTTGAGCTTTTTCAATAGCCCCCACTGTGGGGTGCATTCATTATTCAAGCCTTACCATTCCCTCGATGAGTTCTAAACCTTTAAAATACTCTGCATACTGAGTACCAAAATCTACAGTCTTGAACTTTTCTTCCCCCTTGATTCCATCAGTAAGCTACAGGTAATGTAAATGAGGAATCAGTGCTGCCCTAAAATTCCTGGCATGGAGGCCTCATCCCAATGCCCTCAAATGATACATCACAGCCTGAACTTCAAATGAAGACTTTAGCCTTTGTATCCATAGCACCAAAGTCTTGCATCTACACTTTGTTTTTTAGCATCTGTCCACATGGAACCATAAATAAATCTTTTTGCACAACAGAAGGCAATAGAATTCATTCTGAATACAGGCGTGTAAATATGCATCCATATGAGACAAAATAAGGCAATCGCAAGAGCAGGGACAAATGTGATGCTGTAATGCATTATGCAGCAAGAGAGGAGCTAGAGATGGAAGGAAAGGTTTGCAGCTTGGGAGGATAAGCTTCCTTATTTGGTGAGCAGTGAAGTGCTTTGAAACTTCAGTTATAAAAAGAAGCAGCGCTGTCAGCATATAAGCAGCGATGTAAATAATCTTACTTTGACCAAACATCTGCGTCAAAAAGTCACAGCTTGTTTCTCATTTATTAAAGAGAGAGAAATGGTAGACTTAGATATTGGTGATATAGAATATCATTATTGCAAATGTGGTGCAAAACTTGCAACAGTGAGGCAAGATCTTCTTCTTCTTCTTCTTCTTCTTCTTCTTCTTTCAGCTGCTCCCATTAGGGGTCGCCACAGCGGATCAATTGTTTCCACTTCTTCCTGTCCTCTGCATCTTTCTCAGTCACACCCACCACCTGCATGTCCTCCTTCACCACATCCATAAATCTCCTCTTAGGCCTTCCTCTCTTCCTCTTGCCTGGCAGCTCCATCCCTAGCATCCTTCTCCCGATATATCCAGCATGTCTCCTCTGCACATGCTCAAACCAACGCAATCTCGCCTCTCTGACTTTGTCTCCAAACCATCTAACCTGGGCTGACCCTCTAATATACTCATTTCTAATCCTGTCCATCCTTGTCACACCCAATGCAAATCTTAACATTTTTAACTCTGCCACCTCCAACTCTGCCTCCTGTCTTTTGCTCAGTGCCACTGTCTCCAACCCATATAGCATTGCTGGTCTCACTACCATCTTGTAGACCTTCCCTTTCACTCTTGCTGGTGCCCTTCTGTCACAAATCACTCCTGACACTCTTCTCCACCCTGCCTGCACTCTCTTCTTCACCTCTCTTCTACACTCCCCGTTACTCTGGACTGTTGATCCCAAGTATTTAAATTCATTTACCTTCGCCAACTCTATTCCCTGCATCCTCACCATTCCTCTGTCCTCCCTCTCATTTATGGTCTGTGAAATAGAAGTATACAAACAGAAGAATTTCTAGAACTCTCCCAGTGGACTTCAGAATGGTTGAGGCCAGGACTGTCATATTGAATGCAGAATAAAGTACCGAGAGTTACATTGTTGAGGACATTTTTGCTGTTCCGGTCTGTTCTACAAATAGATATGGGTTGTACCTTTAAATGTTACTCCAAAATAGTTGCATGTGTGTATAATTTGCATGTTTCTCTGAGCAACCTCACTTGCAGCTAATATTTAAAACATCCAGAAGGCCTTGACAAGAGAGTGTCCCTTCCCATAACACCAACCTACATTTTCTTGATATGACAGAGCAGTGTTGTACTCAATGCAGGGAAGTACAGCTATAGCCTCTGATCCTGAACATAGTTTATATGAACCAAGATTTAGATGTAAGAATAGATGATACTCTGTTAGGAAAGTAACCAAACCGTACAATTTTTTTTTCCCATGTTTGGAAAAACTAGTGATACACAGAACAAACAGCGTGACATTAGGGCAGAATGAAGAAACAAAGCCTTTTGCGTGGGTGTCTGGAAAAGAGGATGGTCTCATAATGGAGGCACTAAAAGCTATGACAGTTTCACTGGAGGTGCACTGGAGTTTCCATGCCTTGGAGTGATGGAAAATGTAGTTAAGCGACCCACCACGTCGCAGGGCCTGCTGGGCTGCCAATAGTTTTTCTCACTCCTATGGGGAATCAATGGATGGACATTACCTATTTATTTAGTGGTGTGATGTCCAGCCTAGCAATGTTACGAGCGAAACATTCAAGGTCAGACCACTTTTGTAAATAAAATGTCATCAAATATATGTAAGAACCCGCATCGTATGTGCTGCTGAACAAACCACTCTGAAATTTGAAATACTGCATAACAGAAAACCACGGCATAACAACTATGTAAGCAATGTCATTAGTCATCTAAATTCAATGTGTTTTGTGTGCAGATCGGCCCACTTGAGACATAAAGAACAGCTTTAACTTCCTATGACTGTTTGACGTGAGATCTATTAAGATGATGAATTATTACATGATATTATGTTGTAATAAAGGAAAATATATGGTAACTGTATGACTGGTTAGTTTGGTGGGATTGTTTGTTACTTGGATGGCTTCTGTTTATGCTTGCTTGGAACGTTCGATAAGACGGTGCACTTAAAACGTACTTATTCCTGTGCATTGGTGCATTGCTGCTAATTTTTGATAATCCAGCACAGATTTTGTTTCATTTCATAAGCAGCTTGCATACTTTTTAAAGTTTATTTCACAAAGGGTCCTCTTGACACTTGAACAGCCTTCAACCATTTTACCTCTCAGTTGATCATTGGCCTAAAATTTCATGCAAACTTCCCCCTCTCTTCTACCAGCGTCACTATCAATAGTTGTAAAATACATACAACTAATGTAAAGGTGTCACAGACCTGAACTAGTTGTGTTCCTTTGTTTGTTTTTTCCTCTTCCTTCTCTCCTATTTCTTACTAGGAGCGCTGCAGTCAAGCTGGACACAAACAACTTAACTGACTAATAAGTTGCTGGCCCTGCCCTCTACACCAAAATAACCGCATATGTGAGGTGGATGGAGAGGCTTTTCGATGGGCACGGAGACACCAGTAAGGAACATTGGTAAAAAGTGTGTTCTGCTTTCCAAGTTACAGTGCTCAGCTGTCACTGTGTTCAAGTTCACATCTGCACTCTAAGATGCAGCGAGCGGCAGATCAGTCATGCCTACAAATAAAGTGGCTGAGCAAGGCACAGAAAAGCACATGCTGTTTGCACTGACACATGGGGCATTGCATTTTGCCTGCTTGGCCACAGGGCATGGCTAGGCACAGTGAAAGAAGATGAACTGTGGCGAGCTATTCCCAGACAAACTCCTATCATTTCTCCCGGCAGGGCCTGGAGACTGGGAAACCAAATCCAAAAAGTGAGTTAAACACCACGAAAAAAGAAAAGGCCGTGAGCAAAGATTCTCAAAACACCCTTAAAATAGAAACCAATGGGGAGTAGTTGAGTGTTTTTCTGTAATGGGTATTATTACAGCTGTTCATTTTTTTCTTTGTTTTTATCAGTGAATCCATGAGTAAAACTGGATGATCCATCCATCCATCCATCCATCCATCATTCTGAACTGCATGTCCTGTTGAGGTTTGGGGCAGTCCAGAGACTTTTCAGGAATCACTGAGTGCAAAGCTAGGGTGTCAGTCTGTTGCACAGTAGAGGATGATTTATTCTAGTGTAATAAAAAAAATCAATATTTTGTGCATCTGCTGTATAATCCCAATTAATAATACCAAATAATTTCAGCAGTGTCAACAGCCTGCCTTGTACTGTGCAACCTAAACTGTCTCACCTGATGTACCACAGTCCGGTGCATTTCATTGCCTACTGTACCTCTGTCCCTATCAGCAGTTATGCGTGAAGGTTAGGAACTTATTGGCATAAACAGCAGACCATGCTGATCCCCCCAATAAGGTAACAGTGGCAAAGATGTAAGTTCTGTAATTTTCTCTGTGTTGCTCCTACTTTGTCTAGGATTTTGCATGAGAATTCCCAATACACACAGTGGGATACGCTCTTTAGCTGCAACAGAGTTGTTGTGACCACAAAGAACCAAGCTTTATTTTTGCATTATAAATATTAGCGATCAAATGAAAGTTTCTGAATTTAATAATATCATATGTCTGAACAGTTTCCCATCAGTTTCAGACCTGTTTTGTGAACACTGATTTTTTTAAATTAAATGTTACCATGAACTGACCTGAAACTACAGGAAATTCAAAGATTGTGCTTAGCAAACCATAGTCCACGTCTATAACTGAGCTCTTGGAGATGAGCGTCTTTAAACAGTGTGTTTGTGTAACACTATCAGAAATAATTTTCATCTATTTAAAATGTTACTAAATTTAGGAAATGTCCTGTTTAGTTAGCAGCAGCTGGAATGGCCTAAAGTGGAAATTACCATAAGGGCATTAATAAAATTTATCACTGAATTTATTTCACACTGACAAGAGGGATACAAACCTGTTACCAGCTAACAGGAGAACAGCTCCTGGTTCTTAGTTTAACTAGTTGAGTTACCAGGTGGTCCTGCATTAAAAAGTCCAGAGACGGAAAGGTGAAAAGTAATAATACATTGTATTATAAGGTATTGTACCACACATTTATTACAACACAAATTATTATAAACTGTATTATGTTTGAAGTGGATACATTTACAAGTATTGTTGGTCCTGCCAAACAGGTGGATGCCACAGAGAATTATAGGTGCGTTGTTTGCGGTCAAGTGGAAATAATAAAAATACACACTATATCACCAAACGCCATTACTATTACACCTCTAATGTGTGCAGTGCTGTGTTTGTGTCATTAATAATGACTTTTTTCTTATTTATTTTCATTTTTACACGTTACAGCTGCTGGCTTCTGTTACTGGTCACCATTGTGATGAAGATGATGATGATGATGATTTTCATCTCTGAAGCACCGCCCCCCCCAATCACCCTTCCCTCTCTATAGTTATAGAGATGGCGCAACATATCATATTTGTTTTCTTAATGGAGAAACGCTAAGATGCACAAACTGCTTTGGGTTCATTATTTTGAATTTGAATTACTTTACAAAAAGGGCTCAGTTAGAGAATGCAAGAAGTCAGAGCGAGGGAATGACAAAGACTGGAGAAGAAACAAATGTCTCACAAAGGCTTGTTTGTAACATTATTCTATTCTTTTCAGTTTATTTATACACCAATCAGCCACAACATGAAAACCAGCTGCTTTATACTGTGTAGGTCCCCCTCATACCACCAAAATAGCTTTGTCCCGTTGAGGCATGGACTCCACAAGATCTCTGAAGGTGTCCCATGGTGTCTGGCACCAAGATATTAGCAGCAGATCCTTTAAGTCCTGTAAGTTGTGAGGTGGGGCCTCTATGGATGAGCCATGCCACCTCTTCCCCAGGTAAACAAGGCGCATGCACCCAGCTGTCCACCTGATCTAAAAGACCAGGCCATCTTCTTCCATTGCTCTATGGTCCAGTTCTGATCCTCATATGACCATTGTAGGCACTTTCGGCAGTGGACAGGGGTCACCATGGGCACTCTGTCTGCGGCAATGCAGCCTCATACACAGCAAACTTCCAGAATTAAGGTTTTCAGCAATTTGTGCTACAGTAGCTCTTCTGTGAGACTGGACCAGATGGGCTAGCTTTCACTCCTCAGGCGTATCATTGAGTCTTGGGTGCTCATGACCCTGTGGCCAGTTCACCGGTTGTCCTTTCTTGGACCACTTTTCGTACTGTGGGTACTAACCACTGCATACCGGGAAGCCCCCATGAGAGCTGCTGCTTTAGAGATGCTCTGACCTAGTAGTCCAGCCATCAAAATTTGGCCCTTGTCAAAGTTGCTCAGGTCCTTCCGCTTGTCCTTTTTCCCCCCACTTCCAACACATCAACTTCAACACCTGACTCTTCGCTTGCTGCCTAATACACCCCCCCACCCCTTGACAGATGCCGTTGTAACAAGAAAATCAATGTTATTCATTTCACCTTCGGTGGTTTTGAAGTTGTGGCTGATCAGTGTATATATCACTTTTCTCACCAGAATTCCTTCCTTTATTTAAATCAAAAGACACAAAGTGCAAAGGACAACATATTTTAGGACTGCATAGTCCACAGGTATGAATTGAATGAGACAAGTTAACAAATTAATGAATTACAAAGAAATAACCAAGAAAAGAGCCAGATATGAATGACATTATCAATATTAGATGTCTATAAGAAACTGAAGAGAAGGGGATTATCCCACTCTTTGGAAATGACTGATACATACAAAGTAATAAAGTACCATACTCAATGCATCTATAACATATGCAATCCCTCTTGTCAACTTGTATGACAGATGTTGTTAACTTTCACACTGTCATTGTTATCAGATCTATATTTTCTTTGCTGACTTAGCTGCCCTACATTTCAGAAGCAGCAGAGCAACTAACAGGACTTTCAAGTCGATAGCACAATAAATGTAAATAAAAAACACTGTGACGTAACCAGCAGAACATCAGCATTTTCACAGTACAAAAAAGGACATGGCACTAAATTAGGCCTAATGATTTTTTTTTTTTAAGTTTTAGTTATTTTGTTTTTTTTATTTATTATTAAGAAATTCTTCTTCTTCTTCTTTCAGCTTGTAGACCTTCCCTTTCACTCTTGCTGATACCCTTCTATCACAAACTCCCTGCATCCTCCCTGCTACTCCCTGCATCCTCACCATTCCTCTGTCCTCCGTCTCATTTATGCACATGTATTCTGTCTTAGTCCTACTGACCTTCATTCTTCTTCTCTCTAGAGCATATCTCCACCTCTCCAGGGTCTCCTCAACCTGCTCCCTACTCTCACTACAGATCACAATGTCATCCGTAAATATCATAGTCCACTGTCATTCCTGTCTGATCTCATCTGTCAACCTGTCCATTACCATTGCAAACAAGAAAGGACTCAAAGCTGATCCTTGATGTAATCCTACCCCCACCCTGAAAGCATCCGTCACTCCTACCGCAGACCTCACCACTGTCACACTGTCCCTGTACATATCCTGTACCACTCTTACATACTTCTCTGGCACACCCGACTTCCTCATACAATACCACAGCTCCTCTCTAGGTGCCCTGTCATATGCTTTCTCTAAGTCCACGAAAACACAATGCAACTCCTTCTTACCTTCTCGGTACTCCTCCATCAACACCCTCAGAGCAAACATCGCATCTGTAGTATTCCTTCTCGGCATGAAGCCATACTGCTGCTCACTAATCGTCACCTCCCTTCTTAACCTAGCTTCCACTACTCTTTCCCATAACTTCATGCTATGGCTGATCAATTTTATCCCTCTGTAGTTACTACAGCTCTGCACATCACCCTTATTCTTAAAAGTTGGTACCAGCACACTTCTTCTCCACTCCTCAGGCATCGTCTCACTTTCCAAGATTACATTAAACAATCTGGTTAAAAACTCCACTGCCATCTCTCCTAAACACTTCCATGCTTCCACAGGTATGTCATCTGGGCCAACAGCCTTTCCATTCTTCATAGCTGTCCTAACTTCCTCCTTGCTAATCCATTGCACTCCCCTATTCATAATCTCTACATCATCCAATCTTCTCTATCTCATTCTCTTCATTCATCAACCCCTCAGAGTACTCTTTCCATCTGCTCAACACACTCTCCTCGCTTGTGAATACGTTTCCATCGCTATCCTTTATCACCCTAACCTGCTGCACATCTTTCCCAGCTCGGTCCCTCTGCCTAGCTAATCGGTACAGGTCCTTTTCTCCCTCCTTAGTGTCCAACCTCTTATACAATTCACCATACGCCTTTTCTTTAGCCTTTGCCACCTTCACCCTATGCCTCATCTCCTTGTACTCCTGTCTACATTCTTCATCTCTCTGTCTATCCCACTTCTTCTTTGCCTGCCTTTTCCTCTGTATACTCTCCTGTACTTCCTCATTCCACCACCAGATTTCCTTGTCCTCCTTCCTCTGTCCAGATGTCACACCAAGCACCTTTCTAGCTGTCTCCCTTACCACTTCTGCTGTGGATGCCCAGCACACTGGTAACGTTTCACTGCCACCCAATGCCTGTCTTAATTCCTCCCTAAACTCCACCATATAGTTCTCCTTTGTCAACTTCCACCATTTGATTCTTGGTTCTGCCCTCACTCTCCTTCTTTTTTTGATCTCCAATGTCATCCTACAAACCACCATCCTATGCTGCCTAACTACGCTTTCCCCTGCCACCACTTTGCAGTCTGCAATCTCCTTCAGTCTGGCCCTCCTGCATAAGATATAATCCACCTGTGTGCATCTTCCTTCACTCTTGTACGCCACCCTGTGTTCCTCCCTCTTCTTAAAATACGTGTTTACCATAGCCATGTCCATCCTTTTTGCAAAATCCACAACCATCTGACCTTCTGCGTTCCTCTCCTTGACACCATACCTACCCATCACCTCCTCATCCCCTCTGTTCCCTTCCCCAACATGTCCATTGAAATCCGCTCTAATCACCACTCTCTCTCCCTCAGGTACACTCTTCAGCACTTCATCCATATCACTCCAGAATTCTTCTTTCTCATCCATCTCACACCCAACTTGCGGGGCATATACACTAACAACATTCATCATCACACCATCAGTGTCCAGTTTCATAACCATCACTCTGTCAGACACTCTTTTCACCTCCAAGACACTCTTGACATACTGTTCCTTCAGGATAACCCCTACCCCGTTTCTCCTCCCATCCACACCATGGTAAAACAGTTTAAACCCCCCTCCGATGCACCTAGCCTTACTCCCCTTCTATTCGGTCTCTTGCACACACAATATATCAACCTTCCTTCTCTCCATCATATCAGAAAGGTCTCTCCCTTTACCAGTCATACTACCAACATTCAAAGTTCCTATCCTCACGTCCACTCTCTTAACCTTCCTCCTCTCCTCCTTCCTCCGGACATGCATTCCTCCTCTTTTCCTTCGGCCTCTTCTCTTTCTTCGGCCAACAGTAGCCCAATTTCCGCCAGCACCCTGTCGGCTAGCAGTGCTGGTGGCGGTCGTTGTTAACCCGGGGCTCGACCGATCCAGTATGGAAATTTGTATTTTTGTCCGCATTTTTGGTTTGGCAAATTTTTACGCCGGATGCCCTTCCTGATGCAACCCTCTCCATTTATTCAGGCTTCGGACCGGCACAAAGAAATCCACTAGTTTGTGCATCCCCTTGTGGCTGGATTATTATTAAGAAATTATTGGTTTTTAAAAATAGTAGTTACTGGTTTCTTTGACTTTCGTCACCATAGCAACTACACAGCTGTTAGCCACTTACAGTCATAAAATAGCCCAAGGCTGTTGCATTTAAGCTCGCATCACTTACTGACCGGTGGTGTTAATTTGCTGACAGCTGTAACAGGAGTGTTTCTTGTTTTTTTCCCCATTTTAATAACTGAAACCACTCCTGTACATGTCATATCACATTTTCTCTGTCAGTTTTTTCCAAGCATGCTTATTCATTTTGAAAGCCTTTAAAACCTTCCACTGTTTAACTGTCAGTATTGACCAATGTCTTAAATTTTTCTGTATATGAAACCACACAAAAAAGCTACTAATAAATCAGTATTCATGTAAAAGCAACTGTTTTGTGGAACTATAAGTAGGAATCATGATGTACAGTGAGGGATAGCGCTCCTTCATAGATGCACTCCCTCTTCATTCATGCATTAATGAAATGCACCATCTCTTGCTGGGAAAAAAAGTCAGCTTCACTGGAATTCTGGTGAGGAACGGCAATGGGAGATGGAAGGCACAGGATAGGGGCTTGTGCATCTGTCAAAGCTGTGCACCTCATGGGATGAGAATGTAGTGGCCAGAGTCATGCGCACAACCATGCAGCTTAGCGTCACTGAAGGCCTATATATAGCACAGCAACAAAAGCTGATCTAGGAGTGAGAATCTGTGCTTACAGGTCACTGCATTTTAGTGTCACTATTTCAGCTTACCACTCCCCCCAACCAGGCTCTCACCCCTCCTCTTCTCTGGCTTGTCATCTCTGCACTGAGAGGAGTGACACATTTTTCAGTCTCCACTGGACCTGGTGAGACTGAGAGCTACACTTTAGGATCAAATCCTGTGTATTTGTCACCGTCATCAAGGTTTGTAAAAGGTTACAGGTATGGGTTTCCTTTACAACCCTGCAAAGAACTGCACACCCTTTTAACCATGTTTGCCTACCAGTTTATCTATCCTAGTATCAAAATAAATAGCTTATCAGTTATATGGTTCACATTTCTATGTTAAGGTGGAATTTAATGATGCCTTTCTCTTCTGGCCATTTTCTTGTAGTATTTTTAAACAATAAAATAAGCAGCTCTTAATATTCTCTCTGTGCAACTTTTTTATTAAAGAGATGCTTTTTATTTATTCAGAGTCAATGGAATCCACAGTGTAAGAGACCCATAGGAAACTTTACAATTTAAAGCCACAAAAGTGTTAGCAAATTGGATGAACTGAACAAAAATCATTTCAACATTTTAGCGAGAAAGACGCCCGTAATTTTAGCCAAACTCATTCTCTTTTCAAGCAACGGTCAAGCACAGACAATTGCAAAACTGAAACGTTTTACTCTCAATCACTGCCTATCCACAGCCAATGTAAACCCAATATAGCGGAATAATGGAAGTCGAAATTATTTTTATAACAACGTTTAAAAAGTGTTTTCATAATTTGTAACCTTGGGGTAATTTTCTGAGTTCTAAGAGAAAATGGGCTGTGTTACTATGATATTACACAAAAGCGGGCTGAACGGATACAGGGAAGGCCCATTTTAAAGCATTCTTGCGTTGCATGCGTGAAATGTGTATGTTTTCGCTCCATAGCTACGAATTATAACACACCATGAGAGAGTCAGTCTGAGATTTGCAAGCTCTGTTAACTGCTGCGGTGTTCTCACATCATATTACTTCTGGCCCAAGATATGCCCCCAGCCTAAAGACCTCCCCCTAAATGCAGAACTCATCAGTGAGGAGTTCAGACTCAAAAGACAAAATGAGAAAATGAAACACAAGGCACCAGGTCTGTGGGAAATCGAAACGCTTACCCTTTTCAGTGGATCTGAACTTTTGAGCTGTGTAAGTCACCTTCGGTAACCACGGATTCCCTTTAGTCCAGTACAGGTTACATAATAAATCAATAAAAATGTCTTACAAATTGCGATTGATTATTTTGCCAACGTGACTGTCAGAAATACAGTGCATTTTAGAGGAAAAACCCCAGAGCAACCTTTCCCTTTTTGTTTTTGCTTTTATATACTGATAAATACCAAATGTACATACAAATGACCACTTAGCACTATTTGAACTGAATTACACGCACAGTATTTTGTGGTGAAAACTGCCAAAAGGTTCAATAATGGCTCCTTGCTGAAAGTAATCTAAAAACAAACTCCAAAAGTTTCCCAAATGTGCAGCTCTTTATTACACGCAAAAGACAACTAAATGATAAAGCAAGCATTCTGGCATGATGCCACCGTCAGCACGACAGCAGTCAATCTGACTTACTGAATCTGACAGGGATCACTTAGTTTATGTCAATACCAAATCATAGTCAATAAAGTAATAAAATGCACGTTGCAAACAAACAACATTTTAGAGTCAAATATAGCAGAAGCATCCTCTGTGATCTTCATCTCTGCCTTTTGGCTATTTATCTTAATATGTCTGTCAACTTTCAACACTCACATCTCGACAGGAATTATGTAAGAAATTATCGCTGCGTTATGTAAGCTTTGAGGGTAAATACTCTCAGAAATTTAAAGGGGTATTTGGGGGTGGGGGGTATCTTTTTTATCATAGTCCATACAAATAGTGAAAATTTAATGCATAAATATTCAGCCTCAAGAGGACCATTGCTGTAACACAATAGGAAGCTTCATTTTCATTTCAGTCATTCTTGGACTGAGAACAGACAAAATGCCTGGGTTATGAATTACTTTGTGAAATGTTCTGCAAACTTGTCTTTCCTACATGTAACAGACACACTTGTATTTTAGACTTTTCCCCAGAGTGGGTTAAAATAAAATAGGTGTAAATAAGTGAATTTCCCTGCCATTCACTGACATTTTTCTTTTTGGTATTGAACTTCTTCATAGAAAATGATTACCACATGCTTCGTCTGAATGAAGATTTAAATATTAAGGTGTGTGACACCCCTTTGGGAGTCTTCTCAACCTTACCTACGGTATCTGATGCATTTGTCAAATGACATGTCTGGTTTCTAAGGCACCTTGTACAGGTGCTCTAGCTGTAGCTAAAGCTTCTCAATAGGCTGACAGAAACAAGTACCAGTTGTGGCCAAGTGTGCAACTGAAATGAAAATTCAGAAAAATCCACCCACTGCTCTTCCATCCCGCCACGTCCTGAACCCTACATGCTTCTGAGTGCTAAAGGGTTATTGGGAAAACGTGAAAAATGAAGGTGAATGGTGAAAAAAGGTGGAAAAAAAATTTAAATCATGCTATTGTGATGTTCTGCACATTGCTTTTTGCACACACAGCACACTGAGCTAGGCTTTCAAAGATGTGCTGGAACGCAAACTCTGCTGTCCACCCTGGTGTTCGGCGGTCATTTGGTTTTCCACAGTGTCAGACATCGTATCGACATCCCACAAATGAGACCGCGACCCATTTGATTCAATGTGAAGTGAATGCCGGATGTCTGGGACAGCCTGGGAACAGTTGCCAATTGGGGGGCAGAGTGCGCCAGAAGTTTATTGTATTTTATTACCCCAGAGAATAGACAAAGGAAACAGTGCAATAAAAACCATTTTAGTTGAGCAAATAATTTAGTGCATGTTTGTTGACTTTATTTTGGCAAATTCTTTGCTTTAGAAAAATAACGGACTATTTAGATGAAACTCAATCCTTTTTATCTACGGAAAAATTGTGTTTTTTTAAGCCGTGGAAGTACCCCATCGCTCACTAAATGTATTATACTAGACTGCAAAGATATGGAAAGACATTTGAGCCAAAAGAGGTTTATTTTTCTTCCATTTGCAACAGCTTTTATATTTACACCAAAAGTAAAACAAACAGTGAAGAGCAACAGGCATTGCACAATTATACACATTCTTCCATTTACTACGGTCCAACAACACACATGTTCATGCTCGGTGTCCAACTTGCTCCGGATAACTGCTCCACATCATGCAGCAAAATAAATAGCCACTAACTATACCATTTGCTATCTGTCACATACATAGCAATGTGCTTCAGGCAGATTGGTGACTAAATTGCCCACAATGTGATTTTCCTCTGTAAGTGACATCCCTTTCCTGCATAACTTTCTGAATAATGGTACTGAGTTTAGAGCAGTGTTTTTAACTTACTTTTTCACAGTCCTTGGCTTTCTGTGGATGAATATGTTAAATTACATGTTTACTATTCCAAATCTAAATAGCTAGGCCCCTGCCCCAACCGCATCCAACTCTCTCATTTTAGCATTGAAACCAAGCTATTGCGCTTCCAAAATTGGACAGCAACATTAAAAAGAATGTTCGTTCGTTTGTTTATGTTTTAAAGGGTTAAAGGGCTCCAGTACAAATTCCCAGCCCTTTGCTATTGCGGGCACTGGGCAGCTGGCTACCTAGGTCCACCTGGAGCCTATAATATAGGCTTCTTCAACATAATTCACAGAATTGGATTTGGGCCATAGGCAAACCAGGAACAGGGCCCAACCATATTTTGTTCTGGTGGTGGGGGCCCCCCTGGTGAAATCTGCCTGCCCATCTTTACAGTAAAAAGGCCCTTTGCGGTACCCTAAGCGGCTGGGCCCCTGAGCACCGGGGCCCTCGAGGACCAAGGGCCCCCACAGACAAAGGGCCCTGAGTCGCATGTCCAGTGTGCCCGGTTGGTAATCTGGCCCAGGTGCTGGCTATCGCAAAAAAGTAAATTCTAAATATTCTAATGTAGAACAGCAGGCTGAAGACTGGCTATCTCATTCTGGTTTGTTTTTACTTTATGGGCAAAAGCAGAGAAAGAAAAGGAAGCTGACTTGATCTCGGCCGATTCCCAACTTGCTGCCTCAGGTGGGAATCATTGTTCACTGCTGCTGCGAAAGATAATTTGGCTGAAAATATGAACATGGGCTTTGCAGACTGGTCTAATGAACTGTGCATCCCCATAGACACAGCAGGCAAGATGAGATCTCGTGCAAGAACCCTGCCTTCTGTGGCCAAAAGTGTCTTGAGATAAATGACTTTTATTACCACTTGCTTATTTGGTTTTAACAGTTGTTTCATTAAGCAGCTCAAGGAAACCTTTCCAAACTACTTTTTAGCTTTTTTACTTTGCGTCTGTTTACCGGGAGGCAGATGCTGTGCGGCTTATTTCTTGCAACTACTGAAGGCAGAGTTGCATCCTCTGTTCTAGCTTCCACAGTGCACGCTGGAGAAAAGTGGGATTTTTCCTGCACTGCTTTCTGGTCTTCCACCTTTTGACAGTAATGTATTCCTGAGAAACGGTTTTTAATGTGAATGCTCCGAAGCAGAACATATATTTACCCTTCGTTTGAATGTTAAAAATTTGTATGCGTTCCTGAGCCCCAAAACTGACACCCATTCTTGTGCCACAAAAGGATTGTTGACACCACGATACAAGAATCGATCTTTCACTCTTACACTTCCATCTCTAAATTAATAAAGCTGCACAAACATAAATATATGACAAAAACTCTTACGTGCTTTAAAATCATTTATGATCGCATATATGCAAACATTATATATGCAAAAACCAACTAAAAATTGACTGAAAAATAAAATTACTTTCAAAACTAAATAGAAAATATAGATATACATTATTTACTGTGCAGACTAACACTTTGTTTTGTAGAACTTAGAATATTTAAAAAATATATAAGGCTATAGATCATCTTCAGTTTAGTCTAATAAAGCTGTTCACTATTAAGCATGGTTTTTTTGATGATTTTTTTCCCAAGATTATAGTTCATTTTTTGATTTTAAGTCTGGATCTAATCATAAAACCGAGCTTGTATCCATTTATGCTAAAATATGACCAAATCCCATTAGAATGCCACAGTTATGTACTTCAGTAGGCAATAACAACTGTCATAACATGACATAACAAGAGAGTTTCATTAAATACTGTATAATACTGAACAGCTGTTCAGCAGAGCTCCTTCAGCTGTTTCATAGCTATTACGTACAGCGCACTTAACAAGCAATCAAAAAAATAATAAATGTTTTCATATTAATTCAGCTTTTGTTCTGAAAACAGAGCATTAAAGACAAAAGAAATGAGCGATAAGAATACGAGTTCCCAGTCATGGAAAAAGCTGGCATTGCGTCTCTCCAAAACGTACAGTCCACTGAGGGTTTGATCCCCGCTCAGCCTAGGTGCAGTTTGCATGTTCTCCTCATGTGTTTGTGGGTGTCCTCCTGAAGGCATGCCTTTCAGACCAACACCTGACTCAGAACGACCCTACTGAGTGTATGTATACACAGTGTATCTAACCTTCTAGTCATCTGCTCCATCACTTCATGCTTCCCCTCTTCCATTCTTTCCAAGGCACTGTTACAACAAGATGACTTCCTTGGAAGCCTCTGACAGCAACGCAATGTCTGGCCTTAGAGGTGCTCTCAAGGCCCTGGCCTGACACTGGAGATTGAACTTTTTTCACTTTCCATCACAAATACTGTGGCCTACTTTGGCAGTCAGGGGGTCTTCTGTGTCTTGCTCCAACACTGACTCAACCTGGTCATGGCACCAGCGCCATTGTGCAGCTGCTGAGAACATGCTCAAGTAATATTCTCATAGAGCCCAATGGGCACAATGGTGAATTAACTTTTCCCTAATCGTAGGAGTTGGATGGATGAGTTCTTCATTGCCTGGATAAAGAACTTCACACGATGGGATTCTGCGGCTCAGAGCTCTGCTCACAAAGTGGGCAGTTCAAGTGCTGATTCCCACCTAGGCCCCCCTCCCCACAGACTATTTTTCTTTCAGATGTTGAATTTGGGAATTGGTCAACCAGAAGGGACCAGAAGACTGATGGCAGCTCTACTGATTCAAGTGTGCTTTAACTTGAACTCCTAATACATCTGCAGCCATCCCTCCAATTCTTTCGCAAGTTGCTTGAATTGCCTGCCTAAGCTCTCCACTGCTTGCTCTAAAGTTGCTTGTTCTCTTGCTATTGCTACTGGGAGTTCATCACCAGTCACCTGGGATGCTCGTGGTGGCACCAGTGTTACCAGGATGTTTCTTAAAGACACTGTCTGCCATGAACTCCCACAGATGGTTTCTGATCCCCTTCTTTTGTTTTCCCCTACTCCATAGTACTACTCCATAGTATGTATTGCCACCAGGAATCTGTAATTAAGCAATAATACTGAAAAAACAAACCCAAAAAATGAAACGGACAGAGGAACCTCCAAAATTTAGTTTCTTTAATTCAGTTTAGTAGCTCACTATTATGATTTTACTCTGGTGAAATAGTACTTTTCAAAGTAGGCTTTGGAGCTGATACTTTTATTCAAGTAAAATATTTTCATTTTCCTGCTTCTTGGTCGCCACTGGTTCATCAGCACTGGTGCTTAACCAGGGTAAATGGTGGTGCCTGATATCAGGAGGGAAATTCCAGCCGTAAAAATCCTTGCTTGGACCATGAATCCAAGTGCCGCCTCCTGGGTTCTCTGGGACAAAATTCAATCAATCAATCAATATTTGATGTTTTTCAGCTTTCATTCATGTCAGTAGCCAAAACTGGCTTTCAGTCACAATTTACCCCAGGATTTTTGTCCTACATTGACCGACAGCTTCATCCTGTTCAGTAACAGCTATATTTTGCATAACAGCACCATCTAGGTATTTTTAAGCAAATCTATTTCAAAAAAACTTTATACATGGCACATAATTTCACGAATTTGCATTGTCCAAGATGAGATATTTAAAAATGGATCACATCTCTTATATACTACCATAAAGTTTGTAATAAAGGTATTAATACATCATGTCTGCTGTGTGATGCTGAATGGATATGCATTTGTTTCCCACTTTTTTACTGAAATTTGCAAGAATAGTAACTGCAGTTTACAATGGGCTCATGCTAACACATAAACTATAAGTGTTTGTCTAGGACCGTTTCATAGCCATACTGTATGTAATATACACTATATGGCCAAAAGTATGTGGACACCTGAGCATCACCCCCCCCCCCCCCCCCACCCACATGCGCTTGTTGAACATCCATTCCAAACCCTTGGGCAGTAATATGGAGTTGTTTCTCCCTTTCCTGCTGTAACAGCCTCCATCTTGTGAGAAGGCTTTCCACCAGACTTTTGGGATTTGTGCCCATTGGGCCACGAGCATCAGTGAGGTCGGGTGAGAAGGTCTGGCTCACAGTCGGCGTTCCAATTCATCCCAAAGGGGTTCAGTGGGGTTGAGGTCAGGGCTCTGTGCAGCCACTCAGGTTGTTCCACACCAACCTGGGCAAACCATGTTTTTATGGGGCTCTCTTTGTGCATGGGGGGGCACGGGCTTGCTGCGGGACAAAAGGAGCTTCTTCTTCCCCAAACTGTGGCCACAAAGCTGGAAGCACACCAATGTCTAGAATGCGTTTGTATGCTGCGTGGGTGCGGCTGGAACAGCTCAGCTCAGTCATTAGAAGGGGAGTCCACATACTTATGGCCACATATTTAAAACTGTTGCTGTGGCAACAATAAGTCAAATAAAGCAAAGAGAGTTATTTTAGTCCTCGAGGCAGCATCAAATTTCCCTTTAGTCACTGTAGGGACATCCCCTATAGCAACAATTTTTTTAGGGTCTGCAAAGCGGGGAAATCGGCAGTAAAAATAAGTAGAAAAGATTGTGAGACAGAAATTTAACGCAACAAACATTTCAACATTACAGTTCAGAAACATAATTCCAGAATTTCCATCAATTTCTTGAGAAACCTCTTCCTTTATCTCATTTAGCTTTAATTTGAATTATGTCCTCAGAGTCCATATTGGCAAAACCCATATTAAGGTAATGCCACTCTCATGTTGATCTGCTTAATCCAATATGTGTCTACCTTTTTTAATATGCTGGCGCTAATGTGCTTAGGGCCTACAAACACCAATATCTGTGCCCTGTCTCCAGGTGAAAAAAGATATAGCATGTGACATTGTTCAATTATTCATGTTTTCCTTATCGCTGTGCTGAAAGTTATTTTGCACCTGCTCGACTCATTTATACAAACAATCCGCTCAAACTCACGTCAGTCTCGAGCATCGTGAATAGTAGCCACAAACTGCTCACGCGTCAAAAAGCAAATAGCTTCTTTCCTTATGAAATGTTAATTATTCAGGCGCAAATAATTCCAATTTGCGCCTGAATTGCGCCTGGGGTTGTTTCAGTTGGTCAGGTCTAGGTTCAGCAACTTTATGTGCCCAAAAAATGAGGTGAGCTGACTACCTAAATATACTGAATGACCAGGTTTTTCCATCAAGGGATTTTTTCTTCCAAGATAACAGTGCCAGGATTCATGGGGCTCAAATTGTGAAAGAGTACTTCAGGCAGCATGAGAGAGACGTCATTTTCACACATGGATTGGCCACCACAGAGTCCACACCTTAACCCCATTGAAAATCTTTGGGATCTTGTGCTGGAGAAGATTTTACACAGCGCTCTGACTCTCCCATCATCAATATTGAAACAATGCCACAGCGAATGCGTGCCGTAAGCAAAGCTAAAGGTGGTCCAACAAAATATTAGAGTGTGTGATTTTTTTTTGGCCAAGCAGTGTATCTTTCATATCTTCCAAAAACATTTTTCTATCATTCAGTTTTTGTTTCTACCCTGGCTCTGGATTTTGGTATCTTTCCATCTCTCTTGCAGCAGACTATTTCTGGGACTTTTTCTGCATGTCTTGTCCTACAGACCATTCACCAACTTCCTCTTGCCCACTCCTCCCCAGGTGCAAGTATTCAGCTCTCTTTCTCCTCCCTTCTTGTCTCATCTTCATTCAAATTTCTTGCTGTCTCCACCATTGCCCCAACAGCACTCCTGGTGGTTTTTCTACACCCCCAGGGTGCTTTGCTGCCTTGTCTCTCAGTAGACAACACTTTGCAGTTTTTACTTTGCATCTTCAGGATATTCATGCATGTGTTTTGCTGCTTCTACAGTCTGATGATCTCTATATGATCAACTTCTCTACCAGTCATAAGCCCAGCAGTCATGTCAGCAATGTCTTTTCCAGGAGTTGTGGACTTCCGATCTTCTTTGTTACTCCGCTTCATGTTTCTGGCCATTTCTTCATCTTCTTCTTGTTATCCACCAACTTCACCTTCTTCTTCTGTCATCGTCCACCATGTTCTTCTTCAAACTTAAAATCTCTCCCCTCCTGTCCCTTTTTGCCTGTCAGCCTACATCCTTCCCATCAACTGCAGAATTCTAAAACTTTTCCACAGATGGCACCAGTAATGCCCTCTCTGAAAACTTCACACATCTCACTCGGCTCTCTCGACCCTTTAAATTCCACTCCAACTTGTCCCACCTCCAGCCCATGATTATCGACTGCACTCCATGTCAGCAGAACCAAACTCTGTACTGCTTAATGGGACTGGCAAACATCTCCATGTCTTGGGTTTAGCAGTTTCTAAGGATCTCCTTGCATCTTCTCACTCTGCTGTTTCCACTAAAAAACTACCAGAGTTGCTTCGGAGGAAACTGTCTGCTGAAGGAATAAATGTAATGCAATTCATTATGTTTAGATGTTATCAGCAGTTGGCCTCAATGTTCATCCAGCCTGTTCGTCTCATTGGGTGAGGTGCTTTCTATTTTCTATTTTCCAAAAAAAAAAAAAAAATCAGAGACAAAAAAAGAAAATCTGAAAGTTCAGAATTGCAAAAACTACCACCAGATGTCAGTGAATTCCTGCTGCTATCACGCTGGTTCTCAACAATAGAGACTAAACATTCACCGAGCAACATTAAATGAAAAAGGAAATTCAGTTATTTGCTGAATTGGAGCAAAATTGTGATATTTCACAGGCATGCTTAAAAACACAAGTTAGGGTGCGGCGTAATAACTACACACACAGACTGCAGTTAAAAATAAGTGTGGAATATTTTTTAAAATAGTAATTCAGGCTATAACTCGCAGCAGAAGGGGAATGAGTAAGTTATAGATTTCAAACATGTACTTTAAAGCAGTTTGAAGATCTGAAAAGTAGATTTCTGAGTTCTTTAGACTGAAAACAGAGATTAATGTGCACTCTTCTCCTACCATAAAAAATAAATGTATTCCCCAAGATAAAAAAAAATGTAAGGCGACTTCTCACAGTTGACGACGTAGTCACCGTTCATAACGAACTGCATGTGCAAATGTGCGTTTCCAGCGCCACCTAGCGGTCGGGAGGAGCGCGATGGCCATAGTCGGTCCCGGTGCGGAACTACAGCGTGAGGATCCCTGCGTGTCGTCCTTTGTATTTTTAAGCAATGAGCTCCTGGGCCATGAAAATTGCGCCAATTTTTCCAAGATAAAGTTGAGAAAAACTGGCGCATTTCGGAAAAATGGCAGCACAGCGCCGCGAGTCTCTGTGGCGCAATCGGTCAGCGCGTTCGGCTGTTAACCGAAAGGTTGGTGGTTCGAGCCCACCCAGGGACGTGTGCTTTTTCCACTGGAAAGAAGGCCCACCAGGTCCCGCAAATGTGTTCCCTGGTACACGGCTGAGCATCCCGGTTTTCTGTAAAGAATTTCATCCCTGTGTCTGTCAATATAAAAGCTGCACATTTTTACATTATGCAGCCATCTAGTGTATTTATGCATCAGATATTAACCTGGTATATGAGGTTATTACTATATCAGATATTAATATTAGTTCATATTGTTAATATTAGTTGCCACAGTGCTATACTGCTGCAGAACTGACAATAAAAAAAATTAAAATCTAAAAGAAAAATATTTCAGACTTTTAATTTCAATGAATGGAGAGATTTTATTATTTTAATAGGGTTTATTGTTTATTGTTGCAAGAACCGGCACAGTTACAGTGGTTGTCGCGGCAGAGGACACTGGGTGAGATGCAGGGGGTCTCCCCAGCAGCTTGCGTGCCCGCTGTCATTCGGGGGATTGTCAGCCTTTGAAGGGAGGGCCATTGGAGCAGCAGCGGAAGCTGTGGCTCTCCAACAACGTATTGGTGCTGTTTGGGTGCAAATAGTCATCCAATTATTGTGATGAGTTGCAGGGGAAATGTTGGCCCTGTATTCAATGTCTTTATTCAGCTGAGGGGCACGTGAGTCTGTACACTCTATGAGTGCCGGTGGTTTGACATTGTTACACCTTGCTGCTAGGTGTGGAATTACCTAGGCTTCTTCAAGTTTGGTCTTTAACTTTTGGGAGGTCGCAACTCTTGGGCCAACATTAGTTCCAAAGGTGTTTATTAAAGTACCACATAAAAGGAACAAATGCCATGTACAAGATTTACAAAAGACCTCTGTAGTGCACATGTGCGGTCAACAAAACCCATTGATAGGCATCAGCCTCCACACCCATCAAACATGAGCCCTTTAAACACACTCCTGTTTTTTCTTTAAGAAGAACTGAAACATAGAAGTGTTCACACAACAATCAAATGAGCATTGAGCAAGCTTGTACTACACTGTTGTGCATGACAGGGCTCTCATCGTGATAGTTTAGCGGACTTACAAAGGAGTATCTCAGCGATTAACCCGGGTCCGGTAATTGTCAATCTCCCCACCAGTAAGTTCGGCGACAGTTGAGTCGGGGCAACATGGAAACAGGCAGTACATGAGGCTGCTTAAAGTCATACTGGTATCCTTCGGCAGGCCTAAAACTGCCTACAAAGCATTTTGTAAATTGCCTACAAAGATAAATGCTATCTGTAAGAAGCATTGCACTTAAGCAACAGCCGAGCACGGCAAACAAAATACACTACAGAGGGGAAAAGTTGACTGCTTGTATGCGTTTTGGTTTTGTGAATGATACAAAAGGCAGCCAATTTAAATGTATGCGCTCCCTAAGATAGCTGATATAGTGTTTGGGATAAGCATGTAACCTGCAGACGTGGCGTGCAAAAATAAATTTCTCCCAGTCCTGTCTCTGGAGTCCTCTACCCGTATTATCCAATTGGTATAGATCAGAAAATGTTTACACTAATTTCTCATGAGAAATAGATGCATAATATCATGCAACAAAATTGGACAAGGTACGTTTTCATGATTCCCCCAAGACGTTGTTTTGCTCATCACTGGAATAATAGATTTAATAGTAAAAAGAGCAAGACGCCTTTATTATTCTGGTTCCCACTGTTTATTTCCACTTATGAAAAGCACATTTAATGAGCACCGAGCCGCTGACTTTCCCATTATTCTTCTCAAGTGAGCAATCGCTGCTGCTCTGTATGGCAGTGGTCTCCAACCTTTTTCGCACCACAGACCGGTTTCATGTAAGACAATTTTCCACGGACCGGCCATCTCGAGTGCATAATAAATACAAGTCACCATAATGCAGAATCAGTGGGAGCCCTGAACTTGTTTCCCTGCAACAAGACGGTCCCATCTAGGGGTGATAGGAAACAATGATACCCAAGGTGTGTTCCTTATGTCCAGTCTACTCCGTAATTTCATTTTGGTTGCTGTGACCGCAGACAACCCAGCTTCACAGCGATAGGATGTTGGAAATGGAAGCAGGATTTTCAGTACTTTTGTGGCGATCTCAGGATATTCTGCCTTCATTTTAATAGATTTTTCAAAATAAAACACCCTGCAGACAAAATGAAACACCAATACCGGTCTGCGGCCTGGAGGTTGGAGACCGCTGCTGTATGGCATTAGAGATCAAATATTACACTAGATAGAGAATAGGACAGATGACTGACACAAGACATTAATAACCATGCTGCCGCATAGGTACCTCTAGGTACCCGGCAGTTTGTGCCAGTGACCCAGCTCCACCCAAGAGCCATTACTGCAAGTGATGGATTGCCCTCATTATTCCACCAAAATGGTACACGCTGTTATCCTTACAGAAGGCTGGAGCACAAAGACATACAGGCCATAAAACAACATGCAAATGATATCGGAAAGCCCTGCATGACATTTTTCATGTGGCTGGAGCACTAAATCTGATTTCAGCATTATGAGCCACACCATGCGCTACCACTTGGCGCTCATAAGCAGCCGTGCCTGTTTGTAGGCCTTCTGGTTAATTTCTCACATCTTGGTCGGTTGAGTCTTTCTATAAAAAGAATCGGAGCTTCAGAGCTATGGAACAGCATTCTGATCACAAATATCACAGAACTTACACGTGTGTTAATATGTGTGGTTGTTAAAAACTGCGTAAGGTTATGAGCCATTTACTACACAAATAAAACATGCATATAATATCGTGGTGTGTATGTTGACTGTCTATCATTGTGGCTTGAATAGGCATTTGCTAGTAATTGTTTTTGTTTTACTGCATTTGTCATGTTGTGTGACCAAAAAGATGTTGTGCCTTTAAGCAGGATCAAAGGCAAGTGCACCAAAGCTACATTTATACTTTCTTCTTTTTTTTAAATTTATTTTCTTTAACCTTAGCTGAAGACCTTCTGTGGGATTGCAAGCAAACATCAGAACAATGCATCCAACTGATATTATGGCTCCAGTCACAGAGGCCCAATAAGTAGCATATAAAACATAAAAAAATCATTCAGTGTGGGAATGTTTAAGAATGACCCTTAGGCTGAAGGATTTTTAATGCATCAGTTAATCTTTAATCCTTTGTTGAGAAGGTTATTACATCCACCAAGCAGCCAGAGGTAGGGGAGTACAGCAGCCTGGCAGGGACAAAGCAGGTGATCAGATCCTGCAAATATTGGGGAGCAGATCTCGTGGTCTTGGACTTGATATGGGCAGCTATGGAAAGCCGGGAGAGGACAGTTCTACTGAGGGAAGCAGGATTTGGGGGTTAACGGTGTCGAAAGCAACACAGAACTTGAGCAGATTCTGGTCTGAGGAAAGGAGGCCACTAGTTGACCAAAGAGTTTCTGACACCATGAGGAGGGTCCCATGGGAATGGCTGATCTTGAGCTCAGGCTAAAAACTGTCAAGACATTTATGAGCAAAGAATACAGACAACTGTTTTGAGGCTACATTTTCCTGTAATTCTAGACTGAGACTGAATGTTTCTTTTACAGCAAGTGAGCTGTTTTGAAGGCAGATGGAAAGCAACCGGAGGAAAGATGGAAAATAATAATAGGAGCAATAAAATAGATATTTAAAGTTATATATATGTAAATGGCCTGTGAGAGAGGAATTACATCATTGCTAAATGATGTGTCTGTTATACGCTCCAGTATTCCAGCAAAGTTTGGTCACAACGTGTGGGACTAGATGAGCAAACACAAGGAAGCATGGACTGTTTGTATTGAAGTTCCTCTCCTCAGTGTCTTGTTTTGTCCTACATAGATATTTTATTCTAAATTTAACGTTGCTACTTCACACCTCTCATTTCTTTCACACTGGAGATTAGTGTGAGGTTCACCATGGTGTCTTTCCCACGGTGAATGGCAAGAATTATAAACATTTCAGATTTTTCTTCAGCTCTTCAAAAAGATATATTTTCAGCACCACTATATTGTGTTTTTTACAAAGTTAATTCATTTAAATGTGTTCCTTTAAAAGGAGTTAGTGTCGGCAAGCATACTGTATGCAAAGTGGAATTCTTACAAATGTATAACTAAAATAAAGTGACCTTAGGAAGAACTTTTTTGGGTGAGATTCTTTTTTTATTTGATGAATTTTCAGTATTTCTAATGAAAACAGGCAACATACCAGCATTACAGTGTTTCTGGGCCGCTGAAGCTTAAGTGGTGATGGCTGTGTGTATTTGTTGTTAAATTGTGCAGTGTTTTTAAGATTGGAAATGTCCTTTCATGACCACATGCATGGTGTTAGTGAAATATAATTTAAATAAATACTAGCTGAGTTATCCAATGTTGTCCGAGTCAGAAAGTAGAAAGGTAAAAAGTAATAATACACTATATATATCGCCGTGTGTGTGTGTGTGTGTGTGTGTGTGTGTTTTGGTTAGAGTGAGAAGTACTTGTGTTCCAAAGTTTAATTCTGTGGCTTAAAAAACAAAGCCATAGCTGAAAAACAGACAAACAGACAAGCAGATATTGAGCTTTATAGACACAGAGGTTTCAGTGCCACTGCATTTGCTGTATTGTGGATCCCAGGGCTCAGTTGCAGCAATGTTCAGTGCAAACAAAGATTGAAGAAATGATAAAAATATACTTCCAACAAACTCAAATCCACCAGAGGTAGTCTGCTCCCCAGAGTCAGAATCAGAATTCCATTTATTTGGGAATCTGGCTTTGCTTCTCAGTGGCTCAGTTTTCATTAGACAAACACCAAATACATACATATACACACATACAAGCACACATACATACAAGTGCAAGTGGATGAGAGAAGTTCAAAAAAGCTGTGGCCCAGGTGGAAGGAGTCAGTCAAGATTTTTCCTGCCCGTCTTCTAAATTTGGGAGGAGTATAGGTCTTCAAAGCAGGGCAGTCTGGCAGCAATGATGTTATCACTAGACCTGACTATTTGGTGCAGCCTGTTCTTGTTTTGTTTGGTGTCTGATCCAAACCAGACTGTGACTGAGGATCTGAAAACTGATTCCTGTGTAGAACTGGATCAGCAGCTGCTGTGGTAGGTTGAGCTTCCTCAGCTGGTACAGAAGTTACATCTCTCCTGGGCCTTTTATATGATGCACACCATGTTGGTTTTCTACTTTGGATCCAGAGAAATTGTAGATCCCAGGAACTTGATGGTGTCTGCCATAGATACAGCATTGCTGAGAAGGGGGGGTGGTGGTATTGAAGGGCTCCTCCTGAAAACCACTATCGTCTCCACAGTTTTCAGTGTATTCGGCTCCAAGTTGTTCTGACCTCACCGGAGGGCCAGCTGTTCAACCTCTCATCTATATGCAGACTC
Source organism: Heterotis niloticus (assembly GCA_018136845.1). Lineage (NCBI taxonomy): Eukaryota > Metazoa > Chordata > Actinopteri > Osteoglossiformes > Osteoglossidae > Heterotis > Heterotis niloticus. Next base: position 21,850,278 of record CM030888.1, read on the forward strand.
CTCACAGTTTCTGATGAGTTCTACAGGGGTTGTGTTGTCTTCGTATTTAAACAGCTTGACAGAGGAGCCCTTTGAAAAGCAGTCGCTAGTATAGAGGGAGAAGAGCAGCGGGGAGAGCACACATCCCTGGGGTTCACCAGTGCTGACTGTACAGGAGCTGGATGTGAGCTTTCCCAGTCTCACCTGCTGCCTCCTGTTTGTCAGGAGGTCGGTGATCCACTGACAGATGGAAGTAGGCACAGTAACCTGGGCAAGTTTAATAGAAAGAGTTCCGGGGTGATGGTGTTGAATGCTGAGCTGAAATCTACAAACACGATCCTTGCAAAAGTTCCAGGACTGTCCAGGTGCCACAGAATATAGTGGAGACCCATGTTGACTGCACCATCTACTGGCCTGTTTGAGCCATAGGCATGAAGCCAAATCAAATAGAATCCAGGTAAACTTTCCCAACGCATGAACACAGTCTAGTTTTTTTGGATAATTCATGGAGGCAACTCAGCGTATGGGTTCTAGGTGTAAAATAAAATATCAGCCTCGGGAAAGCAGGCCATGCCTTACTTAGTCTACACCAGTGAAAGTCTCCTGGTGGGGTTCAACAGAAGTAGGCTGACAAACCAGCAGGCACACCTGGTGATGTTTTCCCACTGCGTGTGCAGGTTTGTTCCGTTATCTGCCCATGCTGTACCACAGTTGTGTGGCAAGATGTGACTCAAGTAGATATTTCAAATTTAGGAATATACAAAAAGTAACACTTAATGGCAGTATGTCACATACATATAACTGAAAATGTTTCTTTTACTTTCATAGATTTTTTGCATGGCTGTATTTTACTTTATGACATCACATTTACTGTGTATATTCCTTCTCTGGCTTGAGCACTTTTATTCTATGAGATGTTGCTTTAAACCAGATAGGTATTAAATCTGCAGTCCTTAATTTCCCCTTTCCTTGAACTGGCTGTCAAAGCTGCACGCTAGACAACGCTTTCATTTGCCACGCGTGAGATTAGACATGGGCCTAAAACTAATCCTGTTAGAGCTCAGACTTCTCGTCTGGTTTTAATGCTTTCACACTGAACGTGAAATGCGTGAGTACCAGCAGAGAGGAGAGGTGGTGATGCGCGGTTGTAAATAATGGCCTGGGGCTCTGTCTGTCCCTTTGTGACCTTTCTCAAGTTGTATTTGACTTTAGTGAAACGTAAAACATTAATTTATCGATTACTTGGAATTATTAGCACAGTCCAGAGTAAATCTGGCAAATGGATGACTGTAGGTGATTCAGATGCAGCTGATAAAGGAATGCTTTTCCTGATCTGCTTCTTTTTCTCTGCCATCAAAAATTGCTCTAAACATTTTTGGTGCACCCTTCTAATAAAAAAGAATTGTTTATTTCTGTGGAAAATCACCTGTGAACTTTATTAATTTTTTCATGAAAAAGCCAACAATAATGCAGGGATGCAACCAATAAACATTTCAGGCTTTGGTATTAATGCAAGCCAACTGGGAAGTATAATTGACTTGAATTGGATGCAACACAGAGCGGTGTGCTGCCAGAAGACATGTGTTGTCTCTTACACACAAGAGATGCTGAGAGAATATGATTTCAGATGTGTACATACGGCCATTTATACGCACAGCGCTCCCCGAACAGTTGCACTTCAAATGGGTGTGACTCAGTAACACACGCACAAAAGGTCTATAGGTCCGCTTACTGACTGAAAGGATTAGAACAAACCAGACATGAGGTCCAAGTGACTTTGAATGAACCTTGACCATTGGAACAAGTTGCACTGGTTCCACCATTTCAGAAACAGTCAACCTTTTGGGTTTTTTTAACATTACAGCTCCACAAACATGACAATGCCCTTACTTTCCCACAGTAGCTTCTACTCTCCCAATCCCATAGAGCATCTTTAGGATGAAGTGGAATACAATGTTAAAAGGATGGATATCACTGAAAAATCTGCTGAAACAGCAAAGCTGAAGGGTTTTCATTTTTGCCAAAGTTATTTCAACATAGGCAAAATTTCTGTGGAAACAAGTTCAGCATCTGAATCCGTGCTGTTCTGGGGTCAAAAGAGCATCTCATTGCATATATGTACCTAATAAAGTGGCCAGATCTGTTGCATAATCGAGTCACACTAACAGTGGTAATGCAAAGAAACTGATATTCAGCTGTTGCTATGGTTGCAACGGACTGGCATCCCATCCAGGTTGCAGAGTCATAGCCCAGTGCCCATGTGATTCCAGGATAGGAATGGACCACCGGAACCCTGACCGGGATAAAGCGGTTAAGGATAATGGATGGAGAGATGGAGCAGTTTGTATTTTACTTGGGAATAAATAAGAATGGCAACCACATTCACACAGATGTCCACATTAACATACTTGAACATTCAAGTTAAAGGGATTGTATGCCTTCAACTTCAGCTGTTTTTATTTGTGACGATAAATGCTGTAGCCGTGGTGGGTGGAGCTGTGGCTCTCCCACCATGCATTGCTGCATGCACGTAAATAGTTTTAACTGTAGCGGGCTACTTTTGGGGGAATGATGCTAACCCCCCCAACTGTTTAAAGTGTTTGGACTTTAAAACTTTGGAGAAACAGGCAGGCTGTGGTGCTCAGCAGGTACTTTTGGGCAGACATTTCACATCAAAATAAAAAGCTTGCAGTCTCGCAGTCTCGTCTCCCGCGTCCTCTGTAGCCCTGCTGACAGCACGGTTGAGGCATGTCGCCACCATATTGTAGATCCTATTATCTGCAGTCTCAAGTCAAAATGAGAATGGGAATCATGTATAATCATGCATGTAGTGACATAAGTCAGAATCACATCATGAGGGGGTTTGAGCTGAACTTACTGTATATCTGTAGCCAGATTTGTTATGAGAAACCAGACACTGGGCAAAAGCATCACATCAGCATCATGTTTGTATTCCCTGGAAACTTCAGTGAAATATTTCTGCTTTTTAATCAGGCCTAAAATAGATAAAATTAATATCTGGCAAGTCGTAGCAGTGAATTTGCTTTCTGCCCAAATGGTCTCAGCATTAACTGCTTCCTTGTGAGGACTACAGAGGGCTCTGAAATTCTGGCCTGCTCACTGAACTCATTTGAAATCCCATTTTAATAAAACACGAGTTGGGCTGTTTGTGCTTTTTCTGCCGTGATGCTTTTACAGTTCTCAAGGTGAGCAGCATCCAGTCGGCGTGGGATTGAAGATCATTCGCAGCACAGCTCCCTTCCTCCCTTAATCACAAACGAATGAAGGAAGGTCATTTGGAAAGCCGGTCGCTATTTAAAAGCCTATTAAAAAAGTTAAACATGCCCATAACTTTTCTGCAGAAGCTGACTTGAAAATTGACCTTAAAAAATAAAATAAAAAGGTTGCCTCTTAATTTCCTGTAAAAGAGAATCTACAAAGTCTGTCTTCTCTTGGGGGAAAAGAACATTATAAAAACAAACTCCTGTTTAATTCAATGTCAAAAATAATTTGTCTGCATAAGAAAAGATGAAAGCTGCACATTTCCCTCATGAATTAGTGAGAAGTTGCTAAAAGCAGATGTTCAAAGAAATCCTGGTCTTTTTAAACCTTTTTTCCATAGCTCAGCACATTGTCGGTAACAATTGGAGGTTCTGTTCCGACTAGAGCATCTAATCTTGGGCCAACACTCTACTTTGTGCTAAAATGGTTGAAATGTTGCAGTTGACCTGTATGCTAGGGCTTTTTTGAATGTAGGAATGTGTTATACATACGCTTCACCCACGACATACATAAACATACAAAAAGATATCAAACCCTATATACTTCGCCATAGAAAACGCACATAGAACTGGACACAGTTTCCTTTATTTGTCATTCGTAAAATAAGAAACAACCTTAAAAATTCTCAAGACAATGACATGACACACATTTAAAAGACTGCAGTCAAATTATGTTTACAATGAAAATCAGTTAAACTGACATAAATGTACATTTTTTTGATTGAGATTTGTGGAAGGTGGTGCCCAGCTTACAGGTTGTTTTGTTTTTTACATTTTACTATTCTTGTGTCTAAGTGACAATATTTTCTCCCTAAAGTTTTACAATGACAACATAACGTAAGTCCATTGACGTAGACTGGTGAAATACAATGAGACTATGTTTCTAAATGTCCTACGTATGAATCAGCTTAAATAAATGTACATTTTTTAAGTCCATCCTACTTAAAATGACTACTACAGTTTAACAAACTTGCATTTATGACTAACACATGGTTTGAACAAGTGACTAAAATCTGTTCACATAACAAGAGGCCCCAATGGATATTCTGGTAAAATGAAGTTTGTAATTCATCCTTTTGTCACTGAAACACAATTTAAACACAAAACATATTTAGCAGAAGTGTGCTTTTAAAAAAATCTCTCATGAATATGTAACTTTGACAGTAAGTGCATGCTTTTGTAAAAACTGTTAACCGCTATCAAACCAAAAAACAGCAATAACAATGAAAACAAATAACAGAAATAAAGCGAAATAGGTAAGGGGAAGGGCAATTCTCATGAATTAGCACAGTAAATACGAAGAACCAAACATGTAGTTGTCTTCCATTAAGAAGATACAGACGTTCTGGGAGCCTCACTGGCCGCCGGAGTTTGGGTGTTTGGGGCTGTGCTGGACAGCGGTGGTGGGCATCCAGGGGGGGACGGAGCGTGAGGAGGCCTGCCTGGCCGTGCTGTAGTGGCTGAGGACCGTGTAGAAGCGGCCGCGGGAGCTCTGCTCCTGCACCTTGTAGTAGGTCTCCAGCGAGGCAGGAATACAGCGTTTATGCTGCAGGGATAGGAAGACGGCTGTGTCACGGTTACTTTTTTTTACAGCTTATACTAAAGGCTACCTTTAAATGAACACTGCTTCTTCCAATGATTCATAAATTAATAAGAAAAATAATCTCACATTTACCCGTTTAATCCTAATAGTGAGCAGCAAAATGATGTAAAAATGTGCACCTTTATGTATGGTATACAGTAAAGTGCTTGTTTCATCTTGGTCTCATTTTAGTGAGTCTCATTTCTTGATTCTAATTCTTTTTTTACACTCCAGATAAGAAAATGTGTGGGTTTATCAGCTCTAAAAGTCACCGCCACTCTTAACCATAACCAGTAGTAGTAACCTAACCAAGCAGAGTGAGCCAATGACTTAACTAGTCTAATGCCCATCATTGTGTCCTTTATACTGGCAATAATTCCATTTGCTTAGAAGAGCACACAGTACATTTTCAGGTTACCGGCCTGCACACACCATTGCATAGTTGTTTACAGGTTGAACAGGGAGTGGTAAACTACTCAATATTCCTCACCAGTAGGCTTTCCAGACACTAAGCTAACTCACATTGCTAATAACTTTCTGCTATTATGACCTACATAACTCTGGATCTTAAACAAGCATGGCAACGCTTACACACAAATATACAAAAAGGTGTCATTCTTGTAAAAACAGTGCCATTGCTGTTAAGCCCAACTTTTTAAAATACCATCAGTTTTACTGATTTATCAGGATGTATACTATTTACATTTTGGAAAGCTGTCTTACATATCAGTAGTTGAGGTGACAAATTTGGGAAAATTATATTCCAGGTTATAAAAGTGAAGTGAATTGATCCATCTTTACACTTTATTTATTCTGTATAGTGCAGTAACCCTGTGTTTCCATGTAAAAGCAATACCAGCAACCAACAGCTACCTCTGCAACCGGTTGTTTGCCAGTTACCTTTCATGGACACATGTTTTACTATCATTATTTTCAGTCATTCTGCATCACTAAAAAATCTATACTTTGATTTCAAATGTTATCTTAGCTTAGCCTGCCAATATTATGGATACATCATTTGACAAAATGATATTTGTGAGCTTGAACAAACCTTCTACTTCTATAGCCTTGGCACCCCCCCAAAAAACTTCATAAAATTCTTGACATTTATCTTGCTTCAGGTGGGCTTGACTATGGCTCTGCTAAACATATACTGCACAGTTTAATAAAATGAAAAAAATGTCAGTTAAATTCGTTCCCATTATGCCTCCCCGCTAACCCTGTTACCTACCTTGTACACAAATCCATCTGGGCAGCTGTGTTCATAGGAGAAAGCCTTGTACACCACCAGGAAAATTATGCAGGCCAGAAATGCTAATGCCAGAAAAATAAGAACTGAGACCTGTGGAACAACAGTAAATGAACACTGTGAGCGCATCGGAATCAGAATCAGATTTATCTGGCCAGGAATGCTCACACATACCAACGTACTAGCGCACATACATGCATACACCTGGGCAAAAGATGCATTACAGTGGAGGAGAATAAGAATAAATATTTTAAGGAAAAAATAAATATATAGGTCACTGTCAATATTCACTAACAGATCAAAATCCTACCATTAGGTAAGTCTGTACTGGCCCTATCTCTGCAATGTTTCTCCAGGTCGTCTTCAGTTCATCATGCTGCAAATCATCTTGACAGGAACATTCCCTCTGTATTTCGATTTATACAATGTTCCTCCCCTCTTCCAAGTTTATATTTTTTACCGAATAGCATCAGTTCAATCCAATATCGATTCTTGAAAAATGTTTACACCCTTGCTTTGTTTCAAATTCCATTTAATATTTATTTTCTCCACAGCATAAACATTTTACAAAACTGCCTCTCCGATGGATGGAAATGTCAGCATAAAACAGGATCTATTCTGAACAGTGAAATTAATATAGACACTGATAGCAAAGGACAAAGGAAAGCAGTTTGAACAGCGATAATGATCTTCAACCTTCATCTCTGTAAACCCCTTCAAGCCATATTTTCCTTCTGTACTCTTTAGTGCACAAAGTTTCTTTGAAGGGAGAATAAAAGATCTGTGAAAATGTGTCGGCTTTCAAAGGAAAGCCCTGGACACGGCACAAAGGCTGTGGGATAGACCGAGCTTTCATTTCTGGATTTTTAATAACCTTCCATCTACAACTGTCAATGCATTCAATTACATGACATTTTTTTAAAAATCTCAATATATTATTATGCAAAGAACTGACATTCTGTATTAAGAATTATTTTGATATACATATAAATATCAAATAATCCTGTCTGTCGGAACATAATCGACATACTACAGAATAAACACATTATTTTAGCATATTTAGAAGGACAACCGTGCTACTTGTCAATGGGTAATTTGGGTCCAACGTACAGCTGAACACCACGGAATGGGAATATGCATTTATGCCAATGAGGGTCTTTGAGGTTTTCCACCCTATTATAATACAGCTTTGAACAAAATAAATTTTAAATATAAAACATTTAGTGTAAAATTTACTACTAATGTTTCTCTATGTTTCAGTTATGGAAAGGAATGGATTTGGGATTTAAATGAAAACAAGGAGTTTTAGCCTGACAAGAGAGGAAAAAGTCAGTAATACCTGAGCCATTTTGAAATGGTCAAAATCAGCAACGGCATTTTGAATTTTATATAAAAATAGAGGTTAAGGTCTGCAAATAAGGTTTGTTTCGTGACTTAAAATCATCATCTCTAGCCAGCACATGCAAAGATGCTTAGACTGAATGCATCTGGTTGGATGTTATTCAGCACTGCGCACCGAATTTGTTTGTGTCCCGCTGGTCTGCCGCAGTGTCCGCCTCTCCTTTCCTGAACCTGCCTGCCAGCGTTTCAGTCACACTTAATAGGTTGAGGTTCTCAAAGGGAGGATGCAAGAGGAAGACAACATTTTAGGCAAATATGCCTCCATATTCAGTACCCCATTCGGTACATCAAGATGGCGAAAGGCACAAATGTGTAGACACACTGAAGCACAATGCATTTTACTCAGATATGTATAAGACCCCCCATTTAGGCTCTTTAACACACTTTACGCTCTATTTACAAATCCAAATTACTTGAACACTTTTTTTTTGCTCTTTGGTGCTGCGGTGCTTCTCCTAACAACTCTATTCTTTAGTTTATCTTGATGAAGGATGGACATTTGCTGCATTTTGCACACCTTAGCTTTTCGACATGTTGATGCATCTACATGGTTTTTAAAGAGTACTTAGAGAAAAATTAAATTCTCATTTAAAGAAATCCAAAATTATCCACTGGAATACTCCTCTGGGGCACACTAAGAACTGACTGCTTGCTTTTTATTTCAATATGAACTAAGTCAAGAACACAAATGATGGCAGACATGAACCTTCCATGTTTGCCTTCTTTCAGCTTGCTGGTTGTTTGGCGCACTTCCCTTCTGCTGATAAAAGCCGTTGCTGCTGCTGAATTCTGAAATCAGAGTAATCCATAGGCACACAGACATAATCCATGGAAAGGATTTGACCTAGGATTGTGCCGTATATTAAGGCATTTATTTGTCTAAAGAGGATTTACAAAAAATCTAATATGAGACAGTAAACAATTTAGCAAAATGTTTATGGAACCCAAAACCTCAAATGGTGCTCCCGCAAAAACAAAACACAAGTTCCTGAACATGGCTACGTAGACAGACTCTAACAAACTGGCTCACTTCGACAGAATATTGTTGTGAACAGCAGTTAACCGAAACTGTTGTCGTTGTTGTTGTTTAAAATACAGGGTGGGTTAAATCCTGAATCCCACCTCAATTGACGGGAACACCTGACTCACTGAGTCTTCCAAGATGCTATCAGTGACCCTGATTTTACAAATTCATTTGATAAAGATAAGGAAATGTACATTGTTGTGTGTATGTTGTTTGCTAAATAAGACTACATTTATTATTGACTTAGATGATGTTCGAGTCACTTTGTACAAGCAGTTCACTCAGAAATCCAAAAAATTATGAAGGGTTCACAAGGTCTTTCCTCACAACTGCACAGCTACAGTAGGAAATACAAGTCAGCAGAGTCAATTCATCAGACTGCTGCAAAAGCATCACAGGAAAGATAACAACCAGAAAAATGAAAAAAATATTTTCATGCAAATGCTCCAAAATATCTTTTGTCAGAGCAGTGTTTCCTTTGGCTGTTTCATTCTGATTTAGTTCACTTCTGATATTGTGTGGGACAGGAACAAATTATCAAAGTTTTTTTTCATTTCAAAAAACGTACTATTGTTTTACAGCTGATGTTTGAACGGAAGGGAAAATCTGGCGCCGACTCACATATATCAGAAGGTAAATGAAATCACGCTACTCCACGTCCTCAAGTTACAAACACAGCTGAGACCATAAGTGTGACCACAGCTTGATTTGTTACTGTCTTGGCCTTTCTAGTGTTGTCTGCAAGTGGCTTGGAGCTGACTTCTTAGGCTGTGAATGGAATGAATCAAAGCCTTGAGGATGTATACTTTACGTATGGTGTCTCCCATATATCCTCACTCTTGTCAGATATATACTGTAGCACACAAGGATTTGGTGTTGTGAGCTGCTTTTGTATTCGTGCATTTGCGGCTTGTTACAGTTATCTGAGTTAAGGATTTTCTAATATGCAAAAGTTCCCAGTTTATTTGTTTTTATTTAGTTTTCTTCATCTTTGTATTTTCTAAAAGCAAAAATCCAAACCAAAAATCACTTTAGTGCTGGAGAAGAAAACATTAAAAGAAGTTTTAGAGCCACAAACACAATGACTGTATTAATTCAGAACATGACGGAGACCTGAACAGGAGCCTTTCTTTCAAGAACACAACTGAAGATACTGTCATGGGTTAAGGAGATTTGCAAAAGAAAATTAGATGAAGGCAAAATAAAATTCCATTCTGAGTTTTTCCCACCACATCCACTCTATCGCTACACCTCCAACAAAGAAAACTGATCTCAGCACCTCCTTTCAACACACAGCAAACCTCACGAGGCTCTTTTCTACCTGTAACGTTTTAAATAATTTTTACTTTTTGAAATGCAATCGCATTGTCAGATTTTACGGTTGTGTGATATGACTGCATGCTGCATGGTCCCAAAGCACGAAGCACTGGTGCATTAGACTTCCAAGGAGGTGGAACATGGGTTCAAGCATCGCTTTAAATTTGTTTTAACCTGTTGGGAGTTTGCATGTTTGCCTTGTATTTGCTTAGATTGTTCTGGTTTCAGTCCAAAGATATGTGTTTCGATTCAGTTTGCGAGTCTATGGTGCCCAAAGTGTGTCTGTGTATTTATTAAAATGTCAGTAGGAGCCCAAACCTCTGAGATGTTCTGTACTGTACAAACTGTACCACATGTTATAAAGATACAAATTAATTTCACCTGTAAATGTTTTATAACTAGGTATTTATAGAGGTTTATCATGCTGAAGATGTCATGGATCGATGTTATGCGGGTGTTTTCGGATGCGCTGGGAGTGCATGTTTTCTCACCTGTTTAAAATAATGAATAAATAGGCATTTGTTGTCTGAAATTTTGGCATTGGATCCATTTTTAGGGATGAATTAGATCCGGATAGTGAGAGATTATTTTATATTTTTTGACTTAGTATGCTATTAATTCACCAAAAATCTTATCTACCGAATACCCGTTCAGGTGGAGTGATCAGGCTCAAACGCTAACAATTGGAAGACATACAGTTCCAGGCAAAATTTTATTACAAGTACTCAAAGCAAGTTTTTATAATGGGTGTTAATACTTTTGAGCAGAAGTTCAACCATCATGGCAGTCAACTCATTTGCAGACATTCCCAGAGATGCGTTGCCTCTACTCAAGTGCTTCCTGCGTTGCCCAGTTATACTCGAACATTTGACTAACAGAGTATAATTCAGCCAATTCTCATTCAGGTGTCAATGAGGTAGAAATAGTTTAATGAGTTTGTGAAAATTGCCACTTTCTCATTTTTATTTTTTCTGCCTCCACATACATGCTGTTCTTCTGGCAATGAACTGTCCACCATCAACACTGATGTGGATGATGAACTCCGGAGTTTCTGTTTCCTGGTGAAGTTAGGCTGAACTTAAGCACATGAGCTGCGCTACACCTGGCAGGAGTGCAGGCAACCACCTTGGGGGGCAGCGGTGACGCACACAGTGACGCCTTGGGACTCTTTGCTTTAAACACAAAATAATGCAACGCTCTTCAGCAGAAGAGAAACAAATATTAAAGCCATTACACAGTAATGTTTGACAGTGTAATGCTTGACAGTAATGTTCAATTAGGCATAAAATGAATACACACACACACACACTTCAGGCAGATGAAAAACAGAACTATGCTCAGAGTTGGTAAACCTCATGTTAGTATGGATGAAAAGGGCATAAAGTATACAAGGCCATGCATCCTGACTGCAGTCTGCACCTCTGAGAGAATTTTAAGAACTAACAGTGAGATTCAAAGACCCGGTTCCATGGACCCTGAATCCTCAGCCATAGTGACTTGCATGCATTGCCTCCCACAATGCCTTGCACTGAACAACAAGGTGATCTTCCCAGGTGGTCCTTAGCGTGCAGGAGCTGCAGGGACCTGGGTTTGTGCAAAGTAATCACTCTCAGGGCTCTCCCTTTGGGCAGAGGCTGAGAGGTGAGATGCTGAAGAAGCCTCACTGCGTTTCCAGTGATATTTCACATCCCACAGTGAGCCAGTCACTCTCTCTGGATCTGCTGGGGCTGGGATTCTTACGTTTTTGACCTGAACTGACAGTGAACTTAATGTCCTTGCCCAAATTAATCAATAAATCCATCGAGCTATGACTAAGATGTTAAAAAGATTCTCTTTCTAGCCAATTCCTCACAGGCACAAAAAATATTAAAGTAAATACATTAAAACATTTCCTCAGAACCACCTACACAGAGTGACTGTTGCTGCCTTGACGGACTGTTGTTGGCATTGTTAGGCTCATTTTATACCTGGCATCACAGATTTTTTTGGCTTCCATTATAAAATAATAAACGTTACAGTTTTTTCCCCCCAGTAAGAAGACAAATAAGATAAATTTTATGGGAGACACCGCACACCTCCTCTTTATTCCCTTATTATCTGTGGCACATCTCATGACTTTTGAACCCCTACACTATATGTGCTGTTTATTTCTGTCTTTTAAATATTGATAAATATCGCTAGCCAAAATTAAATGTGGCTGAACTTATTTGTCCAGCACTTTCATATGTATTCAAGGTGGCTTTTGTTTTACTTGCATTTTCAAGAAACTTCTACAGCCTTACTAGCAGGATCCTGTTAACTTGCACACTACCTTAGTATCCACAATTAAAATGAAAAAAAAAAAAAACATATTTCAGCATCATCTGGGCATCTCTGTGTTGACTAACTGTGCAATCGTTTCCTCCAGATTATTATTCTTATATCTTTATCACCCTGAAGTTTGATGCCAGTCTATTGCAGGGTACCCAAACATAATTACAGCGTTCAGCATAAAACCTCTGCTTTTGAACTGGGTAGAAACCAACGTAGACCCACGGAGAACATGCACACTCCATACATAGGAAGCAGCATTGAAGCCCACAACCAAACAGCCCTGGCATTGTGAGGCAGCAGCACTGCTCACTGTAGCACCATGGCATGCTAGTCTAAAGATTTTTTTTAATCTATCGCCAGTCTCACTAATCTCAGCCAATATTCCCAATTCTAACTGTGTCCGTGACCTCGTGTTAGAAACAGCAGATTGCTTTTACAACCAAAGCCATTTTCCATCAACTGCAGCCATCTTACATTTTGTTTCTTATATTCAGCTGAGTACACAGTGCCTTCCCACACCTACAAGGGTCTGAGTATAATATGATGGGGTACTAACAGATGGCAGTTGCATGTCAAATTCTGAGGTACATGGCGACATGCAGAGGAATACTGATAAAAGGAAGAGGCTGTCTCATCACAGTCAAAACAGCAGCGTGCAGCCACATAGCCAGCTATTCTGAGGCATTACTTAAACTATTATCCACTGTCATCCAGCAACATGCTTACTAACTGATCGGTTAGCAAAACTCCACCAGCTTCATACATGACACATGGCAGAGATTTACTATACGTAGAGGTGATTCCAGAATTACCACAAGTAGTAGAAAATTTCATTTTAATACCATGCCTGAATATGTCCTTTGCAGCTTCCTTAATTTCTTACTGTAATTCAGACCTCTGTCATCTTGGCGGGCTTCTCATTGGTTACTGGAGAACAAAGGATTTGCTATGTCGATCGGGGTTTAGACGAATTACGGCATTTGGAAGTCTCCATTAAAGCTATGAGATTAATGTGACTAAATGCAGAGGAAAAGCCCTTCAACTGGTGCACATCGGCTTTGGTGTCACACACACAAAAGGTCCCATTTCTTATGACAGCTAAATCACAGGCCTTCTTTGAAGGCCAGACAAATGGGGGAAAAAGGAATCTTCTTCACTTTTCCTGCTCTCCTCTTAAGTCTTTTTGGTCTCATGGAAGGCTGAATTTATTCTGAAAAATGATACACTGTGAGCTGCATACTGCTAACCATGTTTCCTTTTGGGTTGGGTTAGCAGATTATTCATCATGACTCAGAATACCAACAGTAGCACAAATCTGTCAAACCATCATGTTTCTTTTTTTAAATTTGTCCACGTTTTCATGCAAAAACTGGATTCATAAAGAAATATTAAGGATAGTAAGAATGAAAATGAAAATGGCAAAAAATCTAGATCATGCAGTCGTCTGCAAGGCGCAACTGCACAATAGCCAAACATCTGAATGTGCAAGCATGCAAGTGGACATTTTGCATTACTCATACACATCTTTTTTACTAACTCTTTTAATTTCACTGCTCATTGCAGCGACTGTTTCTGTCCTCTTCTAAAAATTCATTAATTCTCTAATACTGCACTAAAAGGATTTATATCAGAAACCAAAAAACTGAGAACCCTCACGTGATGGAGCAGTTGCTCCACACATGGATAAACCATACCGACAGCATACCTGTGCTCTAGAAGAACAAACAATTTCCTACCCAACAGGGGAAATGGAAGCTGATGGTGAGCTGGCAAAAGGAGATTGTGGGAAATGTATTGTCTAAATACGCTGAGGAGGAGCCCATCCGAAAAATCTGTTGTACATGTATTCATTGCTTAACTTAAATACTGAGAAATGCATACGTTAAATAATTTAATAATCTGTATTTGAAATCAATGATAGTTAATATGTTGTATTTTTAAGGTTCTAGAATGGTTGTTTGTCCATGAAATAGGAAATAGAATGGCTCAGGGTGGAGCCTAAGGTATAAATTGCTCAGTTTGAAAGTGTGTGTGTGTCTGTGTGTGTGTGTGTGTGTGTGTGTGTGGATGGATGGAGGGATGCGTGTGTAGATGCGGATGCAGGAGCACCTAAGTATTGTTGTATAGGCTGTTGGTACCTGGCAAAAGTCTAATGTTTGTAAATAGTTATCTGGCTGATTCACTTGTAACTAGAGCACTGGTGGTTTGCTGAAGGGAAATAAATGCTTGTGGATCCAAAATAACTTTGTGTTCACCTCATTGCTTGGCCAGCCGGGTCACACCTCAGCCCATCAGCTGCGTGCCATTTGAAAACTAAACCTTCAGTCCCTTACTTGGATTTCACAAAATAAATACACAATATGTGCATGAATTTCTGAGAAACAATCAATTGGATTTTTTTTTTTACAAGTGATGTTTAATGAAAGAGGCTGAATGTGAATGTTGAGTGTTACTGATTTCAGGAGGATAGGTTTCTTACATGCTGACCTTCAGACTCAGCAACATTAGCAAAGACATCCATCCATTTTCCTTAACCGCGCCATCCTTGTTGAGATCACGACAGTCCTCAGTCTACGGTGGGATTGCTAGGCTATAAAACTACACCCTGGATGGGACGTGACTCCAATGCACAGTAACCCCACACACACACACACACACACACACACACACACACACACACACACACACAGACGCTGTAGACAGTTTGGAGTTACCAGTTAACCTGAAATACATGTCTTTGGACTATGGGAAGAAACCAAAGGACCAGGAGAAAACCCACAGAGATACAAGGAAAACATGCAAATGCCACACAGTGACAGAGTCAGATGTTACTGAAAAACAAAATGACCTTAAAACTGTCACAGAATTAAATCAGCACCTCGGAAAAGTAGAGCCTCAGAAATGTGTACCATGGGCTTCCTGAAGTTGGTATATGTGGTAGGGCAGCTGTTTGGAAATGGGTATAGAAATGGTTGAGTCCAAGGCGTGTCCAAACATACCCAATTTGGAGTGAATGGCACAAAACGTCCTCACCACAGCAGTGTTAAAAAAAAAAAAGAAGGCAATAACATAGTTTTTCCATAACAAATAAAATGGAAAATGTTAAGATGTTAACATGGAACAAGTATTTTAAAAATTACTCTGCCTAAAGCCACATGCTGCAGTTAGAAAGAAAAGTTTTACATCTCAGAGATGTCTTTTAATTTTGGCATGATTTTTACAGTGAAAATGTATTTATTATTATTTTGTGGGTGGACCTGTGCAGCAGGCTAGAAGGTACCATGTGCATGCATGTGAAATATATCAAATTTTATGTTTCTAAATCATTTAACTTCATCCATTAGAAATTACGTGGAGCACAAAAAAACAACACTGGATATCAGCTTTGCATAACTGTATGCGAAATGCCAATGAATTTTTAGCAGCTAGCTAGCATTCACAAACACATCAATCACACAGAATAAGTTTAGATTTTACAGTTATCTTGGGCTCCTCTGAGACCGAGCCCCAAATTAACAAGCAAATAAGCAAAAATGTAAGCTTTGTGCTACGGGGACTTTTTTCATGAGTTTCTGACAGACTTTCTGGTTTTGTTGCAGGATTCATTTTGTGCGTGACAAAAAAGAGAAACTGTACCTTGAGCCTTTCAGATACACCATCTGTGAAGCTTACAGTAAGTTCCTCAATCCTGGGCAGCTTCAGCTTGCCTTTGTTCTTCTGGTTGGTCTGGAATTCAGTTTTAGTTTTTACCACAACCTAAAATGAAAGAAAGACCAAACAGTGTGCACTATTTTTCAGTTTCACTCATCTTCAGGAAAACATGGAATATAGAAAAAAAAAATTTTTTTCCACATGCTTAACTGCTTAAAAGTGACCTACATCATATCAGCAACATGTTAGGATCCAGCTGATGTAAAGGTTTAACACTATAAGATGAAAACCACCATCTGGCAAACTAATCTTGGAAAAATAATGTGCACTGAAAAATTTGTAATAATCTATGGACTAAGTTGTTCCTATAACTGAACTCTATCAGAAGAATATATTCTACATATTTTAAAATATAAAATGTCTGTGTGTATGTGTGTGTGTGTGTGTGTAGGCTAGCATATACACACACATACACAAACACAAATATAGTAGTATGTATAAATATGAATATATTATATACTGCATATAGTTTTTTTTAACATAGCTTTTTGCTCTAAAATGTATTATTTGATAAACTGGCTAAGCCAGACATATTATGATTATGGTCTGAAAGCCATGTAAGCAGGAATGTGGGGTTAATAAATATACATTTCCTGTATATTTGTGGAACTTTCTAACCTATTGACCAAATAATGAAATCAAAGCCACCACAACTGCAAAAAATCAAATTATGTCCTACCAAAAACCGTGAGGACACATTGCAGGGAACCCACATGCTGAAATCCTGAGGGTTTTCCTGATATTAACACTGAATCATTGTTCCTCAGCCCAGTCACACATCAGAGATCACAGCAGGCCTTAGCCAGCATAATGAAATCAAATCTTGCTCCTCTTTTATTTTCCCAGGACACTGGGGTGCAGCTCCCATCCGTGTGGTTTCTAGCACTCCTTCCCTGCTCAGACTCCTATTGTCTGCTAGAAAAGCGACCTCGGCCCAGAGATGCCTCCCCTGTGCAGGACAGCACTGCCTTCAATTGGTTCCCCACATGGATTATTTGCACCGTGTTTGATCTAATTGTAACCACATACCCTTTAAGCTGCTATGATGTATTTATGAAGTTGATAGAGCTACAACATTTGATTTCTTGCTCTCAGCCAGATAGCATAAATGAAAGGTACAACACAAATCCCACAGAACATCATCGCTGCGCACAAGACTAGAAGAAGGAGAAGACAAAGAAGAAGAAGAAGAAGAAAAGCTTCCGATGCCACCATTGGATACAAGCAGGTGAAATGCTCCCGTACTGCAGCTGTGAGCACAGCTGGCCTTGCCTCATGCAGACAGTTGTTCCACCCACTGCTAATTCTCCATGGGTTCCTGGTCAGTCATGCTTTTGTCCACAGATGTGACCTACTTCTACCAACCCCATCCCACCAAATCCTGCAAAATGTAAAACTGTAGGATATCAACCGCCATTGTTTTACAGGATATTGATAATATCACAAACTGGTACTGTTACTTTGCAAGCAAACACCGGTCGATGCAAACACTTTTTTTCATGCGTTTGCTTTTTTCCAATGTTGCTTGACTAATGCCGAAAAAAGGCGGCCGCAGAACCGAGACGAATGCGCGAGCACGGACAACGGCCGTGGTGCAGACATCTCGTAGACTCGACTACGATGCGATCGCACTACGCTTTCATGCACAACTATTCCTCACGCAGCTCCTTTTCTGCATTTCGCAGAACTGCTTTGAGTGTTTAATATATTCTATAATAGAGCAATTGAGTCAGTTCAACCGCTGAAATATTATTAATATGAGAAATAGCCTGCATCATAGGAAATCTCAGCCACAGCAGCAAAAGGAGCAGAAAACACTTTGCTTCAGATTTAAAAAAAATCCAAACTATTCCAAGGCCAGCTACCTAAAAAATCTGAGAAACCACTTATTTTTGAAAATATTTCAAATTAACTGACTGCATTCCATGTAAATTAACATAGCATCATTTCAATGCCTCGATACTAAGTCTTAAGTGAAGATGTTTTCCTTGATGTTATTTATTCTGTGTTTTAGTCACCCAGGGCACCTTTTAATACTACGGACTGCGGGTAAAATTGGCTCACGGTAGCATGGTCTTTCCTTCCTAACTCAGCTTCTGGCAGCCAGGTAGCCTTGGCCCCTCAGTGACGAATGGGGGAAGAAAATCTCTGCAGCCTGGCAGCAGATGAAGTGTCACACTTCACCCCCAAATATGATCCTGTCAGAAAGACCATCCTGGCTGCTTCACCACCAGCACAACAACAGGAAGCGGCACAAGGATCCACGGTAAGATCCCAATGGTTATGTGTCCATTTATTATCTCAAACATGTGTTCTACAGTAGCATCACCCTGTCAAAAGCCCGATGTATAAAAATAAACAGAAATTAAAACGTGAGCATTTCAGCACCTGCAGTGGCCGTGCAGCGGCCAAACCGACAGGGCCGCCTGTTCCTGCTCCAATCCCCAGTGCCCTACAGCACCTCACCAGGCAACCGCAGACTCCAGTGAAACACTCAAATAAAAAATGGTTGATGCTCACACACAAAATCCCCCTCTGGAATTCGACAAACCTAGGACACTGGGGTGCAGCTCCCATGACACAAACATAAGAAAAATCCATAATTTGACTTTGTCATCTGTATTGTTGTTTAAGCAACCAAACTGTCCTTTCAGGACAGCAATGGTTCTTTTTTTTTTCCTCTTTGACAAATGAAAAAGTAAAGAACGTAAAGTAAAGAAGTCCCATTTACAAATCATTCCGAGGACTTTAGATTCAGAATTAGGCTGTGACATTTAATACAAAAGAACAAATGCACATCGGTTTCATCATATTGCTTTTCTACGTTTCACACCAGTTAAATGCAATAATAATAATAATAATAATAATAATAAAAAACCCAAGACAGGGACCAAAGCGAATGTCACGTTTGTTTGTGCTTTGTTCTGTCCGTCGCCCGTATGCCCTACAGAGTGTCCATAAACACCAATTCGACCCACGGGGAGCTGCGCTACTTCATGCACCTTCCCGCACCCGGGAAACCGAGCAGGCTGAGGAGCTTCAGCATGATGCGAGCTTCTCCCATCTTTGTTCAGACAGCCTGAGCGTACAGACTAGAGGCATCACCCGGGAGCGTTCGGGCGCAGAGGACGGTACCTTGTCGGGCTCTGGATGCTGGAGATGCTGCACATCCAGCGGAGCGATGAGGGGGACGCTCTGAAAGCCATCCTCCACGCTGGCACCTTTAGTGCCTTTGTCTTCTAAAGTGATGCCCAGTTTCACCATGGTCTGGCAATCCGGCTGCGAGTCCTTCAGCTGTGCAAAACCAAAGCCTCCATGTCAGTGTTACTACTGCTGTTAACTGTGTCTAAAGCAGGGTGCAGCAGCACCGCGTTTACTCTGCTCCCCGACCCATAGTCCTGTCAGTGTGCCTCATGGGCCAGCGTTCAGAATTTAGCCCCTTTTGTAAGAGGAATTTGACGACCTGAGGCGTTAAGTTAGGACTCGACTCCCCGCCGACACAACTGCACACAAAGCGAGCAGTGGCCCAAAATAAAGGCTCGCCTTCTGACAGAACAAAAGGGTGCCAATACCTGCTGAAAGTGACTCTATTGTTCGGGGCGACGTCTTCTGCTCTTGACGCTCCCCGGCTCTCATAAACACGACTCGTTCCTCCCGGGAGGCCCTGGCTGAAGCGACGCGGCGACCAGATGCTAAGAAAAAGAAAGCAGTTGCAAGTGCAAAGGAGGTCTGGGGTTCAGCGGACGACGCTCTCCTCCCCCAAACCTCGGGTCTTTGCTGCGCTGCCAGAGCTGCCAGGGAGGAGAAGGACGGTCCGAGCACGGCGAGCTCCGTCCGCGAAGCGCTGCTCGCCTGCATTTTGCCGCCATCTGTTGGCTGACGCGCAGCTGCCGATGAAATATTAAAAAAAATGACAAATAACCGCCGTCAAATCTCAGCATGCAACAAAGGCCACGGTTATATTCGTCGCAGATGCACAAAACGCAGCAAAGGAACGCTTACTTTCCAGAAGCTTCTCGCCCAGCGACTTCCCCCCGCGCACTGCTAACATTGGCAGCTCATAAAAACGGCGTATTAACATTTCGTTTAGCCACAAATAATAGTTTTTAAAAATGTCTTAGCAACAATGATTATATAGCATAGTATTACATATAATACATTATCATTTATGTACACTTATTTGTGTTTACTTAAAGGTTGCTGTTGGCACAACTTGGATTGACACAGTTTTTCTGTGGAATTGTAACTTTTTCGAGAGCACACCTGGCGCTGTCTTCTGTTTAAACAGTAAGGTGTTATGGTGTGGTACTATGGTACCAGTTCCTTTACACCACAGCCCGTTGCTGGTCTGCCCAACAGTGTGACTCTATCTTGCGTTTGACTGGTGCTGTGACACTTGCCAAACTCCGCCTTAAGACATTTGGATCCAGACCCGGTAAACTCAACAAGAGGCTTTATGGTGGGAAAAATGGGGCTGGAACATGGTGCCACGAAAAAATAACAATGACAATAAAAGAAATAAGCAACAATACAGCCTACGGATCCCATCGCTCTCTCTGTCTGTCTCTCCACCTCGGTGTCAAATGTGGGCCAGGATCGGAAAACTGGCAGCCGTGGCAACTAGATGCTTGTTCGCCATAACTACGTGTATGTGTTAGGAGAGCAAAGTAACACAAACTAGGTGGTGTGTCCAGCTTTCTGGGAGGAAAGCTATGGCAAATCTGGACAAGGTGATAAGCGCAGCGGCATCACATTGCCAACAAAGGCACGTATGGTCAAGGCTATGGTATTTCCAGTAGCGATGCAAGGCTGTGAGAGCTGGACTGTCGCTAAGGCGGAATGCGGAAGAACGGACACAGCTGAGCTTTGGTGCTGGAGAAAATTGCCGAGGCTTCCTTGGACAGCAAGAAGGTCTAACAAATCAATACTTGAAGGAATAGAACCAGAGGCCTCAATGGGAGGCGCGATTGTGAAACAAAAGCTCAAATACTTTGTTCACATAATGAGAAGACAGGACTCCTTGGAGGAGACTCTGATGTTGGGGAAAATTAAAGGCAAGAGAAGGGAATGACAGAAGTAAAGATGGATACACGGCATTAGGGAAGCACTGCGTGCGACCTTAAAGGAGCTCAAAGATGCGGTCTGCAACAGGAAGACTTGGCCTGTCCAAGTCCATGAGGTCACAAAGAGTCGGACTCGACTCAACTCAACGGCTAAACATCAACAGCAATGGTTCATCAGGTGTTTCCAGGCCTGGACCAGGACTACAGATCTGTACATTATACTTTGTAATGCTGGGTACTTCTCCCACAGGTTCTGACCATATACTGTACTGGCAAACAAGTCTGTTGTCATCTGCTCGTACGGCCACATGAGGGTGCTTAAATTCATACTTTACCGCAAGATTGGGATGTGCCGCTAACATTTATGCAAATAGCAGTGCTTTCGATTGTTTGCACGCCACGTCTCAGCTCGAATCCGGCTCAGTCTGCGTGGAGCTGGCATGTTGTCTTCAGGGTTGCTTGGGTTTCTAAAGAACAATTTGATAATGTGCTTTATGTCCAGGGGGTTGGGGGAAAGGCTGTGGGCTGCCACCACCCTGCCTTTGACCGCTGCTAAACAATCGCGAGTGACACAGAGTAAATAAAACAAAAAAACACAGATACGGAGCTATGCTAATTCTGCTATGCAAATAGCAAAGAAAACAGGCAAACGCTTCAACAATGAAAAAAGTTGTAACTGCTTTTGACGCCTCAAAATTTATAGTTGCTGGGAGAAAAACAAAACACTCGTGAGAATTCATGCTGTGTACGAAGACTAAACAGTAAAAACCTCAGCATAACAACAAATAGAAATGCGACTCAGGTTCTACGGTTGCAATCATAATTATTCAATCCCCCCAAGACTGTAAGGGTGCACAAATTTATGCTTTTCTGAAGACATAGATTTTTTTTTTTTTGAAAGTACATCAGTATCAGCTGAGTGACAGATTCAGGTTAATAATGAAAGCATACAACCTAATACTGCTGAGTATATACTTTGGCGTGACAGCTGTGTCAGAATAATTCAACCCCCATTCAACATGGCTGTTTTTCAAAGTCACTGAAGGTCAATAATGCTACAAAATGTTGATTAAACTATTAAATCATTGGCAATGTGATGATTCCACCTAAATCGCTACAGCTCTGATGGATGTACAAATCCCACCCATGCGTGCGTTCAAGTCAAATTGCAAACATGGCAAAGAAAAAAGTTGCTCTCACAGCAGCAAAGAGAAGAAATAATTGCATCGGAGAAAAAAACTCAAGAAGAAGATTTCCAAGACATTTAATGTTCCAAGAGACACAGCTGGCAGCATCATACGCAAATTTGAAACTCATGGTATAGCAACAAACCTACCTGAGCCTGGAAGAAAAAGCAGCATTACACCTGGGGGATCAGGTGTTTGAACAGAAAAGCTGAGAAGAATCCCTGTGTTAAGACAGGAACAAATGTATTGGTGCAAACTACAAGATGAACACTAGACAAGTAAGGGCTTCACGCCTGTACACCTCACGACACTCTACTCTTGACTAAGAAGCACATCAAAAGTCATCTAGAGTTTACCAGAATGAATGCAGACAAACCTGTGGAATTTGGGAGACTATGGAGTGAGTAGAGTGGACTGGAACTGTTTGGACCCGTGGATGTCTGGAGGCAAGGCTTACGGCAAGAAGAACGCTAATCTCACAGTTAAATATGGAGAAGACTCGGTCATGCTGTTGTGTCTCTTGCTGCTTCAAGGACTGGCATCACAGATTCTTTGAAATATCAGGCCATATCTGGATAAGAATGTGGTGCTTTCAGTGCACAAATTGAAGCTTGGTGATAACTGGACCTCCAGCAAGAAAATGACCCCATGCATATGTCCAAGTCAACCACAGCTTGGTTCAGGGATTGGTTCTGGAAAATCTTTGGTGGGACTTAGAGAAAGCAGTGGCAGCACAGAAACCAAAGAGCTGGAAGCATTTGCACATGAGGAATGGGCTGCGATTCCAACAGTGAAGCTCGTGGGCACATACAGGAAACCTTTAATGGAGGTTATAAAGGGTTAAGGATGCTACACAAAATACTGACTTCGGAGTTTGAGTAATATTACGCATGGACATTTGTGGAGGGATTTTGATTTTTTTTAAATTTGAATTATTAGTAAACCCAACTTTATGTTCTCAGAATCTCTTGAAGATGTATTCTTTGTTTATAAGGCCTTGGATGATACATTTTCAGTAAATTTTATTCACATTACCAAGACGTCGTGCAGCTAAGAGGGTTAAATAATTATGAGCGCAATGGTATATACTGGCAGGAGAAAATCAGTGCATGTAAGAATATTGCTTGTAATATCAGGATATCCAAAGAAAAATGACATGTTGAAGTATGACAGTGGATGGCAAAATTAATGTAAAATTCGAGTGTGATGAATGCTTAATTTGGCAAAAATACAAAATGATTAAAATTGTTTGTCACATATACATTGCAACTTTGTATGTGGTTCAAAGTATTTCATATGATCCAGTTTGACACCCTTTCAGTGTGTAAGCTGTAAAATACACCCCAGTCTGACAGTTTTAGTTTTTAATCATGAAAATTTGTGGAAAAAATTACAGCTGTCTAGTGTTGTGAAATGAAGGGTTTTCAATAACTGAGGCGCACATATTTGAGAAAAACATTTTTTCCTTTCAGTTCTTTTACTTCAATTAAAGGTTAGTTTCTTTCATATTTTATTTTGAATGAAGGATTAAAAGGATAAACAAAGATATTTTTTCCCCCCACAGTCCAGTTTGTTTGTATTTATCAAGGGTTCCAATATTAATGGGGAGCAGCGTGGGCTTCCATGAAACAAATGATGTTTATTCACTTCAATGTTTATTCAAAAGTCGTCGTGTCAGTATTGCGTCTGTAAAAATCCAGATGCAAAAGACTTGACTTACACAACATATGCGCTGAACATGCAACAAAAAAAAAACATTTTGTGTGTATTGTCACAGTTAACTTTTATTCATTCAACATTTCACATTACAAATATTTAAAAATTATGCATACTGTTATAAATAGTTGGCTGCAAACAATTAAATAACATTAGATTTTCTTATTTCACTAGCACTTCTACAGACCAACCCCTAGAAATATGGACATTTGTATGACATAACTTAATTAGAAAGAAAATACAAAAATACAAACTTATAAATGTGAAATGAAAAAATTAAGGTGGTATCTGAAGTAAAAATGCTATTAATAAATAACCTTCCCATACACAGGTAAAAACTAATTAGCCATTAAGTAACATCATTAACAGACAAATATTTATTTTTTCCTTCTGAAAATGTGAACCATATATTGTGAAGCACAATATAGAAATTAGTAAAAACTAGACACTTTAACATATTAAAAGCTTCACCTCAAAAATATAACACAAATCTGATCAAAATTATAAAAAATAATTATACATTCCAATTAAAAATATACCAATAAACTGCTAAATACATTATTGATATAATAATTACAATGCAATCAATCACAGTAGCCTGAAATAAAATAAGCAAATGAGCACAAAAACTTAATGTTTTAAAAATAACTTCAATTATTTATATTAGTACAAATAGTTTTTTTTCCATTTTTACAAACACCAGCATGAAAAGGATTACAACAGTAGAAAATGACTGTGAAAAACATCTTTTTTTAAATGTTTGCAATTAAAAATGGCATTAAAGAATTACATTGCAAAGATTTCTTTATCTGGAAAAAAAAAAGCTTCAAAAAAAGTATTGCACATAACAACTCGAAGTTAACTTGCAACATTTACCACATTCAAGTCTTAAAGTCCCCTTTCTCTCAAGGTTTGAGAGCCGCTGAGAAGGAAGGGGGGATGAGTGATCAAGTCTTTTTATCAGTGTCCTAAAAGATGCTTAAGTCCTGCACTGTAAAGTTGATTTAGAGCTCTCTCTCTCTCTGTCTGTCTGTCTGTGTGTGTGTGTGTGTGTGTGTGTGTGTGTGTGTGTGTGTGTGTGTGTGTGTGTGTGTGTGTGTGTGTGTGTGTGTGTGTGTATCCTGCAGAGGTCTGTGTATGGTGAAGGCATAGTGATAAACACACGGCGAGATCAGGAAGGGAGGGCGGTTCCACAAATTAAATGTTTATAAAGATGTCTGGTGCACAATCACAACAATTAATTTCAGCTTATTAAGCTTATTCCTGTAATTATTTCATTTTGTCTTTTTTAGTCATGCATGCTAAGGATTACAATAGGAGCTAGTTGGCAGTTCAAGAATATATATATGTATATATTTTAAAATGTTGAAATATCTAACACCTAACATCCATTCTTCTGATATGTGATACAGTCTAACAAACCAAGTTTGCATTTTTCTTATTATAGTTATATTCTGGCTATTACAAGGGAGCAAAAACAAAAATTAACCTTTTCCATTTTAAAACAGCCAGGTGCTGAAGATAATCTGACATATTAGCATTTGTTTAACAATAACTTATTCTTGCCACGCTCTCAAATCTTCCCGTTTATACAGAAATGCCGCGTCAAAAGATCTTGGACAATATTCTCTTTCCTCTGCAGAACTGAAGTCACATTAACACCAATGCACGCACAAGAGTTGTAGATTCCTCAGCACTGAAATGTATAAAAAGCATAATCTAAAATAAAATATATTAAAACCACTCTTTCTTTTAAATGAAATTTACCATAAATGTAGATCCTTCAGTAACAAAAGTACAAAAGCTACCTTTCACAATGTGAAAAATTGAGGTATTGCAAAAAGGAGTTTTCCCCATTAGTGAAAAATGTGCCTAAAATGACTGTTGGAAAAAAAGATTTAGAAAAGTAGTGCATAATAAATGTTTATATGTGCATGACAAAATAATTTTGCTAGAAAACACTGTACCAAAAATCAGCAGGCCATGTATAAAATAATCACTTTTTTCATCTCATAAACAGCAAATTCTTCAAAAAGTGTTAAACTACTAAAGTGTTCGACCACTACGTCCACAAACTGAAGTCATGGTAGAACTGGTGCTTTAACACCATCAAGCCAACACAAGGAGAAGTTCTCACTAGTATATTAAGTTATATTTCAGCACTAAAATCCCTGACAAGGTACATTAGCAGATTCAGATACAGTACAACTGTAATTTACCGATAGCTACTGTGAGCCTCTGTTTCCGGTTGTTATTTCCAAATCGAATGTCTCCATTCTGAACTTTGGAAACGAGTGGACTGACTTGTGGTGAAGAGGTCTGCCTGCAAATTCAATTGTTTCATCAGTGTCTCTGGTTTGACTGAGCTCAATTCAAGGCCAATCTTTGGTTTGCTGGAGCCTGTCCCATCCTCTTAAATACAAAAAAGTAAAATTAAAACTAAAAATTTCACAAGAAAGAAATACATTACAGTACCACTCACTGCTGCACATCCATCTTTGGCAGGAGTTACCTTAAAGCATCTAGATATTACCTCTTTACTTCAGGCTTGGTCTGAATGGTTCAGCTTGCAAGCAGCAGCAAGTTGTGCAGCAACAGCATGCTATCTACACATTATTTAAACTTTAAACATGCATTAAGTGAGTTGACACAGGTGGTACAGAAATGTGACCAGGCTTTCAGAATCACCTCCTTCCAAAAGATGGCTGTGTGCTGATGCTCTTCCGCTCTCCTTAGTCCAGTGTGTTCTCTACATTGTGCCTTATGCAAACATGGCGCTACGTTACAGTAACTGCCCTGGTGACCCTGCGCTTGTTGGCTGTGCTCAACGGTTCTTTTCAACATAACCATAAATACAGAGGGGTTGCTCTTCACAATACAGACCGGCAAGCTGATTGCCTTTTATTCCTTCAACAGCACTCACTCCCTGATCCTGTAAGTTAATGTTTTTTTTTTTTTGAATTGGCAATATCTAATGAAATCAAAGTGGAAAAGCACTGTTTAACTTGGTATTTCCTTAACTGACGCCATTTCCCTTTGATTACCATCTTCAGAGAAGGGGAGAACAGGTTTTTTTTTTTTTTTATACCTTACGATATTAGCAGCTAAGCTTGAGGTATTAGGTTTTTGCATGTCAAAATGGAAAGAACTCAAATGGAGGAAATCAGTTTTGCTAATTAATAAATAGTAGAACGGGATTGAACACGATGCACTAAAATTGACCTTGGAAAGAATCCCCCAGTCTGTGGCAAGTTTTTTTTTCCTTTTCTCAGATACTAGTCAAAATCGGCATTCTTATACAGACAAGTGGGCTGTTGTCTAAACATAAAATCCTTTCAAGCCATACATCATTCCTGATGTAAACTAGTCAAACTTGAATGTAACCCTCAAAGCTCAAAGCTCAGGGTTTTGCCAATTACACAAAGAATTAATTTGTGGGTGTAGTTAATTTAGGATAATATTTGACCATGAAAACATTTCTTTTCATACTCAGCTTTTACTTTGCTCTTGACTACTACAAAAATCATACACAAAGGGAAATTAAACTTCTTGAAAATATTTTGCTTCTCTAATTTCTTTTTAAATATATTAAATTAAAAAATAAAACCTAAACTTAATAGGAACCAGCAACAGAAAAGTGCATTTATATATTATGTATAGACATTTAGCAACCACACGGCCACTGCCACCCACAGCACCCCCATCGCAATTACAAGCCTCTCTCAGTTCCAGCGGAACGAGATGTGCCGGGGTCGATCGCCACCTTCCTTGACCAGGGGCTTGTGGAACTCACGGCCGGCACGCGAGTGGATGGCCGCCCAGCAATATTCACAGTAATACTGGAGACAGGTGACGTTGGCACAGAAGAAGGGGGCAAACTTGCCCCCGCAGCGTGTGCCCTGACACTCGTCACACAGCTGGTCATCCAAAACATATGGCTTCACTTCCACCTAAAGAAACAAGGAAGGAAAGACTGGTCAGAATATATTATTTGACAAACTGCAATTGTTTTGACCACGCTTTGTTTTAATTGTGCCCTCAGTCAACGTTCTACTTTTGTCCCCCCATATTTATTTCTAAAATGCAGGACACAAGGGCCCGACTGTCAATAATCCATCTTCATCCAGGACACGGCACTGCTTTTTTAGTGCATGAAACATTTACAGTTGTTGATTATTTACAGGGTTTCTAACTCAATCAAAGCAGACACCGAACCAGCAGTTACAATAATACCAACAACTGCCCTGATCAGGAATCCCGAGCTGGCGCTCAGAGACAGATTTGGGTGTAACAAATTGCAAACCTGGCTGTCACATCTGAAACACAATCCCATAAACATACACGCACGTGAGAGTGCGCACACATATGTGCGTGAGTACACAATGGCTTCGGTTTACTCACTCGTTTATCTATTTCCCCATGCTGCAGCTGCACAAAGCGAGCGCTGATAGCAGCAATGTAGCTCTGCTGATTAGAGAAGGCGACCCGCCCTGCGCCTTTCGGGTACTTCAGCTCAGGGTCTGTGTCAATGCCTGCATAACATACCCCTCCGTAGAGCCTGTCCATGATCATTGCCAGCTCAACTACAGTGGAGAAACACAGGAATCATGAGTTCAATTAAGCTCCAACCAACAACTTTAGGTTATACATTGTACCACCTGAGCAGAATGTAAATTCCATTTTAATCTGATAAAGTCTAACCCAGCATAATTGGGCCATAAAATGCAGAAAATCTTTTTAAAAAATGAATAAAGAAAAGGACAAAAGGTGCGAAGGCTACAAAATGTGAAAATAGAAGCGATTAAAACAATTCAAATTAAAAGAGCTGAGCCATAGACCATAACTCATAATCAACTATTCTCTTCACTTGTGAATACAGTAATAGTTCATTACAGTAAACTGCCTCATTTGTCAATGCCCTATGTGTGTGTGAGCACTATGTGACACAGTGTCCCTTGTGTGCACTGTGCTACACATGTACTTCAAGGAATATTTTATTACAATATTTGAGAATGTTGGTTTGGAGGTTTTCAGATGGGTTGGGAACATATTAGTACTTTCCTTATTTAAAATGTGAAATAGGATCCCAGTATACACAATTTTGTTATGAACAGCATTTTCAGGAACAATTAAGTGCATGAAAACAGTGTTTACTTGTGTTTTCATAAAAAAAAAAAAAAAACTCTCCTCATGTAAGTATGGAGTAAGATCTACGCCACATTACCTGCACGCAGAGGGCGGGGTACCCCACCTACAAAAATGGTCTTTCTAGGGTCAAGGGGCTGAGAGCCATCCATCACAAAATCGCTGTCATTCAAGTTCCAAGGGCGAATCTGAACCTGCATGGAGAAATGCACACGTGCATACACACACACAAATAAATAACCTTAGCCAGTAGCTACTCGATCAGCTGGCCCCAAAGCTGCAACTTTTTTGCAAAAGTATTTGTTGGAGGCATCATAAACATTTATTTACTGGTGCTGCTGACAAATTACTGCACTTACAGGTTTGTCTTTAATGGTGGGGCTAGACACACACAGGTAGAGCTTGCCATCCTCTTCGATGCAGGCGTCGATCAGAGCCTGGACCGAGCTCTCATCTTGGAACAGGAGGAATGCGTATCCTGAGAAAGCACAAAGGCAGATGCGAAATAAAGGCCACAGCCATTCCATCATCTCCACACTACTGCAGGGGACAGCGTCTACCTCAGAGGTTTTATTAGTGTCACTACCTTTTAGGGCTAGTAACAAATGGTTCATGCAACAAACGTCTAAGTGATAATTTAACCAGAAAGCCTCAGCACAATAAATATTTAAACACAAGCTTATTATAAGCAAAGCTGCATTAAAACAGTGAACAAAGCATACAGAAGAGGATTATAATTTTAATTGCCTACATTCCCCTTTCAGTCTTGTGCATAATGGATTTAGGACTGAGGTAACTCTCCATACAACTCACCTTTAGGAGGAAAGTAAGATTTGCTCTCTGCTTTGTGAGGCCAGTCCACAAACAGGTGACCAAAGCGCCGGAAGCTAGCCGTAATCTCATCTAAATAAAACAAACATAGTCTAAGTAGGCCTACAAACCTTGATAGACATTTATCCCATTTGTATTTAAAATATGATTAATGATTCCTGAATTAATTATTATTATTATTATTATTATTATTATTATAACACGGGAAATCTTCATACATCATAATGTGCAGGAAAAGTGTTATGGGAGCAACAATCCAGCAGGAAAATACATGCTACTGCTTGCTTATGGCATAATTAAAATGTGCAGCAGCACACTGTGCACAGCGCTTTCACATCTATGGGCCAGACCCTTTTTACAAATCATCTACTTGTGCTCCAAGTGACCTAGTTTAGCCAGCCTTCTGTTTCTGGGAAAACATTCATCCCCTAAATTCTTGAAGGTGTGGTAAAAAACTCACTGGGGGGGGGGGGGGGCAAACAGGAGATATCAACAGCAGAACACGAGGAGTCTCCAGGCTTCAGGAATCCATTTATCCCATTCACACCACTGTAGTTTCACTATAACTGGCTGGTGTTTTATCTATCGCAATGTGTTCATCAAAAGGGCATCTCTGTGTGATTTTACATATTGCTCAACAGTATCTTACCTTCATCTATGTCCGGAGGGAGACCTCCAACAAAGACCTTGCGGGAGTAGCGCTCAACCCGTTCCCCATTCTGGTGAGGGAAGCAGTGAGGAGAGCTCAACCCAGCCAGGCCCTGGTCGGCCCGCTCATCATCACCAAAGCCATCCTCCATGGGAAACAGGGAAGAGTGGCCTGCCAGAGACACAAACACAGTTAGGGACTGCATCCATTTTTGACCCCCACCTTTTCACCTTCCTTATATGTGGAGCACTCTCTTTCAAGTATTAGTTTCATTCCTGCAGCTTCTACACTGCTAAGAATATTCTTGCCACATGTCAAACAGGCCCACTGTTGGCATCTGCCTGTCACACCAACCCAACAGGGAGTTCCAGTCTCCAATTGCAGGAGAGGGAATTCACTGCACCACTTCACTCTCACATTCACACAAGTGCAGCATGTTCCCAGCGCCCACCATGGAAACACAGCTACTGCATTCACTGTGACTGGACCTTAAGTTCTGCCATACCACACCAGCAGGGTTGTGGGGGAAGGGGAGGGGAAAAGGGAAAAAAAAAAAAAAAGCTTGAAGGCAGAGCCTGAGGTCAGCTTATTTCCCATTGAATACAAGCCGCCTGCACACATTACATTAGGGACTTCACTTTCACTTGGGTTCATCTGTTGTGACAAGGAAACAGTACTGCAGCTGACACACAAACACACACAGCTGCACAAACCTTCCTCTATATATATATATATGTCTTTACAAAAAATACATACTCCATGTATATAAGCACCAACACTTCACAGCGATATTTATGCAAGCATAAGAAAATGGACATGAACACCTCCGAGGTTGTTCATGTGTCAAACACAACACAATAAGGCAAAAGAGAAAAAATGTTTTAACAGCAAGCATTCACTGCTGAATGTAACTGGAGCAAGAGAGACAGGCACATACATAAACACATGTACAACCTGAAAATAGATACAGCACATGTAGCAACATTTATAGCTATTCTCTACTCCTACACATTTGTACACAATTTTCCATTTTCATGCATACTAATACATATATTTTTTTTTTTTACCTCTTCGCCTTCCATAATTCCTTGCTGCATGCAAAATAAGACAATGTATGAGGAAACACCAAGAAAATAAAGCACTGTTTTTCCTCCAAATAATAATGTAAAAATAAAACTGAATGGTTGGTGTGTCATTTGGACAATGAAAAATTATTTAACAATTGTACAAATTACTGCAATGGGACAGTTAATATACAGTCAAAAATAAGACCATATTTTGTCTCAAATATTTGCATTAATGCTCATTAACATATGTGGTATTCTTTGTGTCTCCAAACGTCAAAGGAACATTTTAGCCTCATAGATGCCAAATGGACTGAGGATGGTACTCCCACCTGTTTGTCAGGCAGGTTTAAAAAACATTTTGAAGGCATACTGAACAGAGTGCAGGCCTGGGTTTCCACTCAGTGTACATCAGAATGTTCTCACATTGTCATGGTTCAATTCTGGCACTACAGAAAGGCAACAGCTGCCCATCAGGAACCTCTTCAGTGTTGTTGACTCATTTAACTTATCCTTTTCTACAAAACAACTTTACATACTATATACATAATGTTTATACACTATGCTTCTTACATTTATTGAGCCACTTAGAAAGCTGGATAATTTTTTACTGGGCAAATTGAAGAAAAATACTTTGCTCAAGGGTACTATAACAGGATGTGGAATTTGAACCCGGCACTTGCAAGGCTATGGCTGTAATGATTATGCTAACTGCTGCCTTTTTAAAAGTGTGGGCCTTGAAGCAGCTGTGTTACACTTCCACAACAGTAGTCAGATGCATCAAAAAGCGATTAGGACAATAACCAGTGCTTTACATTATTGTTTTAGAATTATCTGCTGATGATTCAATGGTTCTTAACTAACATGTACTACATTTGCTCTTACAAACTATTAGATATCAAATGGTAAACTTGCTTTTTTCCCCTAAAACATGCACTGTGTATCATGATGCTTTATTAAATGTTTTGTTAAGTCTGTCCCACCATTATAATGCATCCCTTTAGTACACAAAATATTTTAATAAATGGAACTTTTTTTTTTTTTTCTTTCAGGAATGGATGAATGTTTGAGTCATTTCACATCTTCTGATATAGGGTTTAATCACCACTGTGAGAATATAAGAGTAATGACACTAAACAACTTACCATTTATAGGCAAAGGACTATCTCCTCCTGGGTGACTGAACCCCAAACGACCTGCAAGAAAGAGAAATAAAACAAAACAAAATAAAACAATTTTATGTAAGGCACACGTAATTTAATGTGTGTTCCAAAACATCGTCAGTATATATAGGAAATAAAGTAAGGTGGTACATGCCTTGTCAGTAGAGAATGTAATTATAATTTTTTACCATTCCCATGTTCTACTACCAAACTGATAAAAATAACTATTAATACTTCAACACTTTTCAATTGTGTGGTTTATTTTTTGCCTTAGCTCAGTTGGTACAGGCTCCATAGCCCTTCATATAATACTCATTACACAATACTGTCTAAATCCCAAGCCCGGACAAATGGTGAGGGTTGTGTCAGGAAGGGCATCCGGTGTAAAAATTTGCCAAACCAAATATGCGGACGATCCGCTGTGGCAACCCCTAACGGGAGCGGCCGAAAGTCCTCCACACAATACTGTCTAAATCTCCTTTTCATTCACTATTTTGATTCACAGTACTTAACTTTTTGGCTTTTCCCAGTTTAATGTTAACATTAAAACGCTGTCACTTTTTTTTGTTAAAATTCTATCTTAAATAGTAATGACATATTAATTGCATTACATTATTTCACATATCTGGAGCAAGACTGTACAGGGTATACATTAGTCAAGACATTCTCTACATATTATATGTGCATGCATCTACCTGCATCTTATTTTAATATTTATAGTGTCATAATTTTTTAGTTTGCAAGTAGATGGGGTATTGAATCATTATAAGCTCTCTGATGCAGCCCCAAGGATACTGATATTGAAGAATTCATCTCTACTAACAAGAGCAACAGAATTATTCATACTATCCTAACTATTCCTACACATACTGGGGTCTATAAGGACAATTTATGAAAACCAATCAATCAATTCTATCACAAAGATCAATAGCCATATTTACACAGTGGAATATTTCATTGTGGATTGAGAGTAGCAAAAATTTAGACTGAATGAACATGTATTGACAAATTGTGTAGTGCCCATCTGATATGAGGCAGGAAAAATGTGTATATATTTCTTAAACCCCAACCCCAAATTACCAGCAAAACCATTCAGCTAGCCATTACCAGTGATTGTGTCAGACATCACCACAATTCACTAGAAGTGCTGTTCCAGTCAGTTGCCTCAGTCTGACAGAGCGTTGCTACAGCAAAGCAGCAAGGGTTCAGTACGATTTTAGGTCACTGTAGATGTGTTCCACATTGCATCATACAAAATGCTACCAAACCACTAATGGATTGGTTCAGGCAGATGCTCTTAAAATGAACAATTAATCTTAAGGAAATCTCTAAATACTCTTTAGAATATTCACTGGTGGCTGTTTGGAAATGGGGAAACCGACAAATAATCTATTAGATACAACCTGAGGGACGTGTATAGTGCAAGTTTATAACTTGTGGTATTACAGTAAGATATGTGGCAGAGTCAAAGTCACCTCTTAGTCACCACTTTATAGTTATAGAGAAAGGGGAGGGTACATAAGTAGATGACATTTCATTCTTCCAAAATATATTTGGAAAACCATAAAAAGACGAGAACATGCAAACTCTGCACAGCAGGGATTGACCCCCAGGTCCAAAATCACAGTCCAAGAGCTGCAAGGAACAAGCAGAAGTTGCTCATATCTATGTCAACATATCCATTAGAGAAGCATTTTTACATTAAATAACTAAAAAAAAAAAGTAAGAATGAATCAAAACGCAGAAAAAAAAATACTATGTCACCTTACTTTTCAAAGTCAGACAAGGTTAACTCTAAGAAAAACACTGGAAAGCAGGGTGACAGCTTCAAGAATGTGACTTTCCCCTTTTATGAGTCTCCCAGAAAATTTAGACTTTCAAGGTCACTTTCCCAGAAGGTGGATTCTGATAGAAGCACTAGTTAGACAGAAATGTCACCAAGAAACCTGTGAACACTCCCAGCCACTATTCTCTAGTCAACAATCCCCAAAGGCTAGATACTAAATTCATCTCATGAGTCAATATGAAACAAAGACTAGCAGGGGTTTTCCCTCACTCAAGGTTTTTAACCTGTATTTTGTTTAATTTGTTTGCAATATGTGTCAGCTATGCTGTTAGTAGTAAAAATTTATAGATGTTGAGGTATAACAATCTGTTTAGGCCTGGAACTAATTTGTTCCTGAAAACCTTGTGGAAACCAAAACTGCATATATCGGGATCCTATTTTTTGTTATTTTAGATGAGCCAATCCAAAAATCCAAAACCAATTCCCCCAAATGTCACTAAAACACTTTGCAGCACATGCAGCAAATATAAGCCATGAGAGCACACATCATGCCGAACAGCACATATACAGCAAACTGACCCATCTGTACAGAGAAGGAAGATCAAACTTGTCCAGGGAGGCGAGCAACAGACAGAAAAGGACTGGGTACTCCACATTCCAGAGATGTTCTTTCAATAATGACATTTATGTTAAAAAATAAGTAAATACAACAATTTTTTGAAAAAGAAAAAAAAAAATGCAATTGACTAATGAATGGTTGTTATACTCAAGAAAACAGTGGATTGTGAGTTGCGGTGGCTGGATCATCTCTTCTGGTACTTGTAATTACTTTGATCTTCACTTTTGTTTATACTTCTCAAGTCTTACTTTCTTTTCAGTTTATTCCACAAGCTTTTCTACCTTTTGGGCTCTTTTTGCTGGATTAGACTTTATGAGATCAAAATGGTGTACAAACAACGTGAATGAAACATGTCACTGTAAAGATGGTAGCTAATTATGGCCCCTACAGTTTTATCTACTGTACAGTATTATGTTATGAGGCAGTGTGACATAAGAATAAGCTACTTACTCAACACACCCACTTAGAATTTCTTGAATTCCTGTAGATGAATTTCTACTGATACATTATGGCTCTGCATTATAG
This sequence comes from Heterotis niloticus, assembly GCA_018136845.1. Lineage (NCBI taxonomy): Eukaryota > Metazoa > Chordata > Actinopteri > Osteoglossiformes > Osteoglossidae > Heterotis > Heterotis niloticus. The sequence goes on from CM030888.1 coordinate 21,885,883, forward strand.
CAGTGCATCTACTATCCAAACAGGGAGCTGTTATTAACAGTTTAGCTGCATTATCACAAAATTGCAAATACCAGGGTTATGTATACCAACATTTACCTGTATAAACAAGCTAAATGTCAATATAATATGTAATAAGTGCCACAAATTTTTTGGTTCAGTTCAACCTTCTACTGGGCAAAAAGTTGACCTTGGATCCCATGAGGATTTTTCCTCCTCTGTGGGTGGTAAGAGACGTTTCCCCTCCTCCACAAAATTCCATCCCTTTCCTCATCACACTTGTTCACTTGTACAGCGTCTGCTTTGTGTCCTCATCTGTGACTTTGTCATTAGTATCACTTGTGTTACATCATCTTGTAATTTTCCTTGTTAGATGAAGCTTTCTAGGGCAACAACTTTGAAAAGTATTATGTAAACAGAACTGAAAGTCAGAAAGTAGGTTTTAAAAAAAAAAATTCTGAGCAAATTAATGGGAGTTAAAGTGCAATCCCTTCAAAATGAGAGCAATGCATGTCTGTTAACACACAAAAAAAAAACAAAAAAAAAGTACAACTATGCTTAGATTATTTTTATAAATGTAAAGTTTTATTAAAATCTTCATTTGTTAAAGTAGATCCTTTAAAATTTTATCCCCAATGAAAACTTAATCATTCTGGTCAGGTTTGGTTCAAACATTGAAGCCCAGTTACAAATCTACTACAACCTGGGCATAGCACATATCATACCAAAGAAAAAACAGAGTCTAAGTACTTGGACTCTCATTGAACAGTACCAGTATAGGCTCAAAGTGCAAAGCACACAGCTACCTTTCCAGTTCTTTAAAACTAAACTTACTTTTTTCTCAGGTATTTAACAGCTAAATCACACCCTCAATAATTTCTATTTTGTCCTTATTTAGTTGATGTAAAAAGGGCCAGGAGGGTCCTCCACTGAAAATTTGGTTTCAAATCACATTACTAAGCATAGTTCTCAAGTTAGTTTCACCCCAAAATAAAGCCATATAAAAGTAATTCATTTTCAGTACCATTTTCAAATAATTTTTCACTTTTTCTCAACATGCAGTTTGCAATGTTGAGGAATCAGTTATTTAACTGTCTTTGTGTTAGTCAACCCCAGATGACTACAAACGAGGAAAAAAAAATTGTTCCCATAAGAAAAAAGTGTTCCAAGTGCCTTACAGTTCTAGTTTAAATGTTCCTATGTTAACTGTCAAAATTACCAAGCTTAGACAAATTTTAAACAATCCCATCTCCAAGGGGACAATTTTAAAATATACATTTCCTGTGATAAGTCACTACTCTGATTCAGAAACAGAACTGGTCGATAGCAGTCATACCTTTCAGGGAATCTTGCTCTGCCCTCATGATGTCGATCAGCGAGTTCTCCAGAGAGTGCATGTTAAAGCCATCAAAAGATCGAGTGCGCTCCTGCTGAAAGATAAAACAAGTCTTACAATGATGTCAGTCCTCCCTGGAATCTTTCTGATGAAACTTTACAAATCCAACTGTTCAAGCTGTAATTGCATACATTATTTAAGTTCCTTGCCAATTTATTCTGTTTACCCAAATAATCAAAGGGAACATTGCAGCAGCACAAAGGCACCACAGTTACTGAAACAAATTCTGTTTAAAGTAACTGAAAAATGATAATGTTCATTTAAACATGATTTCAATTATTACATTTTGAAGAAGAAGAAAAAAAAAAACTATGCTAAGTAACTAAAATTTAGTTTTAAAATTCTGAGTACATAGAAATCCACCAGGACTAGAATCAATAACTACTAACCTGTCATTATAACCACTGTGATAATAGTTAAAGGACAAAGCATTATTACTTTGGTAAGAATACTGATATCATACAGGATGTCACACAAGAAACACACCTCTGAAATGCTCAGTGAGGGTCGATAAGATGCAATTTGAATTTTTAGTACATTGACCACTTGCTGTTTCTGTAATACTAAGTCACAACATGCTTAAAAATGTTTAAAGTAAATCACAGCTCAGTCCAGTGAATAAAAAGGCAAAATAGGTGTATGACTGAGAGAGGTACAAAAGAAACTGACATGATTACAATCCTGTGTGCTCTTCTGCCATATTAAATGCTATAATGTGTGGACTACATTAAACTGCCTGTAGGATTATCTCAGTGTCTTTTGTCACTATTAAACAGCTTGTTTAAAAAGTTTTTAATCGAAAGGATGGGAAAGTGGTGTTGAATCAAATTAGACTTGCAGCAAGCATTTGTTGAATATAAAAACTCCACATGCACTGTCGCAAATTTAAACTTAAATCCAAATGTGCAGTACAGGAACTATAAGGCTCCAGCTGTGCCACATCTACCTATAATGCTACAGAAATAAGTTACAAAAGCAAGTAGAAAGGCAAACAGCCTGTGGAGTACATAATATGTTATAGATGTAGTAAATCAACATTTGACATATTTGAACTTCCTTGTTGATTCACAGTTAAAATAGTCAAATTATTAAATGGTAATTGACATATTCCAAGGTGCATCTCATGAACAGCAGGCTTGGGTAAGACAGATGTTTAAATACGGAAACAAGTATGCTAATTGTATTTTCAATATATTTTACTCGCAAAATTAGGTCAACAATACTTAAAACAGGCAACGTGTTAAAATCCCAGCAAATTCAGTTAAGCTAAATTACATGAATAATCTAGACTTCCATAGCTGTATTGCTTACTAAGGTGACAAAAACCCTGACAGATTTTAAACATACAGATGCTTCTTTGCTTTAAAACATATTTACACCACTGGTTCTCATTTTCTTCATTCGATTTTGTTTAGACATGTTATGCCCACTGATACAATACATTCCACTTACAATAAATACACATAACCCAAGCACAAACAGTTGGGCATTCCTTTTTAATGTTACATGTCACTGTTGGACAACCTAGAGAATATTTGTATTATAGGCATCAATGACTGCACACAGACCACATATCCTGACACCAAGGCTTATTTTTATTCTTTTTTTTTTTTTATCTGAAACTTTTCTCTCAAATAATATAGAATATTAAGTTAGCATACTGAATTGCATGCAATTGTTTACCCTTTATACAACTGATTAATCATTACTGCAGCAACACCAGGTAAGTACCTTGCTCTGGGGTGCTATAACACGAGGAAGGATTTGAACCAAAGTAAGTGCAAGGTGACAGCTCTGACCACTACACTACCCACTGACCCATCTGCTTGAGCATTAAATTATCTTTAATCAGTACAGCCTATCCCTTGTTATTACCAAGTCTTCATATGTAAGCTCCCTTAAATTTAGCTAGTTTTCATTTGCTTTATATTTTCCACAGTAATTAATATCTTAAGCAACTGACCATGCACTGTAAAAGTAAGCTAAAATTTAATAGTATACTAGTGGCTTTTTCAGCTATTCATATTTTACACTAAAGATATTTTTAAAGTTAATGTGAAAACACACTTGGATGACACTAATGGGATACAACATATAATCCACAACGTCAACCCTAAACTAATAAAAAAAGATAGGCAGGGGGTCGAAAGCTTGACATTGCTGATTCTGCGTTCCCGGTCAAGGCATTTCAAAGCCTTCTACATTAAATCACTCCAGAGCCCATTAATCCATGCTTTCCACTGGCTTTTGGAGGTAGGGGGTATGGAATCTTTCCACAGGGTACCCAGACTGACTTTGGCTATAAAGCAATTAAAGTACAGTAGAACAGCACTTCATGTCCCTGCAGTTAGATGACTTAACCATCATGTCTCCTGCTTTTTTTTTTTTTTTTGCAACATTATTTTTACTTCTTTTTTCAAATGATGCTGAGAACAACAATAACTCTGAGGCTTTAGAAACTATTTGCTTCAAACATAATATCTCAAAACAGCAGACTGTATGTAATATCTATGCAACAAGCATATGGCATGCAATTACTGAAATGCAGTCTGAAAGTAAAGTGTTTCAAAAATGGAAAAAAGTAGGGCTTAGAGTCTAAGCGACTCCTCCAATCTTTGAAACTATTGGACTGTACTATATATTAATTTAGCTGACACTTTTGCCCAAAGAAATTTATAAAGCTAGCTTTACATACTAGCTACCTGCAGTGATTTACCCATTTATTAAAGTGGGTAATTTTTACTGAAGCAAAATCAGGGTAACTAGGTCTTTTGACCGCAAAGCTACGCCTCAAACCACTCCACTACCTGCTGCTTTACACTTAAAACATAGGTAGTATATTTCTACAATGAGGCCTCTTTCAGTTTGTACAAACATTTGCTATGTGAGGGTGTGACAGCAGTTAAAACTGTGTATTTGTAATCATTCAAATCTGACATGGACTCATAATTGTGTAGTATTTATCATTTAAAAAAATCCCTTTAACCCCTGCATATACTGTACACCTTTAAATAATATGTTGCTTTTACCTCACTTGTCGTGCTCTTTCAAATCAGCAACACAGAGTGTACACTACATTAGTCATCTCGCCTTGTGGCATTTAGAGCAAACAGCTTTGATCTATTACACCAAAGCATCCATCAAAAGACCCACAAGAAGGCCTAGATTATACCAGGCAAAATGATTAGCAGATCGATGGGGGTGGAGGGGGAGGAATCCTACAGTTTTAGATAACAGCTACACATCCTCACCTGAAACGGGAAAATGTTATCACTTCTAGTGGTACTATCCTCCATCCAAGATTTGGGGTTGAAGCCAGGGGTGGTCCGAGAATACTTCTGGGAAGAGGTGTGGTTATTGGGAAAAGTCTTCTTCAGTGGCGAGATGGAGTTAAGGGGTGTCATTCCACCATTGAGGCCCCTGCGATAATCCCGACCCTGAGACCCACCCCAGCCACCGTACCCTCCACCAGGGCTCCAGGAAGTGGAGGAAGGTGTGGGCGAAGGGCTTTGGTAGCTGCCCCATGGTGAGGGGGGCTTATTTAGATTATTTGACAGATGGGGCAACTGACTGAAAGTTGCATTGCGATGGGAGAAAGCTGGGGGGTGGGGGCTTGCAGGGGACCTGCGATGTTGTTGGTGCTGGTTATGTGGGTGCTGGAAGTGTGGGTGTGAAGGGTGATGCTGTGGAAGGGGTCCGATCTGGGGGGAAAAATTTCCCCCAAAGCCTGGACTAACGTGGTGGGAAAAATTCTGGAACAGCAAGGGCCCACTGTTGGCAGACGCAGCAGGGTTGAAGAAGCTGACATCTTCATTTATGATTGTTGAAGGGGTGGGCTGAATCGCAGCAGACCAGTTGTTGAAGCTAGTCAGAGAGGAAGATGTGCTGGACTGGGTAGCAGTCCCTAGACCCGAGGATTCCTGGTAATCGAACCCTGTGAGCACAGGGGATTCCATCCTCAGCTTCTCCTTCCCATTGCTGCCCTCTGCCGTGCCGTTTTCCCCCTTATTCTCATCCGACGTAGTCTTTTCCAACTCAGATAAGATACCGGTTTCCTGGTGGCCTGGAGACAGCTGCTGTTTTTCTTGCGTTTCTTGTATTTCCTGCTGCTGCTGCTGTTGGGCTTTGGGCTTCTCTGACACAAGAATTTCATCCTGCATGTTGCCATGGGCAGCAGCGGCAGGAAAGAGCCACGGCGAGCCACCATTACTTCCATTCCCAGCTGTGTTGTTTATAAAAGCAGCAGTACCCGGCGATGCATTCTGATGGTGGTGTGGCGGCTGGAGATGTGGGTGAATTCTTACTGGGAAAGCAGACTTGCTACCGGAGTTGTTCTGTACCAGGACTCCAAACCCGTAATCCCCCATTGATGTGGTCCAGAATAATCTCCCTGACAATATATTCAAATTCGGCTTGCTTTAATTTCTAAAGGGAAAAAAAGACAACGTAACTGTGAGAAAGTTATCAGTAATCTGATGTGTATTTTCACCTGCAACATGTCTTTGGTTTGTGCACAAAGAGAAACCCTCATAAACACAATATCACTGATCAATTCTGACAACGTTTTAGGGCAAACAAATTGTGATTTAGGCCGTTAAGATGAGAGTGCGTGGGTCTGGACGAGCCAACATGAATGAGATGAAAAGGACGAGGGACGTCACCGAGCTCTGATTGGCTCGCCAGCTTAAGCGGAGATAACGCAGCGAGTGACCTGCTAGCCCGACAGGCACCCATGAGCGCTTCACGCTGTGACGGTGAAGTGTTTTAGCCGGCCGGCTGTCTAATAATAACGCTGTGACGCTGTGGTGAAAATACGCCAACGTCGAGCCCTGCGAGCTCACAGCTGCGAGCCACGTTTGCTGGCCAAGCCTATGCTATTTCTAACTGCGATCATTTCTAACGCAACGATAGGCGATCTGTAAACGTACATGAGAAGCAAAAAGAAAGGTATATCATAACATTTTTCCTCCTTTTACACAGTTAGGGCAGACACTTCCAGGCTGGTGATGACGTCGCCCTCTGTTTGCTCTGGACTGTGGCCAGATTCTCGTTTTCTCACAGCGTCCCACATTCAAGGTTTACATATGTTCCTTTAATGTAACGGGGGGGGGAAAAAAAACATACTGAACACGACACTTGTACTCGTTAGAAATGAAATGACACTTGTCACCTTTTCGTACCCTTGGCTCCAAGGCGACGTCTCCGACGAGATGCGTTCCCTGCTTCGACCGCAGCAGATTTTAGCTGCGCCTGACGAGACAAAAAACAGCGATGTGAACGCGTTCTCACGATTCTGTTCAGCACAGTCGGTTTTGCAGCTAAAAAGGTTCTCTTTCCGCCTTGACGTGTCTTGCCTACTCAATGACACAGCTTCTTTTTCAACGAGCAACCGGTTAACCTTATTTATTTATCAAGCAAATTTTACGTCATCGGTAGCTAGCTAGATAGCTCCTTGGATTCCTTCAATAAAACCAGGCTCCTGACACGATACTATCAGTCGGCTTTTCCTTGAATACGTTTAACTGTCGGTAGCATTGTTTATAACGCTGTCTAGTCTACCGAATTCCTTTTTTATGGTTTCCTTTTTTGTCCTTTACTGCGCTTCTTCTCCGCTGCCCTCTTCCCCTCAGAGCCGGTCGAAGTTAAATGACAGCTAGACCAGTCGCGAGGAACTTCCGGCTACAATCCCCGCCCCTCTTCCTAAACCCTCCCACCAATAGTTCGCGACTTCGACGGACCGCAATATGTAGCTTTTGTAATCCCGCCCACACGTACGGACTTGGTGGACTTTAATTGGCCAGAAAATAGGAAGCCGCACCTATTTTATTCTCGTTCACCACTGACGCATAGCCATGACTCCGCCCCTAAACGTTGGCTTCAGGGGTAGTCCTCTGCGCCTCTGAAAATGAAGGGCAGCAAGAGGGAATCCCTCAGATCGGCTCTAGATATAGGCTTCCCCACTAGATTATGGCACTGACCTTTTAACCTTGAAGGTATACTTCAGAGTTCCACGAAATTCTATAACTTGTTCTCGCTTTTATTTCTTAAGTGTTGCAAATAATCGTATGGAATGTACATTTCCAAGACTTGGACAATACTGTTCATTGTATCAGGATTTAGCGTTATTGGTCTCATTGTTTTTTTTTTTTTGTAGCATAGTGTAATTCTGTATGGTTTTATTGTGTTTCAGACTAAAATGTATTTTCCTGTGCACACCAAATATGTAAATACACCATCCATTACCATAGTGCATAAGTCCAGAACAGTCCCACCTAGCATTTCTTGGTTCTCCTTTCCATAGCTTCTCTATGGTCAGCATTGGTTAGCTCATCTAGAGTCCTATGCCTTTAACACATTTTGTCTTATCAGCAGGCAGCAGAATCAGTGAATCAAGGAACTTAAGGTGTAAACATCTGCAGCAACTTCCTGAACTTATTCCTGGCAGGGTATGCTTTAACTATGCGTATGTGTAGACCACACATCTAATGCTGATTCAGACAAAGTACCTTCGCTAATGTTTTTCTTTTATTATGATCATTCTCCTCCTTCCTATTTGTGGTCTGCAGGACCAATCTCATTATTACTGTGGCTGCAAATGCATGGCCCAGACAGCAGAGAAAGTTCCCTCGGTGGGAATGCTGTGGCCTCGAAAATAGGTCTCATTAACACAAGCTGCTGCTATTTTCAATCTGTAAGCAACTTGCCCAGTTTGATTATGTACATTAACGTGAGAACACGACAAATATTGCTCTACAACAAACCTTTTTTTGGTTGTAGTGCAGCCTGAACAAGACCACTGCCCAAATTAACTTTCTTTTGTTTCTTTTTCTTTTCTTTTTTTTTTACATTTATTTATCTAGCTGATGTCTTTGTCCAAAGCAACTTACACTGTTAAGCTACTTACAATGATTTACCCATCATTCTTAAGCTACTTACAATGATTTACCCATTTATACTGCGGGGTAATTTTTGCTGGAGCATTTCAGTGTAAGGGCCTTGTTCAAGGGTACTACAACAGGAAGTGGGATTCAGACATGCAGCTTAAGTCCAGCGGTAGCAGCTACAGCAGTACCCCACTACAAAACTTGCACTTCTAAAAAAAAAATGGTTATGCAAGGAGTGTTAGGAAGTACATGGAACTACTTGAGGAAGGAAATACAGAGTTAAAAGCAGTATGCAACTATTATACATATTACCCATTTTTTAGCATCCATCAATGAGTTAACAGTGAGCAGTTCATGCCACCAAATAACCTGAACAGAGGGCAGATTCAAACAAGCTCCATGTCCACAGCTCTAAGATACTGTTATATTTCACCTATATGTGACTTTAGGATATGTACCCTATGTATTGATTGGCCTCCCGCAGCAAGAAAACCAGTTCTTATTGCCCATCTAATTTTTTGTTGTATACATGTCATACCGGTATATAAATATCATCTGGCTGGATAAGTGAAATTTTCAATTTCCTGCTGCAGAGCGTGTGCAACTGCTAATCCAGTCTTGTTTTGTCTTCATATTTATTATCACAACAGTGCAGACAAGTATATGAATAATCCATGAAATCCATTAAAAAATTAATAACCCCTACCCAAGGCATAATTATGGTTCAGTATCTCCTGGAAAGAAGAATACAGACTGCAACCAAGCCACTTTGTGTTGCGTAACACCATAGTATGGTGCAGCATAAAATATTTATCTTGTGTATATTAATCAAACAAAGATATCCAAGTCAGGCGAGTGGATACCTGTTCTTTTTCAAAATTAAACGATCAACAGCAAGGCACAGAAAGTAAAACTGTGCAGATTTTATACTCAGGTCTTCATGCACTTATATGAACAAAAAGACAGGACAACTGTCAAGATCAAGTCTCTGATTATTCAGGTTTACAGCATTAACTCACTCAGCAATAAATTCTGTCCATATAATCTTCATGAGGCTGGGCCCTGCATTCAGTTCAGATCTACTTATACTCTTTTCGTTTAAAAGGTCTAGCTTTGGAGCATTACGTTCCAAGTCTGTTTTTCCTTTTAAAATGGAAACATTTCCCATTGCTGACTATCCACTAGAGTGCCCAGAAGCTTCGATGAATTGTTTTTTTCCCTATTTGTTCAGCCTTTCCCCAGGGCTGGAATAGTAATTAACCTGTGAAACCTAGATGGACACAAATCTCTCTGTGTTTATAGGCGGAAACGTGGCTTGTGAATATCCAAAGGAGTCCAAGTGCTGCAAAACACGCGACAGGGTAGCATACTGATATGCATTCATGAGCCGAGCACTCCAGCGAATCCTCAGGGTTACCCAGTTGAGCTCACGCTGTCGGTCCATGCAGAACCTGACGATATTTAGGACCCGCACTCTGGCAAAATGAGTTATGCTGTGCGAATGTCTCAGCTCTTTTATACATCGATTGAAAGGCGCTGAAGGTCACCAGTGCATAGACAGAACCAGCTGACTCCTTCAACTTCACACAGAAGGTCCATCCCAATCAGCCACCATCCCTGCTCTTACACACTGCTGACAAGGATGAAAACACCAGGGTTTGAACACAGAAGTGCTGAGCTGGCCATACTAAGCTGTCCTCAATCCTGTCATAGATGAATGGTGGTCTCATCAATAATGCAAATTCCTCCAACAGGCCAATGTCAATAGACACAGCTGAATTGGTTTCTCTTGAATTGCAGGGTGGAACAGCAAGTGTTCCTTGATAATGTTGAGCAATTTTGAACCACCAGTGTACTGCAGGGTGTTTACTAATTCTTGCAGGAGGCATCTTTTGCGATGTCTTGTGCTGGATGTATTGGTTTTTCAAGGACTGTTTCTATGAAGCTGCGAAATTGTAACTGGACTTAAGCTCTACCTGGGTCGTTCATCCACGAACTGGGTGATTTTGTTAGATAATAATTCTAACCACCTGATACAATATTATTCTTCATTGCTCCCTTTGAGAAACTGTCTTATTGACAAGTGTAGCTTTAAACTTCTGGCTTAAATGGATTGTATAATTTAGTTAGCTTTTCCAGCACTTTCTAGAACAAGACACATTGATTATCTTATCTTGTTGTAGCCATTTAATGAAGTTATGCATCTTACTCAAGGGAACTGTACTGGTGGCCTTCTGGGACTTGAAATGTCAAACTGAATATTCCCTGCATTTCCGACGTGTTTCTAAAGTACAGAACAAAGTTTAAAATAATCTTCCAAATAAACACTGATGTTATCACTGTTGAAGAGTTAATGATTAGTAACATTAAAGTTTATCCTTCAATAAAAGTCATATTTCCATAGCTGTATTCCAGCCACCCTGCACTGTTTCATGCCATAGGGCGTTTACTTATGAAACTCAGGGCATTTAAAACTTTCTTTTGTCAGAATAAGAGTTTGGCGGTATACTGTCATCCCAGTGGACCTTTAATCCTGCAACAGATTAGTATTTTAACTGAATCAAGCACAAAGCAAATATTAGTCGTCCTAATCATTCTCACAGTATGGCTCTGTGACACATCTCCCTGCACATCAATCTTTGAGAAAACCAGTATTGGTCATGGGCAAAAGTAATGACATCACATGGAGGAACAATGTGCACTCCGATGGTTCCGTAATGAGACGGAGAGCACTGAGACACGAGGGAAAGCTTGCGTATGAGACCCCAGGGGTCCAGCTGGTTAAAATCAAGAGGCGCAACTGACCATGCATGTTTTTAAGAGCCATAATTTCTATTTGCATTTGTTCATTTAACTGACGCTTTTCTCAAAAGCAACATAAATGACTGCCAAGTAAACCTGCGTTGTCTTTTGAGGTGTCATTTCAAATTTAGATTTGCTACATAAAGCCAAGAAGCTGCGTCGGTAGGCTGCAGGTCTTCCGTGGACAGAATGTCCTTTACATCTCTGTAAATTCAAGAGCCTTGTGACAATGCTTTTCATAAACATCAGCCAGCTTTCTCTGTTTCTAAACTGAAGATCTATCCCATGGCTTTCTTATACAATTCAGCACCCAGCAATGAACTGAAAGGTACAACAGCAAAATACATATAGTGTAAATTTTGCATCGTTGCACTATTTAAGGGACGTATCACAAACCCTATACCTTTGTGCCAAAGCACTCTATATATACACGGAGGTGCTTAACAGGATCAGAGTTCAGGACGGCAGCTGTTTAATTTCGTTGGATTACGCAGGCAGTGCCAAATTTAGGGGTGAACTCTGTATTGCAGAACTGGGTAAAATACCAACAGTGGCTGACTCCTCCATATGCCTGTCTTGCAAAAGATATGCTGGAAAACCAGGTGCATTTAGGGACAAACATAGCGAGACCGAAGTGCTGCAGTGGAGATGCCGGTCACTCTTTGGAGCCACTTGGAACCTCATGACCATCTACTGCAAATTAATAGATCTGAAAGGTCTGACATGTTCAACAACGGCACACGCTGACGCACTTATATCGTTTCTTGAGCAGTGACTGACCCAAGTGGCTGTTTAAAACGGTTTTTTAGAAGTACTCCTTGTGATCATGCTTTAAAATGGGGACTTAAAAATCCTCACAGAGTATGTGCTTAAGTGGGCCCAGTCACGGTTGGTTTGCTGAGTCACTCGGACAGCTAAGTTACAGGGTGAAATTTATTCCCTGGCAGGTTCTCCAGCCACTTTACTCTTTTTTTTTTTTTTTTTTTTTTTTGCCCGGGAGCACTTGCTAAACTAGAACACAAAGTTTCAGTCAGAATCAACTGTCCTATTTTGCTCTCAGTCATTTTACAAACATCTACAGATCTACATTCAAGCTAACCATACTCGCTCCTATGATTATTAATCTCACTTTACAAGCTGTCATGAGCTGAAGTCAAAGTATTGTTCATTTCAAACTTACACTAGAAGCTTGTGGGTGTATTGTGTCTGCATGGAGTCTTCTTTTTGGCCGTGCAAGTTCGGGACTTCTCTGTAATGGTATCTTGGCTGTCTGTACTGGTAATTTTGATAAAAAGTGACGTGCGGGGTGGCACGAGTGCTTTTTTTTCTTCACTTCCTGTTGTTTTAAAATGTATAATTTATTAGACATCTAAGATTTTTTAATATATATTTCTATTTTTTCCCCTAAAGCCACATGAAATTGGGATATTTTTAAGTAGTCCAGTTTTTCAGACATGCATTCCTTGTCTGTACGGCTACACTAGAGATTATTTGGGCTTTTGCAGCTCAGCATTTATAACTACCCTGGCCTATTTTGCTTGGCAACTGGGTCATGTTTAATTTTATTTTCAGCAATATGTATCAGTTACACAGCAGTTACATTTTGTGTTATAGCACTGATAGATTTACTTTAAGCAGCTCCTCCTCCAACCGATAGGATAAAAGGAGCGCGTTATCTCCCGTTTATTTTAATCATTTAACATACGTACATTTTGCTCATTTTCAAGTTAACTTTAACCTTTTCTGTGGAACCGTAGTAATCTTTCCATATCTACTTGCAAGATAAAGTCATTGTTCTAAAAAAAAAAAATAACCTTTGAATGTTGAATCTGCTCTATGCTGTAATGTGCTGTCAGCACAGCAACTACTGACTGCATCATATTTAGCAGGAACGGATGTGCCTGCCATGATGCGTATCCGCCAACGTGAAAGAAGACGATACATGACCAGCCCATTTTCATGAAAAAAATTAATAATGTACAGTATGTAATAGATGATACCATATTTTTCAGAAACGTGCAAAATGTTGCAGAAGGCATTTATATTCATAAGCTGTTGTGAGTCTAGACTCTGGAGCATGGCATCTGCTCAGTTGAAATCTACACTTTAAGGCCCGAAGAGGCAAGTGTTCAATTTCAGCATTCTATAATGGAGACTGAGCTGCGTTGGGAAACAATGTTTGGACGTGCAGTCTGCGTCGCATCGAGTGGCTGCACAGCAAACACCGTTGTAGTCAAATTCCTGGCAGAAGGTGATTAGTTCTGTTCCCTCATAACAGAGGCTACAGGCTTGTCGCCAGCTCAGTTAGCAGAGCCTTCATTTTGATATACAGCACAAACAGGACAGTATTTTGGATTTTCACTTTTTCCTCTGGATAAGTTTCTTCACGCGCGTCTCGTTTTTTTTTTTTTTTTTTTGTCCCCTGTTTTAAACTGCGTGGCATCAAGTGGCGATCATAACAGGTTTGCTAACACGCTGCATTCGGAAGCATAGTACAGTATCGCAAGGGATTCTCCTTACTGTGCTGCTTGCGGTACAATAGCAGCATATCTTCGCAAGGACAGTGAGGCAGTTTAACAAGTTGGGGAGGGGGTGGAGTGGAAAGCACAGACTAAATTCCCTGCTATGTTTTGCAGGATATCTAGGTAGGAGAGTTCAAGACTGCACCCCTTCTTTGCTTTAGGCTGTAGTTAAGCGGGATCTTTGAAGGTCTCACACCTGACTGATTTTCCTGTCTGAGCAGCACCGAAAGCCATGAAAGTATTCTCATGTCAGGAGGAATATTTTCCTCATCGACGACCCCCATCCCCAGCGCTGTTCTGACCCCCGTGCCAATTTTCCATGTATGAGGGGTTTAAGCCCACAAAGGTCATGCCAGAAGGGGTGGGGGATAACACTGTGTTTACATAACAGAGTTAGTGACCCTTGCATGCATTAAACAAGCACAGCTCTGCTTTCAGGAAAATTTGCACACACAAACATTGCTCTCGTGGTCCAATCTGATGTGCAGTTGAACTGCAATGCAAGGGAGGCATTAGCACAAGAGATCAGGGGCTTGCTCTCTCTCTCTTTCTCTCCCCCTCCCTTTCAGGATGCGTTCTTCTCACGGTCACACTTAAGGTCATGAGCACCAAACAACCAGCTAGGCGCAAAAGACTGAATTTACAACCACACAATGCTGGGATTTGAAAATACAAAGAGCTCATGTACTTTTTGTTTTGTTGTCTGTATGGCACACGTTCTCACCTTTGTGCGCCGGTGTCATGACAAAACTCCTACCCTACCGCTTCTTAGAATGCACTTCCTTGTCCGGGAGACAGCTCTGTCTCCTTGGTCCACCTCTGACAAATATCTGGCAGGAGGGGTACGATGTCAATGGCCTCTTGTCACACTGGCCGTCATCTGTCTTGTGTCTCTTTGCCTAGCTGATCGCTTGAAACAGGAGCCTTGGCTGTGGGTCCAGAAGCCTGGTTCCTACTCCCCACAGAAGGCCTTATTTGAACGTGTTTATCATGTCGTACAACCATAAGCAGGCTCTCAGACTGCTCAATAAAGACCTCAGTTATTTGTCAGATGAGCCAGTGAAGCTGTTGCCTGACACCCTAACCGGCTCTCTACCCCCTGGACTGGGCCAGCTGAAAGGACTGCCTCATGAGCCCACTGAGAAAAAAAAAAAAACTGCACAGTCATTCTCAACAACAGGCCCTGTTGTCTAAGAGCCCAGGCCAGCTGGTATAATGTGTCTACCCAGCACTCAGCAGCCACTCCTCAACGTGGCACACCTTTCCCTGGATTAATGCATTGGAACGTCTGAAGGTGTCCTCCCACATGTCTCGCCCACATTCCATCTATCCGCTAAATGCTTTACCATTGTTTTAAGTCAATTAAAAGTTGCCTTTATTCAAAGGTGTCTAAAGTTTTAAATAGCACCTATGTACATATTTGGATGTTTCTAAGGAAGAAATACTGGTTCATTATTTTATTCCAGGGTGTTTTCTAAGGGCCCTCTCGGAGACCAGAAATAGCAGACGTTTGGTCAAATGTAAATTGGAAATGGAGATTATAGTGGTGGTCTCTAATTCTAAGGATTCTAAGGAAGATGGTTCAAAGCATGCAGCTGTCACAGTACCGTGCAAGGAACTACAACAGTAAGAACAGTGTGCTGTATAACCGAGGGATTATTAAGTCACCTTTACCAAAGAGTTCAAGCAAATGAAAAAGAACATGAACAACAACATTTCCTTGCACATCAAAAACTTAGGGATAAATACAGGTATGCGCCATATAACGACATGTTGGTCAAGGATGGACCACACACATGTGGTCCTCACCAAATGACACATCCAACAGCTACTACAGTTTATTCAGTTAGATGGCACTTTTTCTCCAAAGTGACTTCCTATGCTGAGCCACTACTCACCCATTTGTGTGCCTGACTAATTTTTTTTCTGGAGTCAGTGCTTCGCTTGTGTGTACCATCGCAGAAAGGGGATTTGAACTTTGGGCTTTTGATGGCAGAAAAGTATTTTTCAGACTTGTCCTTTGCACACCATGTGAAGCTGAACCATAGACTTACACTGTAGTAGTCTAAATAAATGTGATACTCGGTAAGACAGTGAACGGTATATCACACATTAGATGCTGGGGTAGGAGCCAGTGACAGTGTGTGCAGGTACTACATCACCCAAAGTGGACTGCTGCAATTTTAATAACATTACCTTTCATAGTGCGCAGCTGATACATCCAGTGCACCAGATATGCCTCTCACCCTAGTCCAACTCACTGAGTCTCTAACTCATTATCCAGCATCCTCACACACTTTCCTCTTCATGGCACATAAACAATGTATTACAGCTCTGCGGGTGACTAAGATAGTGGCAATTACCATGACAACGCAGTGGAAATGCAGCAAATTTGAGTTTATTTATGGATATGGCCTCCATGACTCACCGTGGAATCATAGTTAGGCACGATGCTTAATCATTTTTTGGAACGTTATTGAAGTGCGCATTCTAAAACATTGCTGAAATCAACCCTCCCACTCACCATGGCAACAAGGATGGTGTTGCAGTCTCCCTGTGAAAGCTGAGGAGGGAGGTTGCATTCTGGCTACCTTAAACCCTGTGTTACATGTGTGTGAGATTGTGGGCGTGTGGGGATACCATCTTCACTATGAATGAGAGTAGGAGTGAGGAAACCATTGTCTGTGTTTGAGAGCGTAGGTGTGTGGGGATACCGTGTTTTGTCTGGTGAAAAATATGGGGTAACATTCCTTTACCTGTGCAAGAGTTAGTAGGTGCAAATAGTGTTCGGTTTTTCGGTAAATTTAAGAAGGTAGGTGATAATTTCCCCTGTATTTGTGGGTGCGGAAGTATGGAGATTCTGTCATCTATTTATACGGCCATAGGATGGTAGAGATGGTGTTCTCTGTCTACTGTATGTGTGGTTATAGATGGGTGGTGGAAAACATTCAGACTGCGAGTGAGTCAGCAGGTGAAAATTATGTTTTTGATCTGTGAGCGAGTAGGTAGTCTGCGATACTGTGTTCTACCTGTGGAGGGAGGGAGGAGGAAGGTCTGGGACGGACACTGCATTCTCATTCCCAGTATGAGAGCTACATGTACAGGAAATGCTTGCTTGCCCCGATCTTCTCTAAATTTTAATTTGGTCCCGAGAACAAGAACAACATTTTAAACTGTAATAATCCTCATTGAGAAGTTAGCACAGATGGTGTTCAGGGACATGCGTGGACAGATGTGCCATATACTGAATCACATCTAGCAGGGGAGTGCAAGGAGGCTTTATACAGACTGCGCCATGTCACTCGCATGTCAAAAATGCAGATGTAGATGCAGATGCAGGTGTAAATCTGTAAATTGACTAATTCCTAAAACAAGTGAATGCATCTTTGGTGCAAAACTAATATGTGCTGCTATAACATAACACTGCAATGGCACGTAAATGTTCCACACGGGATCTGAAAGCCATGAGATGACTCCTGTAACCAGGTCTTTGTCTGGTTCAAAGTCCATTGTATCTTAGCTGTGTTTTCAAACTTGTCAGAACATCTAAACTCCAGTGAGATGGTCCCACATATAGTTTTTGATAAATTGCGATTCACTACACATACTGTATATTAATGGCAGCTTTTACCCAATTACGCATAGCTTGTAAATCAGATAAAGGCAACATATTGCACTGAGAAGGCCTCACAACTGGGTGAAAAAAATAAGATGACACAGTACAATTTTAGATAGTTATTTGCTTACAGATAGTGTGGCGCAGTAACATTCTTTCAACATTCCTCTTGTGTTTTGTTGAACCAGGAAATGGCAAAATGACTTACAAAAAAGCTTGTTTAGCTGGGACTTTCTCAAAGGACAGCCCATAACTTAAAAAAAAGATTAATCATTGAGTCACCAAGAATAAAGAAATTCATTCCGGGTCCAGTTCAGATGCATACACAGCCTGCTTATTTCACACTTTAAGACGAACGCATCTTTTCAACATAAACCTTCTTAGAAGGCATTTGTAGGGCAGTGGTGCAAAGAACTCAAAGATTTAACTCTTCAGATGTTCTAAGGTTTCAAGGAGTGGGAGCAAAAATTGTGCTGAATTTTTATAGCCATCAGCAGTTTGTCCAGCAAGGAGTGTGGCTGAAGTAATCGGTCTGTAAAAGCCATGTAAAAGACTTTGATTTTATTTTCAGTGAAGTTTTGAGTAGAGTCCAGATGTGAAAAATAAAATGTATGCAAATCGTAATTAATCTGAAAGCACCAGATTCTTGCAGTACTTTCTGCATATACTGTACATACAGTCAGACCTTAGAAGAAATGCTGTGGGTTTTACTCAAGATATTGGATTAAAAACAAAAATTTGTGTTCCTTTAAGCAAACAAGTTTTAACTTTTCTAAACTAAACAATGTCATTACAAGCCTTTCTCACATATTGTGAAGGAAAAACAAGAGTGAACTTCGCAAGAACTACCAACATTACCTTGGAGAGCAGAGTCATTGTTGCCAATGACTGTATATACATGTATGCCTCAATATTTCCAGCCAAGTTTCTTCCACTTGTCCTGGAGAGGTCTCCAGTGATCATGGGCTGAAGAAGCAACAATCTATGGAACCCTCTGAGGGATACCCAGATGTTCCCAGTCCAGCTGAGAGGTATAATATCTTCAACATGCCCTGGGTCTTCCCTAAGGTCTGCTCCCAGTAGGATGTTCCTCGCATGAGTCTAGCAGCAACTAAGCAGGGGTGAGTTGTGAAACATGTCCAAAACACTTAAACTGGCTTTTAGTTAAACTTCAGGAGTGGCGACTCTGCTCCAAGTCTCTCTTGGACCTTTGAGTTCCTCACCCCATCAGAGAGAGTTAGACAAGTGATATTGCTGAAAAACCTCATTTCAGTTTCAGGTATCTACAATCTCACCATTTTAGTTATCCAAAGTTCATGATCATAGGTGAAGAAGGTGGGGGCATAGACTGAATGGTAAATCGAGACCTTTGTAAGAAGGCATTGCCCACAAAACTGCTGACAATGCACCAATATGCTTTTCAGTCTTCTGTTTCCGTTTCCGTCACTTGAGAGCCGGATCCTGAGATACCATGATTTGTTTTCACCCACACCCGAAGAAAGCATCTCTTTCTTTTTTAGAAGAGGACTACCGCCTCAGATTTGGAGTTGATGATTTTTTGTCCCCTTTGCATTTGCCACAGCCTCACACTGCTAAAGTGCACACTGATGGTTACAGTCAGAGGGACAAGAAAGGCATCATCTGCAAAAAGCAGAGATGCCACCCTTTGCTCCTCAAAGCCTTGGCTTTCACCTTGAAATCCTGTCCATGGAAATGACAAACAAGAGTGAACGATAAAATACAATTTCCACATTGAACAGATTTGATTTAATGCAGAGAATATGGACACAGATTACTTATACAGGGAAAATATGTGGTTCATGTCCTCTACATTTCTGAAATATTTTGCACCGCTTGTGCCAAGCGCCGTGGTCGTATTCTCATGATTGTGTAGATTTCCATGCCGTGTACACACGTAGAGCCCCCTCAAACAATTGCGCTAAGGAAAAGAGCTCTTCCGCCATTCCCCACCAAATCAAGAGTTTATCCCTGAATGCACTGCCCAGAAGGCCTCACCCTTCATCTTAACAGCTTCCCTCAGCACTGGTGTCAACCAGCAGGTCCTAGGGTTGCTACCATGGGAGGCACCAGCTGCCCTCGATCGCTATCAAGGATCCATTACTTTGATGTGGCGGGGCTTGTGTGTCTCTAAGAACCTCAGCCCTACATCATCAGAAGCTTCATACTGTGTCCCTTTACAAAAAAAAAGATCTGTAGGGAAAAGCCAAAGAACAAACTGAAGATTATACATAAAATAGCTAAGCGTATCCTAAGTGTAACACAGCTAAACGTAAGTAAGCACGGTGGCTTTTCAGCACACATAACCCGGTCAACCTAAGGCTGAAACGATAATGTCGAGCCATGTTGCGAGCTCACCACCTGCACGGAGGTTAGGTTGCAATGCCAGCCAAGTGGAGGGTAAGTAGCATGGACCTAGAGGCACTGGACCCCAGCAATTAAAACCGGCTCCACATTTTCAGACAATGTGAAATATTCCAAAAAATGGCACAACTTAAAAGTTACACGACCAGACTCAGCATTTTTCTCCGCTGCTAAGAGATTAAGCTGACCGTTAAATATTTTACGTTAATATAAAATCTGCTACTCGGGTCTAATCTGAAAGATGCCAGTTGATGGTTTGGGACCTAACGGAATAAAATGTGCAGTATCGGTACACATTTCGCACAATGGACTCAGAACCTTGACAAATGGCGATGCTGCTTTTTGCCCTCTCAACTCAAACAAATAAGTAAATAAACTCACAGTCAAAACCACGTACTGAGCGACCATGTTGTGGCACAAATAAATCTGTTTAGGACTGTGATATCTTTAGTTCTCTCGGTCTCCTTGGGCGCAGGACATAAAGTAATGTCTCCAAAACTTTTTGAAAGAAAAGGCATCATGCCGGAGTCAGAATCATCTGGGATGTAATGTGCAGCAGCGATGGTGCTGTGTACTGGCCTGAGAAATTGATTATCATATAAATGGATTACTTGACTCAACATTTACATTTGCAGCAGTAATTCAGTTAGAAATTGTTGAGCAACTGTACAAGATTGACTGCCTTTTTGCAGAAAATGCTTTACTCGAGTTTCAAGCGCTACGCCAGTTTCAAGGGGTGAGCCAAGCCGGCGAATCGATGCCATTATAATATCTTAATAATATCTTCAGATGTGTCAGGATCTGGTTGTCTGTAATCTGCGGAGCTGAGAAACGCAGCTCCTTATCGTTGCTTTTTGATTAAAAGTGGCAAATCTCATTTGGACCGGAATGTGGAGTTGTATGTGTCTAAATTTTTAAAATGCTTCTTGTTGACATTATTGCGTTTGAAAACCCCCGACTAGAAAAGATAACTGCAATACCATTTCCTGTCGGCCTTGTAACAGAACCAAACATCTGATCTAAGACCGAGTTACTATCAACCGTTTTGACTCGTGGTTTCTACGGTTACACAGCCGCGTATATTACGGGGTTACAGGACATTAATAAATTCCGTAATACTACTGCTGTATTTTTAGCTAATAGGCAATTTGGAGGAAATTGCTCAAACATGTTATTACCCTTGTCATGTCTGAGAGTGAATCTTTTATCCGTAGCCTTGTTAAAGGCAGACAAAGCGATGAAAATTGCATTTGCCTTCTTCATAACTCCTGCAAGCATTTTGACTGCTCACCAACCACCGCTGCGGTGGGCTGTGCTGCGGGCCGTCCTTTTGTTGGGAGGCCGTGACGATCTTACGAAAGGACGTCGCCTTGTTGTAAAACAGTCAAAATTATAGGGATAAAACGTTTGTGTTAACAACATGCCGGTAGGCTCCATTGTATTTCGAGCGTTCCTACAACCGTAATCGCGTGTAATACCTGCTTATGAAATGGTCGTCAGCACCTGGTGTTATTGATGCAGTTTTAAGGGAGGAAATAAACTGGTTCAGCAGCTCAGCAGTTACAGTGTCCGACCATTAATCTGCAGGGCCAAGGTTTAATATTCACCGGAGTCAAACTAAAGACTTTAAAATGGTAATCGCCGCTTTTCCGCTTTATGCTCAGCATTACAGAGATTAAAATAGTCCATCTATTTAAATGGATACAGATATGACACAGTTTCACCAGAGTAAGCCTTGAAGACTTGAGCAAGATTAAAGTTTCCGCGGCTGAAAACGCCCGCGTGGGGACGCGCTGCAGATTCTGCCGGATCTCGGGGGGTGCGCGCGCGCGCGTCCGTTGCGGCGAGCGGCAGCGCATTAGCGCGAGGCCGTTTCCGACCACGCGTTCCGTGCGACTCTCCCTTCCGGTACGTGCGTCTGTCTGGCAAGGCTTCGCATGTGATCCAGCCTCTCCCATGACCGGATTAGGAACAATGAGGCCTACACAGCTCCATGCAGCCTGCACAGAGGAGTGTGTTTTTTCATCCCTTTCATGGACTGCACGAAATTAGAGGTTATCGACCAAACTGCGCTCCAAAATTGTCATTGTCGGTGTTCCATCTGGGCCGCTTCCACGTTCAAGGGCCTCTTTTCATTTCAAAGGGATTTTGAAATGACATCTTCGGTGTTTACTTCCAGCATAATAGCCGCTTTTGTGCGTAATAGGGTGTTTGGGTTCTGTGCCACTTTACCCACTTAACCTCGCCGAAATCTAGGGCAGCTGAAGCAAATGATTTGTTCGGACTCATTTTCTTTTTCGCCCCAAATCTTAGCACAGGATTCGTGTTGCTTGTCATCAGCATTTTTGATAATTCCACAAAAAAACCGACTCGCAGACAAAATGTTATCGTGCGCTCCTTGCAATGAAAAATAAATGAAGACAAACCAAAAATAAATCTCGCCGGCATGCATTATTTGCAGCGCGCGCTGCAGTTTAACTGCCGCACAATAAAATCTAAGTGTGCTGCATAAACTCCGGTTGCACTGAACCAGTTGTACTGGTTTTAATTGACGCGCAATAAAAACCGTCCGTTCGCTGTATAAATCCCGGGTCCTTGTGGACCGTGCAAACAAGAGCCGAGCTTCTCGACCTCGACCTTGCCGCGGGGCGCTGTGGACACGGAGAACCTCTCGAGATTGCCCTCAGCCGCGGTCCACGTCACCAAACCGTCCTCCTGCTAATCCTGCAGGCGCCCAGCTGACACCTTGAACTGGGGCTTGAGTGTTTTCCCCAGCAAGGCTGCGTGGATTACAAACAGCATCCCTTCCCTCCGCTTACCCCTCCCTCTGTGTACACACACCGCTCTCTGGGAGGACAGCGGGGTTCTTTCGCCACGGTAAGACGGAGGCGAAGGGAGCGTGACGTGGCAGAGGCTGTGCTGTATGTACCCGCGTTGAACGTCACGACAGCTGTTCGGTTGCCACTTCTGCTTATTTGAGGTGCCACTTTGCACCTTGCAGAGAGCAGAAGGAGCAAACATGACACCGGAGGACATTTTTGTATTTTTCCGTTTTGTCTTTCCACTTCCCTGCGGCGCCAACGTCGATTTGTCCCAGCCTCTGCCGTTCTTCCTCCTTTGCCTGGGTTTTGCTCCGGTGCTGCCAGCTCCGGCTTCGCACAGCCAGCACATGCCTGGGCCATGTGACTGTGCGCTCTGGGCATGTGAGCCATTGTGCCGCGAGCCCGTGGAACGGCAGCACACTGCGCTATTGCATCCACAGCACGCATGGATTCTCCCTTTCTACCTGCAAGGGGGGGGGGGTGCACTAACTTGTACCAGCAGACAGATTTTCTCCCCGAGTAAAGGTCATTTTCTTCAAAATTACACTCACAAAACAGGCATTCACTTTCCCTTGCTCTGCCGGTGGTGACTGCTTTTAAGCTTCTGCCACACGACAATGCAGTGGAACACTTTCCTGCATTTAATATGCTGTATATGTTTGCATTAGCTTTAAATAATGTATGACACTCCATTTCTATAGGATGGAACCGGAAGCAAGTGCCATACGACAAAGTGAGCACGTTGGCACATCGTGCGTACCTGCAACTTTGTCGTGTAAATATACATGGCAGCATATGTCCCGTATACAGGCTCACAGATCGAGAGGAGAGAAACGCTCATCCCCACAGCTCTCGAATCTGCTGCTTCCCTTCCCCCATTCGGCAAGCCGATTACGGCGGTGCTTAATGCGCGTCACACTCTGGAGCCCGAAAGGGGAGTGGAACAGCAGGGTCAGCGCACAAGCTGGGAGACAGCCATCACAACACGGGCACTCCTATCCACACCCCCCACCCCACCCCACCCCGAAGCCGACGACCGTCGGAGCTGCTCGGCAGTTCGCATTTGGACTTTGCGGTTTGCCCAGAGATCATTTTCATGTTTGTTTTGTCACCGCCTGTTGTCCCTAATGCAAGAAACACCATTGGGAATGTGTGCCGATGTGTCCACCTGACTCTCACGAAACACACGGTCTCCCGTACGCGGCTGTCGGCCCGAGCTACGACTGACGAATGTACATTTTCCGAGGAAGGCGTCCAGAAAATATGGAGGGGAAAAATAGGGTCGCTGAGCCAACACAAATATTGCTTCAGTATTTCCTTCCTTATGAAGTTCAAATACCATTCAGTAAGGGTGCCAGCGAATGCCGCAGCGAAGCCCTATAAGGTCAATAAGAAACGCAGTCTGGGAGTATTGGTGACTGAAAGTATAAGAGGCCGATACTGGAACAGAGGACTAAAGCTATGTTCGATATAGCGATGCTGGTACCGTAGTCCCGGCATTAAAACATCTTACCGTGCTACAGCTGCAGGCTAGCTCAGCGTCTCACAGCGTTTCTGACAGGCCTGAAAGAAAACGAAAGCTAACAAGCCTCCGTGGATCTTCTCGAACGTGCGTTCCACATACTTGCACAAATTGGTGCGGTCCCTCCCTGCTCCCCCAGTGCGCTCTTCGACCTTCCACAGCAGCGCGAGGCTGGCATGCGGTGTCCGCTCTGACCTCCGCTCAGACCTTCATCCTGCCTGCCTCCACCAAAGCGAACACTGAGGCTCCCTTTATCTGCCACCGTCTGAGCAATTCCTGGTTCCACTCTGCCCGTCTCCCCGCAAGCAAACACTTGTCTTGCATGGCAACACACCTCAATAACATGGCTGAGACAGGAGGGACCACAAAATGTTACTGACTCACTGGAGCAAGTCCGTTGTATAAACAGCGACCCCGCCAAACCCTTACATGTGATCCACCTTTTTAAACATGAATATTGAGCTGCATTTAAAATCACAACAGTATCTGTAGTCCTCTTGCCTTTCCATAGCCATGTACGGTACAGTCACCTGGCACCTTAAGACCGCGTACACTGATCAAGGTTATTGCAGCAAGAATGGATATTTGAACCTGGGGATCTTCACGTTGCAAGGCAATGGCAGGAAGACCGATATTGTTTGCACGACTTTTCGACATGCGTGCGTGTCCATACCTTCCGGATCATGAACGATGGTGTACGTGAACGAGGGAGCTGACTGGTAATGCCCAGGCCAACGCCGGCGGTGTGTTTGGCTAGAGCTGAAATATAGGTGGTGGTGGGGGGGGGTGACGTGTTACACCTCATATAAGACCTGAGTGATGGAGACAGACACGTTTGGGTAATTCAGCAGATTAAGCCTTTCGATAAACGGTCTCGGTGTCTGGGGATTCCTGGTTGATGTGAGAACACACCCCAAGAAAGCCTGGAGGCAGAGAGATGTGTTGAGGTCTGTTCGGGTTTTTTTAAAATTTATTTACTTATTTATTTTAATTTTCTGACCTGGAAAGTGCTGGCGTGTGCTGCTTATATTCCAGGAAAGAGCAGCAGAAGAAAACTTAAAAATGTGTGTCAGATACTCCCAGGCCACCTTTGCATTTTTCAGTTTTATAGTTCTGCGCAGTTTTAATTTGGTCTACCTCTGCTGTTCCATCAAATTTGTAACAGATGCGTGTAGAAGCAAAAAAACAGTACGGAGCGACAACGTTTTCCAAGCGGAAGAGCATTGCTTATTTGCCACGCGTGTAAATAGCTGAGGTTCAGCTAAAACGGCACAGCGTCCATCGTGATTGTTCAGAAGCAGTTCAGAGGTATGGGCCTTGCGGTGTTAACAGTAAGTGGACAAGCGGCATGACGCTGTCCCCCTGTGAGACCTCACTGTGACATCGGTGACACTGTTTGTCCCCTTTAATGTGACGTACACCCATAATTATGCCTGCGCGGATTAAACAAAGCCGACTGCTTTTTAGAACTCCGTGAGGAAAGAACGCCTTGCAGTAAGACTCTGGCATTTGTGTCTGTTCCGTCTCGATGCACCAAAACACCACTTACGTTTGTTTTCTCTTTCTCCGTTCCCATTTACTGTTTATCCTTTTTGTTACCCCACAAACACAATAAACTTAGTCTCCCCACAAACTTTTGAAGACCTGTAATTTTTAGAATTTTTCATTTTTCTCATCCTGAACTTAAAGGGGCAGAAAGCACAATAAGGATAAAGGTGTTTAGTTACAACGATTAGGCTGGTTGCTCCGGCAACCATGCCCCCCTGCCCCGGCATTTCTTCTGCATCCAATAATAAAAGCAGACGCAACCCATAGGCTCGGTGGCTGCCCTCCACCTGGTCCTGTCATGCAGTTTTAGGCCCCTGCTATGATGTCAAGACACATGTAAAGCCCTGGAACTGTTTCCACAGTGTTTCCAGCCTGAAATACTGGGCTACCACAGCGGTGCCTCTTCATGACCTGAACCGTAGTCGCACGTTCAAGACAAAAAGCTCTTTTCTGGAACGGGACGCAAAAATAGGCCATTTTTTTTTTTGTTATTAGCTGACCGCAGAGCGCAGACACCGGTCTCATTCCTCAGTGCTGCAGACCAGTCCTTGGTAGGAGCTGCCCATGCAGGCCATGCAAGCTTTCTTGGGAGGGCATTCTTGGCCAGGCTGTAATCCCTCCCCCCACCCCACCCACCCACCCACACACACACACACACACACACACACACACACACACACACACACACACACACTGTCTTGGGTACACACTCCATGATAGGGTGGCCAGCTCCAATCCCTGAAAGCACTGCAGCTTCTCAGTCATTTCAAGGCGTTAATAACAGAGAAAAACTACCATTCCCACAAGGCTTAGAGCTCAAGGGAACATAGGAGGGAGCTGCAATGTTTAAAGCAATACGATAAAGAGTATCAAAGCGTACGTGCCAGTTTGAACGCTTCACTAAATTCACAATAAACCACAGTCGGTTGTTTAACGCCCTTAGCTGCTCAGTTTACCACAGCTCTTGCTTTTGCCATGAGAAACACAAAACCTGCAGCTCTCAAATTTATCCTTCACAAATTGACTGGCCTTTTCCTTACACATGTATAGTCAGAAAAATATCAGCAACTAAGGAGCACTGCCTCAAAGACTTTCTGTGTAAACTGCTTAAGGACACCAGCTCTAATCTTTCAGTTATGCACAAACATACAACTAAACAAACGCAGGCTGTGTTACAAAGAAGAAAGTAAAACCCAAAAAGGACACGGGGTCATCACATGGCGTGCTGGGTGGGGGGGGGTGTTTTTTGGAGAGGGATCACTCGCGTAACTCACTGTTTACTGACCGGCCACATGACACGAAGGATTACTGGGAAGGATGCTGTATGAGTCTGTGTTTCGCCCTGCCAGGAACGGCATGTTAACCTCGGGAGAGAGGCGGCAAAGAAGCCAGGAAAAAAAAAAAAGGAGTCAAAATCCTCAGATGTGACATTTCAAGGCCGACGCTTGAAGGCTGAAAAGGCAACTGAAGTCCTCATACTCGCTACGAAGAGCCAGAGATCCCAGGCCGAGCTTCATTTATCCACCTGACGTATCGCTAAGATTATTTGCCCATTACGCAGGCCGAAGCCAACGGCCGACAACCGGCGTAAACCGTTCGGCGGTGTCCGAACCTCGGCGTGCTGGCTTGAATGAACCACGATGCTCCACGCAGGATCTGGTGAACAATACATTCTATTTTGGAAGATGTGTTTGTCTTCTGGTATCTCTACATTCACGGCAAAAATCTGTTATGTATGCTTCACAAGGTGCATTTGGCACAATCCTTGCACAGAACTGAAACAATTTCAGCCAGTCCACAGGAGGCCAAGAAACGCACGATCCAAAATCAGATCAAAGACATATTGTGCTGCTGTCACTGTGCCCTCGGAAGAGTCAAACAATCTGGACGGAGCTGGGGGTACTGGCTGCTCCGCGCTGAATCGGCAGCACCGGCTTTCCTGCTTGTAAAGCTACGACAAGCACACGCAAACGCACGTTCGTTTTTTTTCTTCTGTTACCTTGCCGTGTTTTGGTTTACAGCTCACCTGGGCCAAGATAGGTCGGTTGTGCAAAAGCAAAACTTGGTAGAGAATCAGTAGACCGTGTTTCGAACTGGCCCTGCACTGATCTTCACATGCCAAAAACATGTTTGCTGTAACCCCGGAGCCAGAGAAACAAACCTCCGGAGCAATGTCACACGCGCTCATGTATTAAACCAGCCAGAACAGCGCGTGAGAGCCAGCATCCACCGCGGAACGGGTAAGCCGACCCCTGACCTTCAACCGGCACCAATCTGTCGCCTCCTCCTTTTTTCCCTTCCGCTCCTTCCCTAGAAACCCTTAATAATTCACTCACCCTGCATGATCATTTATTCATTGGTCTATGTATGACAGAGGGCATCTCAAGTTCCATCCGCAGAGCAAACCGTGACGGAGCAAGGTCAGGACTCCACACCACCACCACCACCACCACCACCATCCCTCAGCCCCATCTCAGGCCTTGCCACCTACAGCACAGATACACGTTCATGACAACGCACGCTCACCGGCGCGGCTGAATTATTTCTGCTCTCTCCAGCACCTTTGCTCGCCTCCAGCCCTTGCCACTGTGAAGAGGTCTTCCTTGCGGCAGTCACTTTCAGGCCTTATTGATTTCCGCATGGATTCTGAGTTATGCTTTTCAGGCTGCAGAAATCCCAGATCTGAGCTTGGATCACCAATTCGCACTGTGTTGTTTCACTGTTTAATTATGGACAGCTTTGTTTCCCGGTAAAGGATATGTTTTCAGATAATAATTACTCACACGTCTATAGAAATGACAGCAGAACGGACTGAGTCACCCGCTGTCGTACAAGAGCGCCGTAACTAAACACGTTGCGTGCCGTAAATATGTACGGTTTATGGAAAGAGAATTCCGGAACAGAAGGTTACGAAACCCGGAATCGCTAAATTGTATCGCACATTACAATGCAGAATGCTCATATCTGTGATTCGGGGATCATTCAAGAATACAATGCTTAGGCGTCTCATTTCCCAGCAATTCGTGGCAAAAGTGTAATGGATAAATCTATGGCGGTGCAGCACCGGCTGACAGGGAGCCATCTGTGGCCAGGCGTACCGGGAAGCGTTCGGCGGGAAGGCCGAGGGACGAAAGGCTGGAAGCAGAGGGATGGCGTGTCGGGGTGGATCCCGCTGCTGTCACAAGACCATCTCTCTGCAGGATTCTGCTGCCATCACATGACTGCGCCACTAGGGGATTCTAATAGCGTCACGCGACTCCTTGTGCTTCTTACCAGCTAACTGACTAGATGGCCCGTAGATGGCTGAACCCGGGCGGGAGGACCTAAGCTGACCCCCGCACGGTCATGTGACAGACCCGCAGCGAACGCAGCGACTACCCTCACGCATTCCCATGGACCCGGAGGAGAACGCGTGCATCTCTTCCCCTCTCCGTGTCCCTCTCCGCACGGTGTTTAATTAACCGTGCTACATTTAGAAAGGTATGAAGGACAGACGGAGGGGAGGGAGCCGGCGAAGGGGGGAGGGTTAGCAGAAGGAGAGGCAGATGCCTGCACCTCAGACGCCTGGAAGCGAATAATTGCTCTGATCAAATTTGCACACGGTGGCACAATGCAAGCGGGAGCAGGAGGAGGGTTGTGAGGATTAGGGGAATACCTCACGAGGACATCGCGGCTGAGGACTGCAGAGAAATTTCGCTGCCGCAAGCTCCGCCCGCTCCGTTTCGCACCAAGACAATAGCACGGGGCTTAGACTCCTCTTGAAAAATGCACGAGTCCCAACTTCGTGTCGCGCACTTGCGCCCTGTTCTGCTGCAGGACGAACGCGTCTTTGCTCACCGGGCTCCGTACGTTCGGAAAGCACGTGGGGCTTCTTCTTAGGTGGAATATTTGCAGCCCTTTCGTGTGCGCTCCCACTATTCCACCATTCCGCAGCGAGACTGCAAATAGCTGCACCGGCATGCAACTGCAGCTGAAAGGGAGGTTTTAAAGGGCTTCAACCAAACTAAAGTTGTCTAGCTTGACTTTCTGCCCTTCTGTCGTGCAGCTATTGCATCCGGCCAACTGATCAGCAGCATCGCGCTGATGGCGAAACGCTGCTCAGATGTTTGAGACGGCACCTGTGCTTCAGCAGAAGTGAAGTCCTTCTATTGGCGTCATGATGCTAAACAACTGCAAGGCATTCGATGGAAATGCTGCTCACTGCCCATCTGGAATATAAGCGCACTGCAGGGCTACACCATAGAGGGGTAAAGAAGTCGGACGCAGCGAAAGAATAAAACGCAGACAGCCCACACTGTTTTAATATTTCATGCATTTCATGCATCTGCACAGGGAAAAAGCCTCTTTGCTTGTGAGATGCTGACAGCAGCAGATACAGAACAGCAACAAGATGAGTTTTGTTCGAAATCGCCCATCGCTTTAAAGTCCTCAACACTAACGGAAATTAGCTAGCGTTTCCTCTGCGAGCGCTCTTGTATTTAAAAAAAAAATTTTTTAAAATTGCAAACATGCCCACTTATTAAGCGTTACGCAGTTAAGCATTGAATAAAATGTCTTTGTTCCAAATAAAAGGAGCTAAGTTTAACTTGCGATGATGAAGAGGCCTCTACCTACATTTGCTGTGAAAGAGACACAGCAACAATCCAGAAGCCTCTTCACAATTTTATTCATACAGCAGCAACACTGGTGTTGCAGCACCAAGCAACTATAAAATATTCTGGAATCTTTTGCAAGCAGATACTGATTTATTCATATCCAATTACGAGGCACCTGACATATGAAAGGAGATCTACCGTGAAATTACTTCTTGTATTCAATGAATTGTATCCTATTAAAGATTTCTAATGTATTCAATTCATCGGTATGAAGTTTTAAATAGAATATATGGTGCAATAATTATTTACCTAAACAGCCAGGGAAACAAAAAAAAAAAAACGGGATAAGAGCTGAGCAGGGAAAACAGCGCCCTCTCGTGGTCACATGCGGCCCCACGCAACTGACAATTCGCTGCCTTTTTAGTTCAATCCATTCATTCGCAATAAATTTTTGGCCAAAGGAGGGTTGCAGTAGTCGGGGTCTATCCTGACGGTATAGGGCTTGAGGTAGGGACCATCATGGGTAAGATGCTGGAACGCAGCATGGCAACCACACACACACACACACACACACACACACACACACACACACATACACACACACACACACACACACACACACACACACACACACACACACACACACACACACGAACACAGTCTCAAATTTGAACCCACACCCAATTGACTGGTTCACTTCAGTAATAAATAACAATCCCTATGTGTAAGGCTCAATCTCTGTTTGTTTGTTCTTTATGCACGGCTTTTATTATGAAGCTACAGATTTGGTCATTTGGCACACAGCTACTTCTTACCGTAAGTGACGGTTTTGTGTATTCAAGATCATTAAATTCCAAAAAGGCTATTGACTGTTTTCAGATTTTCTAACAAAGCTTAGAGAAGCAGGAGTACTGATATTATTTTTGCTCTCCATCAAAATAAACCATTATAGCTCTTGTAGGTGCACGAGTGAAAAGAATGAGAACGTACACATGACACACACATACATGACGCTACACACGTTAGTGATGCATCTGTAATAAAGTTTGGACATACATTTTGTTTTTGCCCCTGTCCGCTGGACTATGGCCAGCATGTACATCACGCTCTGTGGTGCCTACTTGCACGAGAGCACTGCCAATACTTATGCGCTAAATATAACCACTTTAATAGTAAAACAGTTTAGCAATTATATAAAGCGTTGCTACTTTTTACCTTTCCACTGCCACACCTTTTCGACCCAGGCAGCTAACACAGAAAGCTTGCACATGTATACCAGGTGTTAAGGTATGTAGACTGCTCCGGTGACCAGGCAGACTATAACATATGCTTTGAACAATTAACCCGTCTCCATGTTTTGCGAAGAGGAAGACACGTTTAGCATGCAGAGCATTCATTGCGGTTTCACTGCATGCGAGCTGCAGCATCCGTCTTGGCAGCGGTGGAAGGATCCAACAAAGGTGTTATCTTTGAGAGAGCAGGTGAACAAGGCTTCAGATTCCAAGCAACACCCCCTCCCCGCAGCATTGAACTGTGATCCGAGCGCGTTATTTCCACCCGCCCGTGTACGCAAACGTGCTTGGCAGTCGGCGGCGAAAGTTTGCGGCGGAGCGACGCCGATAATTTTGTCCTGCCTTATTTGCATAATGGGAGCCTCACAGGCATCCGACGGAATGGCTCGGTTGCCAGGCGATGCAGGAGCCCCTGCGGAGGTGTAAAGGACAGCTGTGGTGCTGTCCAGGGGGGATAAGGAGCATCTTGCTCGCTCAGGCGCAGGAAGCACAACCGTGTCCAAAGACTCCATGAAACATCATTTGTTGTGCCAGAGCTGTAAAAAAAACAACAAAAAAAAACAAAACTGCACGGTATCTTTCACAGTGCAATATTTCTGGACTCGCCTCTCATGTTGGCTGAAGCTCAAATATAGAATAAATGTAAATATTAAATCTAGTTCTATTCCTCGCAGCATTAAAAAAATGAGAGATTCTTATTTGCCCTTCTGTCGAACACAAAAATCTATGTCATGTTTAAAAATTAGAGCACAAACGTGAAAAACACATCAAGGCTTTTTCGGTGTTAAACAGAGCACCGATTCCTACATACAGTTCACTCCATTTTTATTTGTATATATAATGCTCTTGGGAGCAAATTACTAGGACCATTTCTTTTAATGTACATTATCAAATCCTGCCCTTGCTTAAATTCAAATGCTCAGAGACATCTTTCATAGCCTTGTGGGACTGCTATTTTTTAGTCACTATTATTCATCTATTCCTCAATTCGGGGAGTCTCGAGATAGTCTCCCAAAATGAGAAATAGAGGCTACCGAGGCTACTGGGCATTGCTGTTGCCGTGGCAGCCGTATCTATTGGAGACAAAGCATGCAATGTTCATTTTTAAGAGCCCTGGATGTCATGTATTCACACCTGAGAAGTGTCCTGGATTTCTGACTGCTGTTTTCAAAACATGGTTCCATGTTTCACCAGGTTGCCTGTGCTATGTCCTCTGCTTCCTGCTCAACTTTTGACCTGTGAGGGGGAACCGACTGAATTAAACTGTAAAGAATAACAGATTCTTTATAGAATTCCCAGAATCACTGTTGCTTTCTGCTCCAACATGCTATAATACTGGCCTGCATTGCACTTCTGAGGTTTATTTTACACTCTTGTCTATTTATTCAGTTGTTTTCTATCCCATTGTTCAGGATTTCTGCACTCTAGAAATGACAGCATTTCATTTCCCACAGTCACCGATGTTTTCCACTGGAAGAAGCTGTAATACTGGGCCCAACTTAACAAAACTCTGGCTTGCGTACGGCTTTAAGTTTACGGTGCAAGATTTGACTTCTGTCGATATTCTTCAACCAAGCAGCGTCTTTTGTAAGCAGCGTAAATGCAAATTCCAGTCAGTGTGTTTTATAAAACTTACGTGGCTACAAAGGTCGGGCAGACTTCTGTATTATTCCAACAGGAGATCATCAAGTAAGTGCAACCTGCAGTTGCAGCAAACCCATTATACAAAGATAGTTGTGCATATGACAACACATAAGGAAAATTCAAATGCAACAACAAGATTTAGCAAACAGTGGCCAGAGACGGGAGGGAGGGACAAAGTTATAGATATTTATAAAAGCCTATATTGGGTAAGCCAAATTTAATTCTGAGATGGTCAAAGCTAACCATTGTTTGGTCTGAAAGTAAATGTCTGCCATTTCTATTTCAAAAGTAACAAACGGAAAATGAAATTTGAGCTGTCTGGATGCAATTGGATGAACTGTCTTTTATTTGTCAGCTAAAGCAAGGTGAAATGGAGTTTACTGGAGTGACAGATTTAAGATGGGTACAGTAAATGTCAATTTGCACACATGGGAAGCTCAATAGAAGACGTAACATAAAGTGGGCTTATAAAATGATTACTTGTAAACAAATATTTAAAATCTGAACTTCAGGAATTACATAAAAATTTAAAAAAAAAAAAAAAAAAAAAAAAAAAAAAAACTGTAGTAACCAAGAGCTACCTTTCAGGTTCACAAGATGTTACATGCAACCCTACAAAAACCTGTTTTGTGCTGAATGTTTCCTAACAAGTATAATCATACTACCATATCGTCATAGATTTTGAACTGTAAGAACCAGAATATAAATTGCTGAAATATTAACTACCTAAAATTAAATAGATTTAGCTCTATAATAATAATAATAATAATAAAACAATTACACTCATACACTATCACCAACCACTTGTCCTATTGCAGAATTAAAGTGGTTTGGGGCCTACCCTGGAAGCACAGAGGCTAGGCACGTTACTCCTGTCCATCACAAGTTTTGCACGCTAAACTGCTCTACAAATATTTGTCCATTTATATGGCTGGATAATTTTTACAGAAACGATTCAGCGTAAGGATCTTTCTCAGGGGCATTACATGGGAAGGTGGGATAAGGGAATACCTTGTGTCCCATACAGGCTGATGCATCCCCATCTAGTAAATTGACATCTTCTCTTAAAAAAGGCGATTACCTCACTTCTTATGCAATGCACAACAGGAGGACCATACATTTCAGTCTTATGAATCGGTGGTTATATAAGGAGTTAATCCCAGCTTGTAAGGAAACTGCAAATGGTATAATATTGTTACTGGGGTATTATGCAATAGTACATAAGAAGAAAAAATCATTATTTTTATACTGGTTTGGCAAAATAGTTCTCTTCCTAAGCTAGAAAACTTCACTGAGAGCAAAAGGATACACTGATCTAAACATTAAAAGCTCAGCTTTGGTGTATATTTCTATTTTAGGGTTTTGCAAGGGGTAAATCAGTCACAGATACAGAGGAAACAGTGTGCAGCCCAGTTTTACATAAAAAACAATCCACA
Organism: Heterotis niloticus; assembly: GCA_018136845.1. Taxonomy (NCBI): domain Eukaryota; kingdom Metazoa; phylum Chordata; class Actinopteri; order Osteoglossiformes; family Osteoglossidae; genus Heterotis; species Heterotis niloticus. The sequence goes on from CM030888.1 coordinate 21,920,341, forward strand.
ACCATGGCTAGCATAAACTGGCAGCTTAAAAAATAATAAATATAGAATTCGAAAGGATGTGAACAAAAACATCCAGATTGATAATGGCATTCCTAGTTGCAGCAGAAAGCATATATACATATGTTTAGGGTATGGCAAAGCCATTTAGTGGATCTATGATGGCAGATTTTAACAAAATTGTTAAAAATTGTGCCAGAGGAACCTTGTAATGTGTCAGGTTAATAAAAAAGAAAAAAAAAAAAAAACACATCAGGTCAAAAAAAATCAGACTTTAAACTCATTATTTAAGAACCTGGCTGGCTTTATAGAGCAGCCATTGTGGGAATGAGATGTGCGACATATAGTTTTTAACGTTTGGTTTTTACTAAATGTACCAACTGAGCACTAGCATCACTGGCACAAACAGCACTGTGCTGTGCAAGTAGACCCGAGAAATCGGTCACGGTCCAGGCCAGTAAAAGTGTCCCTGAAATGAACATTTTGCCACCATCTGGTGGGCTTACGCTGTAGTCAACGTTGCCTTTTAATCCTCCTATAGTTTTACATCACTGCTAGATAATGTTTATTCTATTTATCCTTTATTTGGATGACACCTTTGTTCAATGAAACTTACAATGTTTAATGTGCAGTTTTAACATGACTTAGCTATTTATTCATCCTGTACATTTTATTAGCGCTGTACTTTTCCAAAGGTACAACAGAAAGAGGGGAGTTTCAGCTGGAGACCTTGGCTTTAAGACGCCACGGCCCAACCTACCTGTCCTCGCCATCCTTATAAAACGCGTGCTTACGGACATATTCAAGCGCTATAGACCCCAACACAGCAATCCTTGTGGAATTATAACGTGGAGAGATCAGTTTATACCCATTCATTTCAATGTCACCTACGAACATCGACTTAAAGTCGTGCCAAATGAAGCAAAGATAAATGTCAAACTTCACCAAAACGCAGCTAGAGGCTGTGCTCAAGAGAACCACGGCTCCTGTAGTTTAAGGAGAAGCATGCATTTCCCAGCGTACCTCGCGATAAACGGCACGCCCACCGGGCGCGGTGCATGTGTGAACTTGTAGTCCGAGTGCACCCCTTCCGTTTGCCCGTAAGCGGTTGTTTCTACATGTATCGCACCATCAACCATTTTTTTTCCCCCTTGAACGGCGCAGCATTAGACTCAAACAAGCGTAGACATACATACATTTTTAGTCGATTAACCACATACTTCTTCCAGTAGTGGAAAGCGAAGCGTTATTTGTCGTCGGGATGGCGGAGGGGAGCACCAGCGCGGCTCATCTGCCGCCCGGAGACCCGAAGCTCATAGGCCTCATCGTGGAGCACCTCAAGAACCGGGGCCTCTTCGACGAGTTCCGCAGAGACTGCCTGGCCGACGTGGACACCAAGGTAGCTGCCGGCCTCGGACTCGGTTTATTCCCCGGAAGAGGCTCGCCTTTTGTACAAAGCGCTGCGTTAAATTTGCGGCGCCGTTCTGTGCCCCTGTGAACCAGCGCCGTTCCACGTTGTTTCCCCCCGAGGACTTCGGCGTTGTTTCCGTAAAGACGGCAAACGGCCCGCTTGTAGCCTTGGCAGATGCCGCCGTGTCGTTCGTTTGTCGCTGTTACTTTGCCAACTTGTCGCCCGCAGCCAGCCTACCAGAACTTGCGGCAGAAGGTGGACAACTTCGTGGCGAACCACCTGAGCAGCCAGGAGTGGAACCCCGCCATTAACAAGAACCAGATGCGCAACGGGCTTCGGCAGAGCGTGGTGCAGTGAGTAGTACCCTAGTAAACAGGGTAACGGGGCGCGGCAGACGTGTGCCATCGGGATGGGGTGGTTACTCTGGGAGTCCCTGCAGGGGCACTGACCCATTTCCCAAACACAAACCCGGAGCATCTTCACGGTAACTAAAACCTGCATCCATTTAGCAGGGTTTTGTCACCCTGTCGTTCGAGGAAAAATCCCCGCTCGTGGTCATTACGGCAGGAACGGGGTTTGAACCGAGAACCTTCGGGTCGCAGCAGCCCAGGCGCTACTGTACGGGGGCCCCGTGGCTTACAGAACACAACCGCGACCACAAGTGTGTCCGGTAAACCAGCTGCAGGTTAAGTTCCGTAAAAGTCTCAAGTACCCTATTGTGGTGCAGTCTGTAAGTGCCTAAACCTGCTGTGATGCTGCAGCTGCAACAGAGTCACGTGGGTGCCGGGCTCAGAACCTACTGACCGAACCATGCCCAGGACGCTTAACTCCAACTCGTGATGTTTCACAGCTTAGCTAAAGCAGAAAATCTTGAAAATGTCATTAAATGTGCAGTCTTTCCAAACTCCAGCTGGCTAATTCGTTCCATAAGCAGCAAGTGGTGGTGTTCTTCTCGTCGTGGAGCTTCAGCACTCCCGAACAGCAGACCTGAGCTGCAGGTCATGAGGCGTCAGGTTCTGCGCTCCGGTTCTGTTGAGGTGTCTTCTGCTGACGCCAACCCACCGGCAGCGTAAATGCGTCACGTTCGATCGGCAGCCAGCGAAACGGTTACCAAGTAGCCACGTGAGGAAAAATGCGACATAAATAAGACACGAAATGCATCTTTACAATTTCGTGACTCATTCATAACACAAGGGGGAACATTCTGCTTTTTTCTTGCGGCTATGATTGGATCTATTAGTACTTTAACTATGTGCACATTTTCGGAGGCCCACACCACCCCAAAATAGTCATTTGACCAAATATTTGAAGGGAGGCAGACAGTGCCGCGGAATATAATTTTTAATAAACTTTCCAGAATTTTCAACAAAAAACTTTGAAAAACAAGGGAGCGCAAATTTTTAAAAATTACTTTTCATTATTTGAGGTCATTTGTTTGCATGAAACTTTAAATAAAAATACATTTTATTATGCATATATTTTCATGATATAGATGCAGATATTGTAAGAAAGTTGAAAACTGCCATCAAAGATCATTTGCGCTTTTTCTCTGGTGGCAGAATTTTGTGCAAAATGAAACGCAATTTAAAATTGTCATTTTTATTTGTTTAAAGAAGTTTGACATGATCGGCAAGCACACGATTCCAGGCGAACAGTATGTATTTTGTTATATTTTAGTCTTTTGTTTTATTTTAGTCTAAGTAGATTATTGTCATGTGAAATTGAAAAACAGTCACTTACAGTCATGTGCCACGTAACATCGGTTCAAGCAATCTCCGACCGCATATACCATAAGATTATAACAGAGTTCAGAAATCCTGATCGGAGAACGGGATGTAGCGGACGTAGCAACAGCTTCCCACACGCAACACATGTATCTCATGTCTTTTGTGTATAAAGTGATTGCGTTGCCAGGCGTGTAACGGTACAGTACATATATAACCTATAATACATATGTCTTGATAGTTGTAATAAATGTCTGTGTTACTGACTTATTTTTGTACTGTACTTTCTGTTGCTATTTTAATGTGAACTTTCCCTATTTACAAGTAAAGTTTACCGTATAACAGTGCAAGCTTCGACTCATAGGCAACAGCATCCAGTCTCCTGTACTGCACGTCTCTTGAGTGTTGTAGCGTTATCCCTCTGTTTAATTTTCTTCCGAAAATATTACCGTAAAGCGCATCGTGGTTCCCGAACGCAGCAAAACCAGTGCTAGTGAAAGCAGCAGCAAGAGGCAAAGGAAAAGTATTGATTTGGAAGTGAAACAAAAGGTTATGTATGTATGTATATATTATGGTGTTTGCATAACGTCCTGTTTCGCGGAAAGTATCGTGGACGTTGAGCAGCATGTGACCGTATGTCAAAGTCAAAAGAGTTTGTCACTTACATGGTTACTGAGTATACCATGTAGTGAAATGTGCTTTGATTCAACAGGAGACTGTGCGTGGTTGCATTTAAAAAAAATTGGTTGGAAACTACCGGTCGAATGCATTGTTTCGTTCGAAAGAGTGACCTATTGTTGTATTGGCATTTGTGCACTCGGTGAAATTTAGGGATGGTTTTATGGTCACAAGGAAGTTGTTCCACACCTCTGTCTGGCTTGGGTTGCGTTGTAAGTTCACGGGCCTCCCATGTTATAGAAATACCGGAGCACCTCTGCCACTCTGTTCCGCAGCTTCTGTTTCTGACAGACATCTTAAGATTGAAGCCTGCATTTCCTTAAACTGGAAAGAGGAGTAACACTTTGCATGTCTGTTTGGCACAGGTCAGGTATGCTGGAGTCTGGCGTGGACAGAATCATCACTCAGGTGGTGGATCCCAAGCTGAACCACACCTTCAGGCCCCACATAGAGAACGCCGTTCATGAGTTTTTCACTGCTGAGAAGAAGGAAGAGGCAGCTTCAAACACAAACTCCGAGGTGGAGCTGCAAGAGGGGTCTGGTTCAGGGCCAAAAACGCCGTGATGCTGGACCCTCAAAATGGACTAAAAAGGGAGCTTTTTCTTTGCTAGATGTTGGGGTGTTGACAGTGGAGCCAAATGAGTACAGTTAATGTTTACATCAGGGGTACAAAAGGAAGCCCGTTGTTTCCGCTTAGGACCAAAGGATGTGAAGACGCTTTTGAAGACAGTTTTGGTCCTAATGTTGGAAGCTGACTGAAAACACACTTCAGGTCGCATATTTGTTCAGTCACCTTAAATTAGTTTCTGTCTAATAGTGGCTGGTCACAGAAAAATTTTGGAATAATTTGGACCAGAAAGGACAATGCGCTAGACCCAAAAAAGGTTTGTAAGATGCTGTTGCTGCACCTCTGACAAAGGTCAAATTATAGACTTTTTCAGTTACTTTTCTGTGTTTTGTCTTCCACTTTTATCGAAATGTGAATGAGGTTCATTTTAATAATTCTCACAGTCTTTGGGACTGATGCTTAATTTTGTAATCTGCTGAATGAATGTGGATATTAATGTCAGGCAACTGGACCGTGAACATACATGAGCAATTGAAAGAAAGGCATCTTCAAGCAAAAACAGGGTGCAAATACAAGTACTTCAGATAAAGATTTTCACCAGTAAAAATGACAGTGCTTAAGGGATGATCAACAGGTACAGAAAAAGTTCAAGTGCACTTGCTGGAAGCAGGAACTGAACTGAGCAGGAAATCAGCCAACGTGTCTTCTGCAGCAGTTCACAGAGGAGCAGCACACTTACAGGTTACTGACGCGTACCTGAAATTTTTGACTAATGCAGTTATTAGTTCTGCTAAGCTCCTGTTACTCTTGGTCGTTCCTAACTGCTAAACCCTCTCTGTAGTACATACATGTGTTTGAAAATTATCCTAAGGAATAACATGCAAGCTTTTAATAAGAACCTCACAAAATGAAGCCATGTAATTGTGAGATCCTCTCAAGCTCATTGAGAGCACACGGTACATAACCAGTACGTGAAGAATATCCATCCGTATGATCCATCGAGTCCTTTTGGTTTGTATATAATTGCAACGTGCCTTGCACGCGGTTTGATCGGGTCCCTTAGATTTGAGAGATTTCAGTGCCATTGAGTTTGTTTATAATGAACCGAAGTTTCAGTGCAAAAGGCTTCAGATCTGACCACTGAATCCAAAGCACCCATCTGGTGACTTTGGACTGGGAAAAAGGCCAGCGTTTGGAAGCGCACGGTCCAGCATGTCGCAAGTGTCCTAGTCAGAAGAGAATGGCTGAACACGGCTTGCGGTCTGTCGGCATCTTGGAAGGTTTGGCGTATTCGCCGCACAAAATTTTCTTAGGGAGAGAGTTGAGCAACGGTCAACACTTTGCCGTGTGTCTCATCGTACTCGTGCTGCCACGGAGCTGGTGATGCTCATGACTTCTCTCTACTACCTGTTTAATGGGATTAAGATGTTTTGTAATGAGTGTAGCTGATATTTAGGAGCAAGTTTGGATTTTATTAGATATACTAGATTGGAAATGTACAATTAAGTTGGTTTCTTTTCAAGCGCAAATGATTTGCTCTGCTGGAACAGTTGAATGATATGCTTTTTTTCTTTTCAAAAGTGAGATGAACTTCTGAATTATGCTTCTAAAACTCTTTGGAAGCACCGATTTACAGAGAGATTTCTCTGTGGAATGTAGTTAGCTGCTGTGGACTGTTGGGTTAGAGACGAGGGTTTTTTTTTTTGTTTGTTTGTTTTTTGGTTCCTCCACCTTTGTGCAATCGTGGTCCAAAAGTGGAGAAGGTATTCCTGGAAGTGTTTACCTGGCCCCCAACATGGACAATGTTTGTTGGTAAAGAAAATACTACACTGCTGATATTCAACTGACTTACCTTTGTTTTCAATGAGCTGTTTATCTTAACGTGATCTGATTAAAATTTTTATTAATTATCTATTGGTATTGAATTTTAATATTGAATATTAAATGTTCCTATTGCTGGTATGGAAAACTTTTTTAGTGCAATGGCGAATGCCATAATTCTATGTAGTTACAGCAGTCTTTGCTTCTCTACGGCTTTACTGGAGCACCAGCCAGGAGTCTTATTTCCACCAGCGACTCTTTCTTTTACTCGATCAAACCAGGTTGTTTTGTCACCTCACGTTCAAAGTATGCAACCGCAGTTAGAAAGCAGTATAAATCATGCACAGGGCAAAAATTTTTCATGTCACTTTCAGTTCTGGTGACTTATCTATAATATTCAGCAGATTAGTACTGAGATCCAGTGCCATCTCCAAGTACGGCCAGTGGTGCCGTATGGGGCGTTACATTAAGTTTCAAGTTTGAGCCTCAAGGTGACTGTCCTGGAGCAACGGGGACCTCCCTATCGGGGGCCGATGCTGCATTCCTGCCATAGCAAAGAGCCGAGCTGAGTGTCTGTGCAAGAAACCTTCGGTACATCTGCACCCAAGGCTGGGAAATAAAACTTAACTGCCCTCAGCTGCTGCTTGAGGCATGAAATTGCGCACATTGTTTTTGACCTGTTTCTGTCCATGAGTATTTGCTTTTCTTAAAGTGTAGTGCAATGGTGTAAGTAAAGCAGAGATTTATTATATGTTGGATATCACATTTTTATAAGCCATTGTGTGTACAGGAAATATCTAGGCTATGTCTAGTAATTCTATTATTTACCATCATGTGTTTTCTTTTATCACTGTTTGTTGTGACCTATCATTTTAGCATAAATAATCTTATATAATATTTCTCTGTAGACTGTCTAGTGTGAGTCCACAGAGGGGCGGGGTTTCAGGAACTGAGGTAGTTATGGCAAACTGTTCCAGCATTACCAGGTCAACATTGTGCACATTGATGAGTTCAACACTAGAATTCAGTCTGGAAAATGGAAGTAAGTTTGGGTACGGCTGTGTACTTATCCTGTGCAAATGGCTGAAAAACCACTGGGGCCAGCAGGGAATGTCTACATAAAGCTCTGGCAAGGCTTGGGGAAATAAGAATAATGATGTCACGTGCAGAGCATACATGAAGACACTGACAGATTTTCTTGCTACGCACATGCACTTTCTAATGCACATATGGGTACAGCCACTTCACACACCCTACTACCATGCTGATATAGCTTTTACCCCAGACACACAAATTGTTAGACAAAGTTTAGTGACATTTAAATTGTTATATTGTGTACATGTCACTACAGCCAGTATGCTTGTTGCTGTAATTGCCATCCATCTCTTAGACTAAAGGAGCCAGTAGCTGTCATACACTGCCTGGCCAAAAAAAGGTCACCACCTGGATTTAGTGTTATGATCTGGGGTTGCTTCAGTTGCTCAGGTCTAGGTTCAGCAACGTTATGTCCCCAAAAAATGGGGTCAGCTGTCTACCTGAATATACCGAATGACCAGGTTTTTCCCTCAATGGATTTTCTCTTCATATTCCAAGATGACAGTGCCAGGATTCATCGGGCTCAAATTGTGAAAGAGTGCTTCAGGGAACACGAGACATCATTTTCACACATGGATTGGCCACCACAGAGTCCAGACCTTAACCCCATTGAGAATCTTTGGGATTTTGTGCTGGAGGAGACATTACGCAGCGCTCCGACTCTCCCATCATCGATACAAGATCTTGGCGAAAAATGAATGCAACTCTGGACGGAAATAAATGTTGTGACATTGCAGAAGCTTATCGAAACAATGCCATGGGGAATGCGTGCCGTAAATCAAAGCTAAAGGCGGTCCAACTGAATATTAGAGCGTGTGACTTTTTGTTTGCTCAGGCAGTGTATGTAGAGAAATGAAAATAACTGAAGAAATTATACATGACACATGTTACTAATGTAAGGGCCATTAACTTTGGCAATACATACTTTCCCTTGGCATTTGATAACAACCATGACATTCACCTGTTTGACAGCACCAATAATACTTCTTTACTAAAGGCAACTACTTCAATGATAAAACAGTTTGGTGATTACATTGTGTTCAATGTGAACCCTTCCATCATTACACGAGTAGCTCAGCTAGTACAGTATACTGTACAATGTTGTAAACCCATCTCTGGACCATCCTCAGAACTCCTGCTTGGGGTGTCACATTGCGTTTGATTCAACACCGTTCATTATCGGTGTCTAAAAAGTTAGGATCTAATACTTGCGTTAAATGTCTTGCTTGCTTACTTTTTTAAAAAGAAGGTCAGTATACTAACCTACCTACTAACTTACTTGTTTATTAACACTACACTACCTTCTTGCCTTCACTTCTAAGGCATGCTATTCAGCATGCCAGCAGTGTAAACTGAATTCAAAGAAGGTTTAAACTTCTTAAGCGTCTAATTCTGTACATTGTAATTGTGTATACTAATGTAAAAAAAAAAACAAAATGGTTTTAAAATTGTGGATACAACAAAACAGTCAGTAAAATTGAATTCAGTAAAAATCAGATCAGGACAAGTCCCACTTAAACCAAGAGTTAAAATAGAGAATAAATTAAAAACCGTAAACCGTACAAATGTGTAGTTTACTTCAGGGGACCTGAGACATACAGTGGTGGCCCTCGCGAAGCCTCCTGTACCACTCTGATGCCTCAGACACAGGCAAGAGGCAGAAGACAACGCCGAGTGACACACGGCACCGTTTGGGGTGGTGCGCCGCTTGAAGCGTGGACGTCAGAAAAGCCCTCGCAACAGAGGGGCAGCTCTGTGTTTTTGCACGTCCGTGCTGCATTTCTTCTGTGGCTGCTGAGCGTGTATGCAAGGGCTTAGCCCGGTCGTCTGAGACACGCCGGCCGCTTCCAGGGGAAAGGGATCAGGCGCAGCTTTGTTGAATGTTCCCAGCAGGGACAAGGATTGATTGTTGCAGCCCTGGTCAGAACCGGTTCTGCCTTCGCCACCTTGCCATGTGCAACATGCCGAACTGTAGCGGCGTCGGGGTTGGTGGTTGGGGGTCGGTGGGGACCCGGGGGTGATGATGCTAAAGTGCTGCTGGGTGCACATTCGCATGTTTCTCTGCTGACTTAATCCTCTCTCGTGCACGAGTGCATTCCACACATTGTAGGAGGTCAAAGCTAATTTAATTTTAGCTTTTCTTCATTTCTTCACGTTCACATTATTTACCAAGCCCAGGAAAAGCCTCGATCCTGTTTTGTGTGCGATTCATTTTGACTTTCCCTCTGATGGGGTGCGACGAATGTGAACACGGGCTAGGAAAGGAGCTCAGCTTTTTGCCACATATGGAGAAAAGCATGTATTTAACATGGAAGAAGCTGGGGCTCTAAGACACAGGCATGGTTATGTGTCTCCGGCTCCCAGCATGACGTAAGTGTGTTCACATCATTTGAGACCGCGTGCTGCTGTCCCCCATCTGTGGAAACCTGATGCTGTCTGTCTTAATGGCAGCATTTTCAGCTGTCTGCCCTGAGCGGGTAACCCGGACCGTCGGACTCGGTCCTTCTTCACTACTGTCTTCCTCACTTGCACAATTTTCCACCGCTCCAAGTCACATTCCTTCCATTCTCTGCTGGAAACAATTTCTCGATAATTCTTCCGACCTGAACTAATGTCCTCCTTCAAAAAAAACACTAACTGCCACGGAACAGCAGCTCTGCGACTACAATGCAATCCCAGCACGTATGCTTTATCACTCTTTAACATCGATTTCAAACCATGTCTGCTTATCGGAATGGACAGAAAGAAGAGACGGTCTGCTGTCTCTGTGTAAAGAAGTAAAGACCTCCTTGTCACTTATTTTACCTTATCTCATCACAAATGTATTATTTCGTATATTATTTGTATTCTGAAATAGCCGGAAGAGTTGAATGCATCAAAGGCATAAAAACATGCTTCTTATGCGGTTGCCATTCTGGCCTGGAGGTCTTTTTCCACCGAGTCTCTGTGATGCATCTGTGCGTATTGTTCTGCATAAATTGTCCATTTTTTTGTGCTATTTCATGTTCACGTTGTGTCATTTTAATGAATAGCTGGGTAGAGCCTGCAGCTCACATTGTGAGAATATAGCAATTTTTCTTTATTTCTGTCTTGTAAGATTACAGAGGCCTGCTGTTCCTTAAGAGAGAAAGAAATAAACGCCATAGATTTGTGTCAGTGTGTTGCCTGCTTTTGTGGTCTGGTTTAGCTTCACCCCATTTTCTGATTTTCTCCAGCATTAAACAATTTTTATGAAAACTTTGAAGATGCTGTGCAAGGTTTACATAACATAAGGGCAAAAAACAAAAACACGCGCACGCAAAATAATGTCAAGATCACCAAGAGGGTGCATAGGTATGAAGGATCATTTGAACCTTCTTACCCCATGCCCCGTGCAGGGGGTCTTTCATAGCGTAGCGCCCTATGATTTCAGTATAGACGCCAGACCGCTGCAATCCTGCTCAGGTGTAAAAGGTCAACGATAACCAATGGATGGATTTCAACCTTCTTTTCAGAAATGCACAGAAGTTATTGCAGTGTTTCACTTGAAGTTATTTTAGCGATTTTTCACGAGTTCGACTATTTGAAAATTAGGCAAACTTTCCAGCAACTTACATGTTACACAGTAACATAGCTTCACAAATGTAGACAGCATGTAAATGTTGGCCTGTCTGAGAGAGATGCAAAGAAGAAACTGCTATTCTGATGTTGTGATGTTGAAATAGCTTCTGTGTTGTGATACAAGGATTCTGATGTTCTACATTATGTTCATAAATCTTGACTGTGTCGACCAGCTCTTCCTAAATACCAAGCATCTGTGCGAAGCCAGTTGCTTCAGTACGTCTCTCACACGTTCTGGAGGATGAAGAGCTTCTTACCGCTGACAGCACATAAATGACAGGAGTGTGACAGGTCACTTAAAACAGCAGGAAGCTGAGCTGCATACCTGAGCCAGCTGAAAGCTGGCCAGATGCATTCCACTGCTACGGTTTTCCCAAACACAGCAGGCAGATGACAGAGCCTATGAAGGAACACCATTACCGTCTGAGTCAGCCGGGAACCCCGACCACGCGCTCCTTGGCACAGACCGCGAGATACATTACAGTCCTAATTTAACAAAAGAAAAATTATACCCGTTTTGAAATCGATATTGAATCAGAACTTTTGTATAAAATTGTGATGCATGAAAAGGCACAGAAAAGGCCCCGTTGTTTATTAGTGATCAGGGTCTATTTGCTCAAATTTTGAATACAGTTGAATACGACGGTGCTTGGACTCCACTTCAGGTCCTAGCTGGGTAACGCCGTGGAGTTTTCATGTTCTCCAGGTGTTTGGGTGGGCTTCCTTCAGTTGCTCCGATTTATTCGCACTTTCCCGTGATCAGAAGCTTAAGCAGATCGGTAACATTTTAGTTTCTCACAGTTTCCCCCAACCATGTGCTTGACAGTGGACAAGTAAGTTTCAAAGATCAATGAATGAATGAATATTTTAAGTTGTAATGACAATTGCTAAGCTAAAGCTAAGGCTGGGTGGTGCTGCCTCACAATGCCTGGCCTGTGGCTTTTGACGTGAGTTGTAATCCAGCTCTGTCTGTGCAGTCCAAAGACATGTGTTTCAAATGAATTAATAGAAATGGTGTGAAATTTTACCTTGCTGCATGAGTGGATGATTGAAAGACCGCCCTGTGATGGACCGGCGCAGCCTGCCTTTATTTACTGAGCTTCTGGGATAGGCTATGGAGTACCATATGGAGTGCCTGGGTTCTCAGTTTCCTCACAGGCAGACCACAGGTGGTGAGAGTGGGTAGTTGCACCTCAGGCATCATCACACTCAACACAGGAGCTCCGCAAGGTTGTGTACTTAGCCCTCTGCTCTATTCCCTCTACACTCACGACTGTGTGGCCACGCACGCCTCCAACTCCATCATCAAATTTGCTGACGACACGGTGGTGCTGGGCCTCATCTCCAACAACGATGAGACAGCATACTTTTGGCATCATGGTGCCAGGAGAACTGCCTCAACTGGATATTTGACCATGAAAGAGATGGTGGGGTGGACTTTTGGTGGCGCCAGCAGCAGTCCTACACCCCCCCCTTAAAATCCGCGGGACTGCAGTGGAGGGTGAGCAGTTACAAATACCTGGGCGTTCATGTCACTGAGGACTTGACATGGACTGTACACATCGAGCTCAAGCCAGTAGAGCAAAGCAGCGGCTCTACCACCTCCGGCAGCTGAGGCTTCACAGGTCTCTCAGCTATCCTTAAGACCTTTTACTCTGGTACTGGCCACAACTGTTCTGACTCAGAACATCATCTCTAGTTTGGGAACAACTGTGCTCGGGACATCAAAGGCACTGCAGAGGATGATCGGGCAGTGAGCAACTGCACCAGATCGATCTACCGTCTACATGACATCTATACCAGGAGATGCAGGACCAGAAGCGAAATGGGATGCGTCGGTGACCGCTCATCAACAACCATCTATTCGCTCTTGATGAAATCAGGCAACCTTCTAGAAGCATTATGGCCAAACGGAGGCTAGGGAGGAGCTTCTACCCACAGGCCATAAGACTTCTGAACCAGTTTTATGACATATGACTACCCTCGCGTAATCTTCTGACCACTCCGCTCCAACCCCCCCCACTGTCACTGCCCTTCCAGGGCACCTTAACTGTTCCGTACCATTTTGCCTATTTATTTATTTATTTATTTATTTACTTATTTACTTACTTATTTATCTATTTACTGCTTGTTTCTGTCTCTATTCTTCTTAGTGTTTGGATATGTGTTTGCTTCATTTTCCATTATAGATTGGTCGCACAGTCATCCTGGTTCAGATCGGTGCACATTTCAACACATGGTACACAACCATGTGCTTGACAAATAAACTCTTTTGACTCTTTTGACTCTTTTGACTGTTTTGACCATGATCTTCAATTTCACATGCGGTTAGTGATAATAAATAATGTGAAGATAATTTTGTCATTTTTCACCTAATTTTATATATATATATATATATATATATATATATATATATATATATATATATATAAATGATAAATATTAAAAAAGTAATATTTTTAATTTTAATATATATATTAAAGCCATCAGGTTTCCACATTGCAGCTCAAAGGTAATACAAATGTTAAGTCTTTTAAATTTTTATTTGTTACAGCTGTATCCAAGAGTTTTACAGGACTTACCCAGTGAATTCTTGGAGGCACAGTTCTATTATTAATCTTTTATTGAATATAGGCAAATAAAGCAAAGTGAAAGTGGCCAGATATCAACAAATATTGCGCATTCCAAGTTAATAAAAGATGTGTTTGCTGCCTCGTGGCCTTTGTTTCCAGGATAGGCTCTGCGACACAGTGACCGAGCGGTAGACGAAAATGGAATGCATACATACGAGTCTTTCATTTTTTTATTCGTAAAACCTTCATCCGAGACGTTTGCAGAACCTAGAGCCTGTCAATAAATTGCAGGATGCCTGTAAAATTAAACTTTTGTTGATCGTGTCACTCGGTTATTGAATTTAGGGACAAATCAAGTTATGAACAGACTTACGCTGATAACAAGTGTACGTGCATAAACATTCACTCGAGCAAACATCATGTGCGACTGAATATTTTGAGCCATATGCTCAGTTGTTCAGCATCTTGTGTCCCTTTTACGAGTGTTAAATAAAAAATAAACCGAATTGAACTGAGCTGAGACTTGAGGAAAACTGAACCAAAATGCATTTTACATTTTACTCCATCCTGGCTGAGCCAAGTGTGCAGGAAAAGAAATGCAAGCATACGCTGCTAAATGCTCAAGACGGATTTAAAAGAGTGTCAGGCCTAGAACAGAATGTCCTCTGTGCAAGGAGTCCCAACATTAGCCACTTAATGAACCACAAGATACACAAGTGACGCAACAAGATGGAAAAAATAATGCAGACGGTCATCTTGGCAGCAAAGCGTGCGTAGGTGGATGAAGACACAAAGCAGAACATACAGCAGTGGGGAAAGTGTGGGCTGCTCCCTACACTGCAGCGCATGAACAGCAGACCGCAGAGTGGACTGAAGGTTAAGAGGGTCTGGCGTACTGCACACATCCACCCGGCCGGCCACATGACGGTCATTTCTGAACCAGGCTGCAACTGTCTTCACATGAACAGCTGCAGCACAGTCCATGCCCCCCAACGCCTCAGCTTTATCCCCAGTGCAACAGAGGCAGCCTTAGTTATGCTTTTAATAATTGGCACCACAGACTCAATATGTCAAATTTAAAGAATAACATGTGTGGCAAACAAAACGGGGTACAAAACATCTCCAAGGTCAGCACATACATCTTTGTCATTCTTCTTCATTGAATGAGGTCACTGTGAGCCACTTTCAATATACTATACTTTTCTTATTTAAAATGATTTAGTCACAGACTATTTATATGAAATGTTGGATTTCGGTCAGCAAGAATATATTTAGAAAAATTATTATCATATTAGTACTCTGAATCCTGTCTCATGTTAATGTACAAAATTATTTTAAGCCAGAGTAATTGGTCAACATGAAAAAAATAAAATTTTGACTAAAACAGCTGATTTCCAGTATCCAAACAGAGTACAAACAAATGTGTGACATGTAGATGTACTCTGTCTGTCCATACTTAATAAAGTTCCTGTCAATCTGTGTGCTACCGTGTGATAAACCCCACAGATGTCCTGTCCTATTCTATCCTCATCCATAACTTTAAGTGCTATAAGACTGGCAGTCTTCTTACAGGCACACTCAGCTACGAAATGCACACAGATGGTAAGAAAGCAGGAGCAGCAGTTTCCAGATCTTAGAAAATGCAAGAAATTCTGAAGGTGGCGCCCTGCCAGGTAGGTCTCGCGTGTCGCAGAACACATCGTGCGTCCCGAGAGTCAGCCGTAGATGCCAGCCCGTCACCTGCGTGCCCTTGTTGCGAAACAAATCTCATAATGAGTGCCTGGTGTCTTCAGCTGATGTGACACATGACGGGTGGGATGCAGCTGCTGTGAGGCACATTACAAATAAATGGCCCGATATTTAAACCCTGCATCTCCAGCGTTGGTCAGATTTAGCCAGCGTGAATGAAAGCCATTAGCGCCCTCCAATTAGGGGACCCTGCAGCCAATAAGAGCCTCTCCAGCGGGCATGTCATTTCATTGCACCAATTTGCTATGCATTGCCTGTCCATCCATCTATCTAGATTTCACATCTGGAAGGGGCACGAGGGCCACCCGATTCCCATTCCAGCTGCCCATCTAAACTGATGCTTAATAATAATGGGAATGCACCTTAATTATACCAGCTTAGGGACCGTCATACGATATGGTATTGGCCTGAGGTCAAATCCCTCTACAACCAACCTCACCCTCACCCTCAGATGACCACAGCTCCTTTTCTTATTCGAACGCAATTTTTAAATTCTTTTTTTTTTTTTTTTTTTTTACAGAACACAGCTACAGATGCATGTGTCCTGTACTTTTCTGCTTCTACCAAACTGAAATATTGCAAAAGGCACCTTTCTTTGCGCCAAAGCAAAGAAAGGGAATGCTTGTTTTAGTCTTGAACTTGTAGACACCCGGTGCTTCATACAACCCAGGAGACATTTGGACTAACAGAAACCCAAACGTGCGCTGTTTGTCTGCTGCGCAAAACTAATGCATTTGATACAATGACTGAATGAATGAATGAATGAATGAATGAATGAATGAAAGCATTATTAACGTCGGAGAGAAATTCCACTCAGTTGCAGCAGCGCACAACATAGACCATACATTCACACATACACCACAGTACAAAAACCCCCGTAAAGGTTGTAAACCACCTTTATATGTGGATGTGCGTTAATCTCTATATACTGTAAAACTACAAAACTTAGTACTACTGTACATCTGTCTCTGTCTGTTCATGCGCAGCTTTTTTTTTCAGGCCACAGACTTAAAGTTTGACAGAGTGATACTTCTCGCTTTAATTGACATAAAATTTCTACTTTGGGGTTTGAAATACAGTAAAGCTTGGAAATGTCCACACTTACTTCACATGTAGGACGCAGAGTCGTAACAAGTATTCTTATGCCAGACATGCAGCGTACGTACATCACACTTACCAAACTGCACGAGCATGCTGAATGATGAATTATAACACTTAGGTGCTAAAGGTAAAAAATTAAAGGGCTATAATTTATTACTCACTGCACGTCACTACATTGGACGCAGGCATCTTTCTCTGCGGCATCCTTATCTTCGACCTTCTTGGGGCAGCATGGCGTAGACATGTTCAAACCCACCCTCGAAAAAGAAAAACCCAGCCTCAACCAGTTTCCCCAAAAAACACTGTAAAACACCTATATGCTAAAAAAAATTATCACTTCTCCTTGTAGAGCAAACCACGTTTTTCTGTACTAGTGCATTGCACAATGGAAACAAAGTTTGTAGCTGACTGAACACAAAGCCAAAGCTATCCAAAATTTTTTTGCTCGCGGTTCGGACGTTATGACGGGTTTCCGAAATGCGAAAGACGCGATAAATTGTACAATATGAGCGCAGGCACAAGCGACTATAGCACTATATGGGATGCTCAGAACTTAAACCAAATTTTTGGTACTAAAGAAATGAAATGTTCTGTGTGGAGGTCATAAACTGGGGCAAAACTGTACACCATTAGAGTGCCGGGAGATAGCACAGCGTAAGCTCGGCATCGCTCAGTCACTAAGAGGTCATTAAGAGGTCACCATCCTGGCAGCAAGAGGACTCGTTCTAGAGCCTGATGGCTGCCAGGAGAAATGACCTCCAGCAGTGCTTCTTGGAACACTGCAGTTGGACCAGCCGGTGACTGAAACTGCTTCTTTTTTAAACTACGGTAGTGTACAGAGGGTTTCCGACGCTGTTCGTGATGGAGCAGAGATATGTTTCTGCGTGACCTCCCCCAGGGAGTCCAGCCTCGCTCCCAAGACGAAGCCAGCCTTTCTCATTTACTTTTTACAACATTTAATGAAAGGTAAAAAACAGTTCACTGCTGCTACAGTTTCATCAGTAAGTGTGTCTGCAGCTGAGGTTTAAGCAAACTAAGAATATGCTGAGGATGCAGTCTGTCAAAGGAGGTGGCTCTCACAAAGATTAGCGTGGCAGGAGCCGAGCTGCAGCATCGGCTGCAGAGATGCAACTGAATCGTGACAGACATGGTTGTCATTTCCCAAGGAGAGCAGTGGTACAGACCCTACATCCTGCTGCAGATGGAGTGCATTCCTCGTTGCGAGGAATTTAGGTTTGCTTACAATTTAAGATCCTTTCAGTGCATTGTGGGGGACAACCAGCCTGATATTTTGCACATGTCCTTCCATCTCACACAGCTACAGCAAACAACAATGTCAAGAATAGATCCAAGGGGCATCGAAGGGACAAAGCCACACAATTGCTTTGCCTTTTTGCACTCGGACCACTAAGAGACCACTACCGGGGTCAGTCCAACTCCGCAGGCCCCTGCTAGGACCAAGGCGGCCCCTCTGAGCTCCTGGGCCAGCACTCCACTGGGCTGCTGGCATGATGCCTGCATTGTGCTTGGCCAAACACAGCAGGAGCTTTGGCTTGCAGGCCCTCCTCGATTTTGAAATACTAACAGGAAGACAAACGGAGCGCCATCACATACAGGGATAATGATTTAAGGCCCAAATTAGGCTTTGTGCCCTCATAGATTATTAATAACCACAATTCCCACTTGGTGTTTCACTGTAAACGTTTTCTTGTGAAATTTTATCATAAATGTTGTAACTAACATTTATACTATATGCTCTGACTTCCATTAATAAAGAGAACGTTTTCTTTCGAGCTTTAATAACGTGACATCTATTCAAAAAACTTGTCACAACAGTGCATTTGAAATGCGTTTAAAAAATGTTCCTTTTTATTCAATGTAAAGTGCTGATGTATTTTAGAAACCCTTTAACACCCATCAGTTATCAATATTTCTTGTCCTCTGCAGGGACTGTAGTGTTTCGCAGCCCGTACGAGGCATTCGGCACGAGGCAGATGTGGGCCGGTGTGTGGCGCCACCATGGCAGGGACAGGGTTTGAGCTAACAGAAATCTCCACAATGGCCATTCCTGCCAAGGTCCAAAAGAGCTGAATGAGGACCAGCTGCGGCCAACTGACGGAAACGGACCATATTATTGAAGGCAGTTGGTCTGAGGGCTGGAAGCTTTTCCTAAGTGAAACATGGCCGGTTTGTGTTTATGTCTTTGGTTTCTTTTACCATCAAAGTCATTTTGCTGATGAATCGCGCTTTCTATCCCCCCTCGGGGGCCACACCAGGCAGAGCTTACATCAGAGAGCAGTTCATCATAGGATGTTAACACACGGAGTCATTCCCTCACGCAACACGCTCTCTATACGGGCATGAGTCTGTCTGAAATGCGTATCTTAGGACTGCGGAAGGAAACCAATGCACCGGCAGAAAACACGCAAGCTCCACGCAAGATAGCGTGAACTGGACGGACACCCACATCCAAAACCACAACCCAGGAGCTTTCACTGCAGCACCTTGCCAGTTTTACACCCTAAGCCTGACCCTGGTAGCGATTATAGCAAGCAGCCATTCCAAATGCTTTTATAAATAGTTGCACAGAGCCTGGATCATATTTTTCATGTTGCATTGTAAAGCAGCACACAGTTCTAACTTGTTGATTTAATAGTTCCCATGTTTATTTTTGCCATCGACTGCTCCAGGCTCCTGCATATGCACATAAAGTTAACAACTGGCAGCACTTGCATCACTATTATCAGTCACGGCTACCTGATTTCAGCACCACGGAGCACCGCAGCTGGCACATACATGGCACCTTTTCGCTCGGAAGTTCTGCAAGACTTCTTCGTGTGTAAATGAAACCCAGGGCAACTGCGGGGTGCCTTGCCAGTGTTTGCCTGTACATTATAGATGCAGTCGTGGACTTTCGGGTTGCTTTGAAAGGTGGCGTAAAAATAAGAACCCGTGTAGTCGCTCGCGCCTCGATTCGGTTACACAGCCACGAGTACTGGCAGCCACGAGTGTTGGCATAGCAGTTCAGAACATTGCACGTCTCTCAACGGCGGACTAATTTAAAATAAATCCATAATGAATGTTTGAGGTCAAACAAAGCCGACCTCATTTCACAACTGGCTAAGCTGCTGTTTTCAGATTTGTCTCCAGCACAGCGCTCCGGCACTGTGCGGCGAGCGCGCTCGGTGTATGGCGCCCGCGCTCATTTCTCATCCTGCTTATGTCCTTGACAATCACGTCGCTCCTCTAGCAAAAGCTGGCACATAAAATAAGGGCTCTGACAATTCAGTTCAAGCAGGTACATGTTTCACATCTGCAGTGTTTACATGTAAATGCAAAACATGTGCACTCCTGGTACTGGTGAACAAAAATGCATGAGATCCATTTGAAACGGATCCTAGGACAGTGTGACTCAGGTGTCCCCTCTGTCCCTCAGGACCAATTATCGGTAGAGGATTTCCGTAAATGTCCTCATACATTTGAACAGGAGACACTTATTCAATTTTATTGGCGCACTCTGGTTTTTATCACAGCTCTGGTTTTAAAGCTCAGGTTTTATTCAAACTAGAATGCATGATGCTGCAAGAACCCATCGTCTGTGACCTTTTCGAAGGCGCGACCTTTTGAAAATATTTATCGTGAAACCATCACACCGGGACTAAATACTAATTTCAGCCTTTAATAAACATTAATTTGGCTTGGACAAAAGTGTCAGACATAAAAAGTAATAATAATAGCAAATGCATTCATTGCTTGTTGAGCACAACATTACATTTATTTTGTAAAGAAAATTCTTGTACCTAAGATTTCACTTGAATGCCCTATAAAATTGCTAAATGTGAATTTATTTTGCTCTCATTGTGCAAAACCCATTTAATACAGCCAACTGCCTTCCAAGAATTGCTTTACGAGCAGCTGAAAAACAATCTGACTCAGCATTCAACCCAAAATAAAGAAAAGGTTTCTGCCAGTTTTATTTGGAAATTCGGTAGTGACTTTCTATGTCTGCAAGAGGTAAACAGTCAGCAGGGGTTAAGGTTACTGTGATTTACAGTGAATTTTGGTTCTGATCAACTGTGAGCCACACAGCAGGGATTTAGGCTTTTGCCAGATTTCTCAAACATAAACACATTTTTGCCAAAACCCACAGTTCCCAGAGTAAAGTTTTAATTGTTATCCAATTATTATCATCTTTATTATGTATTAATTTAACAGATGTGCTCCTTTAAAGGACTTTTCAATTTTCAGATAAACAAAGCTACTACAGTTGTTGTTGTTGTTATTATTATTATTATCATTGCTATTATTATTATTATTGCTATTATTGCTATTATTATAATAATAATAGCAATAATAGCAATAATAATAATAACCTATTTATACAGATGAGTAATTTTTACTGGAGCAATTCAGTGTAAGCACCTTGTCCAAGGGTACTGAAGCAGGAGGCAGGATTCAAACTTGGGTGTCTTGAATGCAAGGCAGCTCTAACCACTTCGCTATGTAAAATTTTAGTTTGCGGAAAATTTTTGCATTGCAAACACTAGTTTGCAGATGGTCAATGAGGTTTTTTTTTCCGCTGCTGATTCTTGATTTATACATGTGGCACACTTTTATCTCCTTCATTTTGTGTGACATTTAAAGTTATTTGCCTCCATAAAGGCAATGACTTCTCTTCTTTATCATTTGACCAGACAAATTTTACAAAATTATACAAACGCTGCGTAGATCTTGCTCAAACCCAGCACAACAGAATATGACGGACACAGATGTTATGCTGTCAAGGAAACTATTCATGACACGGACAGCGGATTTAGTAAGAGAAGCCAGCCCTCGAAAGCAGAAGTTTTTTTGCGAATGCTCTTGCCTCAAGCAACAAAGGGCATTCTGCATACAATCAATGAAAGATAAGGAAATAAACATTTTTTCTTGGATTTCATGAAGCTTGCATGGCTGACATGAATATCACCTTCAGTATCCTTGAGATTTGTACGGAACCACGTGTAAATGTTTCACAAATTATTATTTAAGCTACATTTTTGTAGATGCTTGGCCTTAGTTTACTCTAGTACATTTTCAATACATTTAGGAAAAGTAGTTTACTCGTGCAGTTGTAGTGTTGCTGTTGCGCATGTGGATTCCTCTCTGAGGGCTCATTCTTTGCACCGAATGCTTTCCATGCAAAAGACCACTCAGACACTCATCATTCTGTATAACCAAATTATAAACACTGGTGCAATGTTTGTGAATGTGTTACATACCTACACTCATGTGTTGAGCCAGACACTTAAGAAAGAAAACAAGTGCAGGGTAGCATAAATAATGGATTACAACTTTCACGGTCATGATGTGAGCTCTGGAGTACATGGCCTCATTTGTCATTGCTCTCCTGGTGTCACCTCACTGATTTAACACGCAGCCAGTTCTCGCTAGTTTGGAGAACTAAGCAAAGGAATAGTGTATACACATTAATTTTACCCTTTCCACGTGTTTGCCTTGGGGAAGGACAATAAAAGGCTCTCTCTCTGACCGCTGGCTATGGTTGCCATCATTAGTAACAAAGGCCCTATGTCCACTGCTCATTACTTTCGTTCAGGGCACTTCAGCCGAGCAGCTATCCGAAGCCAATAGGTTCACTAAATGTTATGACTCCTCTCTTATGTTTATGGCATGGGATTAACCAATTTTTGCAGCTATTAACACCTGCATCAGGCAGCATTATAGTGTAAATTATAAGCACTTACATATATACATAATTTAGGAAAAAACGGTGTTGCACGAGTCCTTTACGTGGATACATAGATGTATGGGTGTCATTTGGTTATTGAAACTGTAGGAATTGCATCTTCTAGCTTTGTGCTTCATAAACTGGGGAATGCCTGTATAGTTCAGGGCTTATCTTAGTTTACTAGGGTAGAACAAATGCTTTTGCGTACTTGACACCGTATACATCTTCCAGGTGGTAAAAGAGATGATGGCCTCTGGCTTTGCTGTGTTACACATACATGGCAGGCTGAGCCAGAGCTGCTACCTTCTCGCTTGAAGACTACTTTTAACCCATTGTAGCGATTTGTTCTATGTTTCTTAGTATTTTCCAAGGTTTTACAGTTATTTTTTAACAACCCGTATGACCACAATCTAATTCAGCAGGGCAACTTGCGGTGTGAAATGTCAGTAGCAACATAAACTGCCAAAAGGTCACAGTGCAACAGTGTTGCCCTTTTACCAACTGATATTTTGATTTATATTTTGTTTCAGAATTAATTTTTTACCAACAACAGTGCAAAAATACAACCTGACCAAATGAAGAATATTGAATATACAGTAATATAGACATATGGAGGTTGGACGTGGCCTTAAAAGCCTACAGTGCTGACCCACTCTGCTTGGCAGCGTAAAATATAATATACAAGCCTGGCTGCACAAATCCTTTTTGGCCTGCTGTATAAAATGAGTTTGACACCCTTGCTGTAGGGTTTAAGCGTTTCTCAATTTTAAGCATCTCATTTGGTTGGGCTTTATTTTTTGCTGATTATCTGGATGAAATTACTTTATGCCCGGGTTTTTGTCTAGGGCTGTTGGAAGTGGAGTATAAGCAGTTTTTTGACCTGATACCTTTTCTTTTACTAAATTAAATTTTTAAATATTTTCTTTACAAAGCAGTTGTGTTTTTACTCGTGCTACCCATCTCTGTAACCCCTAACTCGGAACATGCTGTCTACAACCATCTCCTGGTGTTTCATTTCATGGTTGTACTTTGTTTTTGTTCGGACTTGGCCCCTGCATGAATTGACCTGTTTTTGTTCGCTCATTTCTCATGATTTCGAAACATTTCTGCATGCTCCATGCTTCCCTCTAGCTGGCCTCTCCGAACATTAGAAGTGACAGATTCCAACTGTAGATCTGGATGTCTTTACATTCAAGACTGGGGTAATAAAAGCACCTGTGGGTTACGCTGGCTCCTCACATGGGCTTGGAACTGAAGGGATGTTAGTCGCAGTAACATTTCTTCTAAACTGATAACATGATGCAAGGTAATGCTAACTTTCTCCTAAGTGTACAAGCCATTGTGGTGAGGGTTCACAGTGGATTGTAGATCTAATAATAATCTTCTAAAATAAACATTATATACAGCACCATTACCTGCCCAAATTTTAAGTGAGCTATATACATTTTTTTGCACACTTCGGGGGTTTGCTCACATAAATTACCCACTTTGGAGACAACATGTCTAAAATTCTTGCAGTTAACTACTCAGTCCTAAAAATGTACACTATAGCCAAGCGTATAGAAAGCAGCTTGGATCTCAACACACAGCAGTGTTTTCCTCTCTTCTGTTCCTTTAAATATGACATTTTTTATTTACCGCAACTATTTTACTCTAAAAATACTATGTCAGCATACACTCTGAACGCAAACTAAGAATATAGTAGAGGCTAAGTAAGTATTTAAAAAGTTTAGTATGTCCATTTGATAAGCAAGGTGAGCAAGTGAAGCTCTTCCTGCAACATGAAGCAAGACACTTACAACCATCCGGGATCCGGGAAAAAAAAGTTAAATTCCTTGATTAAAAGGAGAAAAAAATATTTAGTTTACCACATCACAAAATACTTGTACTGTCACTCAGATATTCATCTTTGAAAACTTTGGATTGCAGGATTTTTCGTTAAATGACGTAAGAAAATTTGGGAGTTTTGTAAAAGCAAAATTTTGAAGAGAAGTTACTAAACCAAACCTCTGCACACTCCCAGCTGTCAGTCACGACACAGACAAATGCCCGCTAGCCCTTTAAACTGTGCCTGCATACACTTTTCGGCAAATCCACCACCACCCTACCTTGACCTCTCTGGTTGGATGGGGGGGCTCAACAGCCTCATTCGGCAGGTGCGGACCCTCCAGTGGCTTCTACAGCCAAATATGCAGTCAATGTAAAAATTCCAGATTTTTTTACGGAGAAGTGAGGAGGTCTTTCAAGCAAACCTTGGCATGAACTTACATAGCTACACCCTTCATTATCGCTGCTATAACAATGTGACCACTGATGTATATTACATACAGTTTGTATTGCTGCTGGAGTTTCTGGAATGATTTTTAAATAACTTCCACCTAATATTTGGCATACCCATTTGTTCAAAAAAATACTGAGAGGCTGTTTTGAGGACCAGTACTTCATAACATGGTCTGTTTCCCTTTGAGATGTGAGACACTTAGTGCTGTGAGCAAACTGTAAATACTGCATGTCTGACTCAGCTGAAGTCAGGCATAGGCATGGAGGGGGTCCTGCTTAATGTATTATACAGAGATCAACAGATGAAAAGTAACACGATGTTCCAGCAAATATAGGTTACAAAAGCGAGCATAACGAAAACAGTGCTGTCACATGTGTGGACAGTGTCAAACACTGGGCAGGTGGCATATTAGTAGGGGTCATGGTCGGGGGAGGTTCTAAGCTCAGCACTACGACAGCGGTTTAATCTAGCCTACATAGTATGCCAAAAAAGACAGACAACATCGACAGGTTAGCGACCACACAGAAACACAGGGTCTCAAACACATCTGCTGACAGAAAAAACATCTATAACATTATCTATAAAATAATAATGATAATAACATCTATAAAATGTTCTCAATATTATTTTTAGTCTTGAATGAATGGCCATATTTCCTGCTTTACTAAGCAGCTAGTTAAACAGGGATTCTAACTGGATAAGATTATTTAATATAATTGTATTATAAGTTAATAACATAATAACTATTATATCAGTTATAATTTATATTGAACATAATTTTGGTAACAAACTATTTTTGTTGGCTAATACATTGCATAAAGGTTTCACTGCTGTATATAGTAGGTTTATTATAATTCCAACTAGGACCAGACTGCCACCTCAATGAGGTCATTATATTATATTACAAATTATGGGATTTTGAGAAAAACAAAGGGTAAACTAAGAGCTCTGGGGCTGGTTTATACCAGTTGTGTGGAGTGAATCTTGTAGCAAATTGTATTTAAAAATAAATACTATGAAACTATGCACTCACAAGCCATTTATTAGGTACACCTGCTCAGTAACACAAAATCCTGCTCCTCCTGAAAATTGCGTAGCCACAACTCTTTAAAGCAGTTATAAAGCTTACAGGCACGGTCAAAAGGCTCAATTATTGTTGGAATAAGTATAAGGATGAGCAAAACTGTTAGTCCAAGCAATTCTGAGTGTGGTATGATTTATTGGGGCTAGACACTGTAGTTCCAGAATCTCAAAAGCGACACACTACAGAGGATATTGCGATAAACAAAAAATTACACACAGCAGAAATATCTTATAATGAGAAAGATGAGGGAAGAATGACCAGATTTATGAAAGCTACCAGGAAGACTACAGATCAGTAGCAGAGTACAGCAGCGGGGTACGGAAAGGTATCTCAGAACACACAGCTTGTCAAACCTTGAAGCGGAAGGACAACCGCAGCATAAGACCTCGGTACGCACAAGGTGAGGCTACAGTGAGCATATTTATACATATCAGGTGCCTAATAAAGTCAACGATGAGTGAAAGAACATTACCATCAAAACACAGAGCAGGGATCGATGGATGACGGCAGGATAGGGCAGCTGGTAGCACAGTGGTAAGACCTGCTACCTGTGAAGGTTGCAGATTTCAACCCAGTCTCCTGCTGTACTATTTTTGAGTAAAGTAATTACCCAGAGATGATCCAGTGCGGGGAAATCCAAGGTGCAAAAATAGATAAATCATTGTAGGCAGCTCACAGTTATAAATTGCTTTTAGAGCTGGCAGCCGCCCACTTCTTCTGGGTATTCTATTTCATTATTTATTTGCACAAAAGAAAAAACACATGAATAAACGTAAGGAAATACAACACAATGTGTTGAGGCAACTATAAACCAGCAGACTAGTAGAAGGATCTGCCCCAAGAACAAAAGAAGGTTTAATACCCCAGCTACAAATGACACTGCGAAGAAGACATCAGCAATTCACCAAAACAGCCTGGCAGATGATGAACAAAAATATAAGACAGTTAACAACAAATGTAGAGATACTTCCACATATTATACATAAACTGCCCAGCTGAAAAAACGTCACCACCTGGATTTAGTGTTATGATCTGGGGTTGCTTCAGTTGCTCAGGTCTAGGTTCAGCAACGTTATGTCCCCAAAAAATGGGGTCAGCTGTCTACCTGAATATACCGAATGACCAGGTTTTTCCCTCAATGGATTTTCTCTTCATATTCCAAGATGACAGTGCCAGGATTCATCGGGCTCAAATTGTGAAAGAGTGCTTCAGGGAACACGAGACATCATTTTCACACATGGATTGGCCACCACAGAGTCCAAACCTTAACCCCATTGAGAATCTTTGGGATTTTGTGCTGGAGGAGACATTACGCAGCGCTCCGACTCTCCCATCATCGATACAAGATCTTGGCGAAAAATGAATGCAACTCTGGACGGAAATAAATGTTGTGACATTGCAGAAGCTTATCGAAACAATGCCATGGGGAATGCGTGCCGTAAATCAAAGCTAAAGGCGGTCCAACTGAATATTAGAGCGTGTGACTTTTTGTTTGCTCAGGCAGTGTATGTAGAGAAATGAAAATAACTGAAGAAATTATACATGACACATGTTACTAATGTAAGGGCCATTAACTTTGGCAATACATACTTTCCCTTGGCATTTGATAACAACCATGACATTCACCTGTTTGACAGCACCAATAATACTTCTTTACTAAAGGCAACTACTTCAATGATAAAACAGTTTGGTGATTACATTGTGTTCAATGTGAACCCTTCCATCATTACACGAGTAGCTCAGCTAGTACAGTATACTGTACAATGTTGTAAACCCATCTCTGGACCATCCCCAGAACTCCTGCTTGGGGTGTCACATTGCGTTTGATTCAACACCGTTCATTATCGGTGTCTAAAAAGTTAGGATCTAATACTTGCGTTAAATGTCTTGCTTGCTTACTTTTTTAAAAAGGTCAGTATACTAACCTACCTACTAACTTACTTGTTTATTAACACTACACTACCTTCTTGCCTTCACTTCTAAAGCATGTTATTGAGCATCAAAGCTTATTGCACAATCCAACAAAATATCAGAGCGTGTGACTTTTTTATATATTTATCTATAAGATATTTAAGTAATTTCTTGAATATTAAAACAGATGATTTTAAAAAGGAGAGAAGATTGTTCCATACATGGGGACCTTGAAAGTGTGTTGAAAATGATGCAGTTTGGATGGTTTGCTGGTGAATACTTTCCTTACAGACAAATTAGTTGTTGCAACATGTTGGTATGAGATTCCTTAATAGCTGAAAAGCAGACTCATTTGAAATAGATTTACCTGGAAAACTTTCAAGCTCTCAAGACTCCTAAACAAGAGGGAGGAATGGATGTGAGAAAGACACCATCCTAATAAATCATTTTTGGGGAGAAAAAAAGGTGTTCTAGAGCTTTTATACATAGCTGGATTCCCAAACAATATTGCAATGGGAAA
Source organism: Heterotis niloticus (assembly GCA_018136845.1). Lineage (NCBI taxonomy): Eukaryota > Metazoa > Chordata > Actinopteri > Osteoglossiformes > Osteoglossidae > Heterotis > Heterotis niloticus. The sequence goes on from CM030888.1 coordinate 21,948,182, forward strand.
AATAAGAGTAAATCAAACAATTCAGAGTGATATGAAGTTTGGTGGAAAAGACATACCTAGCACAGCTAGTTATACCAATGTTTTTGCAGTTGTTTGATTATATAGGAAATGTGGGCTTTCCAAGGGAGTTTTTCATCAATGTGTACACCAATGAATTTAACTGACAATCCTCTAAACAATAGGTAGTTGGATAGGGAGAGATGTTTTCATTCTGTATTTGTTAATGTGCTTCATTCTTTGTTGAAAAAGCATGGAAGACATTTCAGTAGTATTGAGGGACAACCGTTTGGCTTAGTTTACCATTTATTTTGTTCATTAACCTGGAATAGCCGACAATGGGAAGAAAAGCATTAGTAGCATCAGCAAACAATGAAAAATAATTTGCTGAAAATACAGTATAGATCATTAACATATGCAAGGAAAAGGAGGGGGGCCAAGAACTAATCCTTGGAGAACACCACAAGAAATAAAGTAACTTGACATGGCACCATTTCAGCAGATGTACTATTTACAGTTAACCAGATAACTTTCAGACCATTTCAGTTCAACATTGGTAAAACCATATGAGTATATAAAGCACTGTGACTCATAGTGTTAAAAGCTTTTGATAAATCAATGAAAATTCTAACAATAAATTCATTGTGAAGCGCTTGAGAAAATGCATCCATCAGCTGGCACAAGGCCATAGAGGTAAAAAGACTTCTGTGGAATCCATACCAATGAGAGTAAAACAGATTATTAGCTTTTCATTATTCCATAAGCTTATTGTAGTCAATTCTTTGAAGAATTTTAGAAAATCATAAAAGGGTGAAGATAGGACTGTAATTAGCAAAGTAAAATGGATTACTAGATTTAAAAATTGGTGTAAGTTTGTCCAAGTTGAATTGATCAGGAAATGTGCCATCTGAAAAGTGTAATAAAGGTTGCTAAATGACAGAAATACACTTCAGAAAATTTGCATTCAGACCATTATATCCTGGTGCTGATGATTTGGGTTTATAAGCAATATTTTCAAGTTCAACTCTATCAACAGGTCTACAAATAAAGGGAGTGGTGAGCTTACTAATGTCAGGCTAGATGATGGGAGTATCTGGTATCCTGCTAGCAAAAGAGGAACTGATATCGGTAAAAACTGATGAAACTCACTAGCTATAGCAACTGAGTCTTTCAAGCAAACAGGTGTGTTGTCATGTTCCAGTTAATCTATTATAAATTCAGGGCAGCATTCTAAGTTGAAAATGAGAGTCAGGAGTCACAGCTAATGAAGGAAGGGAGGAAGGATATAAGGAAGAATATATAGCTATTTAGCCATTTAATACATACTAATACTCTGGTAGTGTTTAGCTTCAACAATGAGTATATACAGTAGTTTTTAGTATGCCGTTTTATGGATTAAATTAAGAAAGTGGCACTAAAATGTTAATGTTGTCAGTGGTGTGATAGATAAAGATATTTTGCTGCATGGCAGCGATATTCAACTATTGTTCCTGTAGGTTCAAGAGTACGCGGGAATATTTCATGCCTTCCCTCGTTGTACAATGTATTAAATTTTCTGAAGTTTGAAAATTTGGTGCACTGGGTATCATAAATAAAACCACAACCATGCAAATCATTCTCATATATCTTTTTTTTCTATGCAGCAGGTGTGTAGGTGTTAGGTTGTTAACTTCCAATCAAAAGTCATGCACTGCAACCCCACCTCCCATTTTAGTACCCTTGAGAAAAATACTTACTGAGAACTGGTCGAGGACAAAAAATTTGCCCTCCTTTATAAATGTATAAATTCTTTAAATCAATTTAGTAAGTGACACTTAACTGAATAAAAGAGAATAAAATTAATATTAGTTATAACAAAAGCCAACATAAATTACGGTCCACAGAAACCAGCATCAAATACCCCTACACCAGACTTCTTTTCAGAGCATAGAAGCAATGACCATTAAACTCAAATCAAATGATTCCTTTTTCAGAGTAATTTAAAATAGAAATAAGTTAAAATAAGCAACACGATGTCAAGTAACACCATAGGAAAAACAAAGAAATTTCTGAAGAATAACAGTTCAGGATCTTGTTTCATGTATCATATCAACATAAAAACGTTTGTATAAATAGTTTTTTGAAAATATTAATGTATATTCAAAAAAACATTGTGTTATCACTTTTACTATAAGTAACTGATTCCTTATTCTAGTAGCTAGGGGGACTGAAATCAATTTTATTGATGTACTGTATTTATGTACTGTATAAAATTATTGCAGCTGTTTACAAGACATCCAATCAGCCAAATATGAAGCCAAATAACATGCTTTATTATCCTACACTAACGTTAAAGCCATTCCTAACCATAAAAATGAAGTTTAGGAAGCTAGTTCTAGTGATTTAAGATCCAAATATTCTGTTCAATTTATTTTTATAGAGTGCAGTTCTCATATAGTGGCACAGAGCTAAAAAACCAAGACAGTAGAAACATATATAACAGATACTAAATAAGCTTTTTGATAAACTGTAGCTACTCATTTAATAAGAAATAAAGTAGCTATAAAAGCTATTAAGTAAGCCAGGTGGCAACTGAGGAGAGGAAAACAAAAAGTCTCCAACATAAGGTGAAAAAACAAAAATAAAACCCCAGAGGTCCAAGCACTAGTGGCTGCTTACCCCTTCTGGGTATTCTAAGTAGAAAAAGACAACCAGTGGTAAGAGCTAAGAAAATAACACTATACAGACATGTAGTCATATAATGCACATAATCAGGCAGTGTTTAGCTTCAATGATGAATATAAGGTTTTCAATGTGCCATTTTAGGGGTGGCCTCACACAAAGTGTGTCTTCAAGATTTCATTATGGATGGATGGCTGGATACGTGAGACCTATTAATTCTAAAGAAATCTATACTGAAACATCATACATGTATAATGTGCTGAGAAACATAACTCGATATGGTGATAGTAAAAACAAAGTCAAAGACCATAACTCTAAAATTACACTGTAAATGCATGAATGAATAAATGAGAGGATTTAAACAATTATGAAAACAAAAATCTTAGTATCCTCTCAGTAGGAGGTCACTGCCCTGACAGCACAAGGACATGTGGCTTCATTTTACAGGGTGAGCCTTGAGGTTTATTGTACGGTTTCAGGCAAGAGAGCTAATCTTCAGCTGAGTCTGTGTGAGTTGCCCTATTTATCTTAAGTTTAGTGAACAGAGCTGCCGCCACTCTGTAGGAGTGGAAGAAGACAATGGTGCAACCCCTGCAAAGCATCACTTCAGCCCCACGCTTTCCTCTTCTGCACACAGGAATTTGGCAGACTCAACACCAGGACCCAACTGTGTTCAGTGACAGCAGAAAAAAATTACAATATGCCACAGTCGAAGTAGAAGCCAAGTTAAAAAATGCAAAAACTCAACGCACCCCCAAGCTGAGTGCCTCGCAGGCATTCATGCGAGTGAGTAAAAAGTCAGCAGGAGAGTGCCAGGCAGGCAACCGAGAAGTGAAGAACTGTTTTCACGAGGATGGCAAAGAACATGTCTGACTTGGCAGAGAGCATGCAGAAAACCAACAGGCCTTATTTTCCACTGGGACCCTGGCAGACATTCCTGCAGCAAAACAAAAATTCCTACGTGATACAGTACTTCAGTGCTAAATTACTATATTTCTCAGTGAGGACTTTCATCCAATTCATCCAATTTCTCAGAATTTTGCCCATTTTCACAGCTGAACACTTCTCAGCAGCAATTCGCACTAGGTTCCCTCCTTAAGGCTGAAACAGCAAGGTCTTTTGTGGAACTTGAACTAAAGACCTCTGCATTACAAGGCCATTTATTCTGCTATACACCCTTAACATTTTTAAAATTTTTGCTCTTTAAAATAACTCAGTTATCATCATACAGTAGACTTTTCCTAATCTATGGATGCCCTTCACAAAGCCATAGATTTCTTCACTCTATAGGCTGTCAGTTAATAACAGCAGAATATCAATAAAATGTTAGGAAATACTTTTGCACTATGTGTAAAAAAAGGAAACTAAAGCGCACTGAAATAAAGTACCAAGGCAGTGAACTACACATCCTCTACTTATTTATTAAGTGAATCTAAAGCAAAGCGATACAGTTAACAGATCAAAAGGGGAATAACAACTACTTCCTGAGGTTCATGAGTCATAAAAACTGCAGCATTATTTGACAAGAGACCACCTTGTGAAAATGGAGAATGTATATGACAAAAAAGAAGAAACTGGAGTGCAAAAACAGTGGCTTTGAAAGCAACTAAAGAATCAACAAACCAACATTACAGCAACCTAGTCTTAAAAAAAATGCACATTTTAAGCTTCACAAAGCTGCTATTAATAATTCCCCTACCGTTTGGAAACTTTTTTCTCCGTAAAATTACCAATCCTGAAATAAGCAGTAAAAAAAACTGGAATCCAGGACTGTATGCTGGAAAAAATTTGGATGGGTTGTCTTTTACCCCTTTTTCTACACTTGGACAGGTACATATATAGTAGAAATGGTTAAGAAACTGTGCAGGCAACTATCTTGTGGGAGCCACTGGGTTCCATCATTGCTCTACATAGTTGTGGCTAAGGGATAAAAAAAAATTATTTTAGGAAACCATTTGTGACCTATGGCACAAATAGCGTTCCTTCAAGAAATTAGCATGTGCAAATTAGCATATTATCCTTAACAGGATAATAAAATTAAACACCTTCCATGACCTCTCCAGTTTCCACATGTAAATACTAAACACATGAACGCAACCTGGCCCTATTGCATGTTAGATGTTTTTTATTCACACATTGTTCAGTGTTTCCAGGGTCTACCGCCTCATAAACAGATCTATCATCAAGGTGATGCATTGATAAGGATTGTCATCTTTTATTCTTAAATTCCCCCTTAGATCAATGCACCCACCATGAACTGATATATTAACAACACTTTGCTGCGTACATGGGTAAATCAGTCATTTCGACTGGTGTTAACTGTGTAAAGGTTTAGATTTTTTTTTTTTTTAGTCAAAGCAAAGTAATTAAAAAAAAAAAAATCTGACACATTCATCGTTTTAAAAAGCGTAAACTGCACAAAGTGTGCATGACATGAGCGAACGAACCCCCAGCGGACGCGCCATCGACCAAGTGTTAAGGCGGGAAAAGCCAGCTGGAAGAGGGTTTTACTACGGCCACGCCTCTCTCAAGCGGAGGACGATTCCCGCGAACCTGATTGGTCGAGAGCCGCGATTGGAAACACCTGCCCAAGTCCTTCTTGAAAAGCCATGACAGCGGCGCCAAGGCGAATATAGGCGGCATCGGTCCTAAGGCTCAGCGCAGGTTGCTAAAGGTACGAGAGGACTTCGTTTAAATAAGTACACTGGCTCTCCCAGGTAAATAAACATGCGTTCACAGCCGGCGATGCTGCTCACGCTCATTTTGGCGCTCTCGGTCTTGGCGGTCTGTGAGCAAGTGGTGGCTTCGGATCTCTACGACAGCCAGGAGAACCCGCAGGAGAAGCCGGCGAGTCAGCAGAAAGGACGCATTTCTCTGCAGAACTCCGGTAAGATGAGCCACACCGGAGCCCTAGGGACGCGCAGGTAGCTCAGGTGCGACGTGACGTTTACCCTCGCCATGCAACTTACTGTATGCGTTATGCGCGCCAGCATTTCGTACTGGAATAACTGGCAGCACGCAGTACCGTACGCGCTGTAGGTGTGTAAGTCGTCCACTTCCAGACAAAGTGGATTCTGTGTCCGCGTTGCATGCCTGAATTATTGAACACACGGCCTTGTAATGTGTGGGTATCCAGAAGGTGTAACCGTACTAAACGTACTTCATAATAAATTGTGGAGCGGAACGCTTGGCCGTTGCTATGCCTCGGGATACAGTGGGGAGGTATCGATGTCCGCCCTCAGGAAGATCTGTGTCCCAAAAAGACATTTTGGAGCGGTACCTGCGACCCGATCTCCTCGGGGTCCGCACTTCGGGGTCGCTTTTGGGCGACGTATCGGCGCACGTTTCTCGCCGTGACGCAAATTCAGTCGTTTAAATCGTTAGCGTTTGCTACCGAATGCGCAGTTGTCCGTCCGTCCGAAATCCAACTTCTCTCATTCAGTTGTGACCCGAGTGCTGTCACGTTCTCAAGAATGTCCGCTTGGTGCTGAACAACATGTCTTACCGAATGTCACTTATAGTTTAAAGCGGTGCTTGAAGTGGTCAGGCTGTCCCTCACGGAACCTGAACGCTTTTGCTGCTTCGGTGTTAGCGTGCCGGCATTTCTCGTGAGCCGCCGGGCAACCGGGTTAAGTCGGTTGGAATGGCGCTTTCCTCCTGTTCGTGCCCACATGCCATCGTAGGAGAGCGGCCACCTCGTTGCTCGCACACTTCAAAGCAGCTGCTTAAAACAAGGAGGCGCATCTTACCTTCAGGTGTCGACTCTTCAGACGAACCTTCAGTCTGTCGCGTTCTTGGCGCCTTTTGCAGCAAGAAGTCTGTGTCGAAACTTGCTTTCTCAGACGTTCGAGATCTTGAGTTGCTCAGACGGGTGGAGGCAGCCGCGATGTTCCGAAAGTGTTCAAAGATGGCGCGGTAAAGCGGGCTCCAGGGGCGAAGGTGTGTGCGTGTGTGTGGGGCGGACTGTCCTGACGAAACGCGGCGCTCAAGTTTGCTGCTCTTCTTCCCTGCAGAACAGCTGCTTACCGTCACTGTAAACGACCAGCAAGTCGCTTCACACCTGTGGTGGAAGAAGGTCTGTAGATGCGGTTAGAAGATGTCGAAATAAACAGCATTTCTGTTCACTGCGGGTGCAGAGTGACGTTGAGTCGCCCGGGCGAGTAAAGCAGAGTCTCTGTCGCACGGGTGTCTTCTGCTCCAGGTTCCTGCAAATGTACAAGTGCAGTGGCAAAAATGCCCAGGAGAAGTCGATGCAATTCCGCAAAGACTCAGACGTTAAGGGCGATTTTCGGTCGCTGTCAGCTGTTGAAGAGAAGCACAGGGGCTCCAGATTAATGGAAGTTAGATCTGGGCACAATGACCTCTCCTGGGTCTTTTTTCATTTTTATTTTTTTAATATATGCATCAGATGGTGAAGTTGCGCCATTTAGAACTTAACTTTTTATCATGTACCTTTTATAAGCTGTCTATGGCATATTGAACTCCTTATGGCTACTATAACTGTAGAAGTGCTTACCTTTAGCAAATGAATGCTCACCGTTTTTACCTTTTTTCTCTGCCCTCTTTGCTCCCTGTTGTTGCCGTCGCGTCCCAAGCGGAGATTCAGCACTGCCTGGTGAACGCGGGAGATGTCGGCTGCGGTGTGTTTGAATGCTTCGAGAACAATTCCTGCGAAATACGTGGCCTCCAGCAGATCTGTATGACCTTCCTGCACAATGCTGGCAAATTTGACTCTCAGGTACACCCCATCCCCCAATTCCAACATACACCTGGCTATGTTTCATTTTATACAAAAAAGGGTAAGTGTGAAGATCATAGACATGTTGTTCAGGCAGATGTTTATATTACCATAGGACTCTGTCTAGCAGAAGAATAGAAATCTTAATTTTTGTAATTTTATTTTGCCTGGTGTCTGCAATAACATATTTGTGAATGCAGGGCAAACCTAACCATAGCCTTTTCCCACTTTGAGTCATATTTATAGTAACCTAGTAAAATTCAGGTTGTGGTGACTTCTGTACAGGGGAAGACTTTCATCAAAGATGCGCTGAAGTGTATGGCCCATGGATTGAGGCACAAGTTCAGCTGCATCAGTCGCAAGTGCCAGGTCATCAAAGAGATGGTGTTTCAGCTGCAGCGCGAGTGCTACGTCAAACACAACCTCTGCTCCGCTGCCAAGGACAACGTCAATGTCATAGCGCAGATGATTCACTTCCATGATCTGTTTCCCAAAGGGTAAGTTTCAGATGCTGCCCGCTGTGCACAGCATGTTCAACACTGAACGTTGTCCTGTGCAGGCCCTGATGTTCTGCAGACCAGGTTTGCACCCTGCATAAGTGGAAAAATAAATAAAAAATTATGAAAGCATATGTTCAGAAATGCTTTGCACAAATCCAAACAAAAAAAGCTAATGGTTTAGTTGCTTTGTGGCTGAAGTATAATTGTATGATACATGGGACAAAAGCAGCTTTTGACTCCCAAAGTCAATTTTTCTACTTTCTTGCTCCTTTTTAAATGAAGAAATGGCTGTAAGAGAACTGTGTAACACCATGCATATGTGTTTAAAAAAATGCTTAAGATTTTCTATTTTGCAGGCTAAGAAACTTGAGAATGTTGTCTAAATATATTTATAAATGTTCACATTACAGGGTGAGTCAAAACTCTGGAACAACCTGTATGTGAGAACACCCTTCTGCCATATTGAATTCAAATCATTTCAGATGGAAAGAGGGTCATGTGACCTGTGAAACATTCAGTTAGTCTTTTTTTAAATATTAAGTGCACACATTCCATACTTCTGTGTGGCCATGTTTCTACAGGCTGTATGTGGAGCTGGTCAACATCTTGCTGAGCTGTGGTGAGGCAGTGAAGGAGGTAATCACCCAAAGTGTGAGGCTTCAGTGTGAGCAGAACTGGGGTGCCCTCTGTGACAGCCTGAGCTTCTGCTCTCCAGGACCCCCACAGGCTCACTTGCACCCAGTCCTCCCATCCCCTTGGCCAGAGAAGAAGGAAAAGGCAAGGAAAGGTGGTCCTGCTTTACCCCTTGACATCGGCCATGAGGCTTGGCTCTCAAGCCCAGATACCACTCTTACTGATGCAGAGAGCGCAGACTTCAGGAGGTGAAATGGAGATCTCTTTTCCTCTCTCCCCAAAGTGCCGTCAGTCTCAAAGCGACTGCCCATCAACACAACTGACATACAAGGACAGACAGAAGGAAGAGAGCCACGTTCCCCTCTTCAAAGTCAGTTACTAATTTTACTGGGGTTAAAGGCAGTAGGAATAGAATCCCTTTCTTGTCATTGCAGAAAGAAAATTTAAGAACCTGAAAATTGCCAAACAATATTATAATGCCATTAAAAACTGGAAGTTTTGCCAGTTTGTTGATTTCCCCCACATGAAAGCCCCACTGAAATGCAAGCATACATGATGTGAAACAAGCAACACTTAAATGCTCATAAACTGAGACCGAATGGGTTAAAAATGACCCATCAGTTACTTTTAAGCACAACAGCAGCATACTGAAAATAATCATTTAGTGCCAATAAGGGCTACATGCAGCTACATTTATTTGTTTCATTATCTTCTGTAGTCTAACTTATAGAATAACTGCTTACCTTTTATTCTAAAATATTTTTAATCTACCCTTTTGGTTTTATTTATTTTTTTTAAATAATACTTTTGTAAGTCAATGTATTTTATTCTATTTAGTTGTATAACTGTTATCTAAAAGGTTCATAAGTGTATATTGAGCTCAAATTGAGTTGCAGCTATCATAGTTTATTACAGTTGCTTGTTTTAGTTTATTTTATTCCGACACCAATATTATCATGACCAAATACAAAATGTAAGGGATTGATATCCCGGCGTTTTAAAGGTCTTTTAACAACAAAGTCTCAGTTCTCAGAGCCGGACAGAGGATCCTTGGTGCAAGGTAGCCAAATGCTGCTTATTTTTATTTATTGTTACCCTAGCATATAATTCAGTCCTACAGTAGAGCACCTGTATGTTTGCACACATTCTAATATGTGAATCTCAAAGTATCTCAGATGTCAGGTACCAGGCAATCAAGTGTAAAGCATTGCCTGTGATTTTTATGAATTATTACAGTTGCTAAGTTTGATTTGTTGAAGCATATTCTCACCTCACATACAGCCGGCTGCATTTGAGCAAACTTAAAGCTGCCTTGATCAGCGGGTTGACCGATACCAGGCAAGTGCACGCTGTATGACCGATGTTTTGTCAAAAGAGGAATGAATCTCAGAATGTGTTGTGATGAAACTGCGCTGCGTTTACCTTGCAGGCTGTTTTCTTCCCCGCACGTAGTCCCTGGCACTTCTACGCAAGGGGCCAGCATTTCTGGGAACCCAGCCCTACCTCACCTTTCCAAAAAGGCATGAAGGAAGTCATGTGATAAAATATACACTTCACCACCAATCTGAGCTGGGTTAGATCAAACTATGTATGTGCACTCTGGACCTGGAACCGATCCAGAAGGAGTACGTTCACGAGGCCTATTTTTTGAAAGTATATTTACCAAGACCGTTCTTCGGATTCCTCTGGTTGCTTGCCGTTCAAGGTTTTCAGACGCAAAGGGGGCTGGTTTGGGGCAGTCCGACACCCTTACGTCCAGACCTGCTGTGGACCGTCATGCTCGCAGCCATAAATTCCACAGCTTCTGGCTTGCACATGTGTACAATGCACATCTGCTTTGTTAATGCATTTCAAATATGCAACGTGGACAAAGACATAGCCACCAACACGCATGCAGCGACCAGCGTGCTTCAGCTTCTTCTGTTCCCTCGCAGGTGAATGGTCACCTGAGGCTGTTTTGATTTAATGCCCTTCAGCTTTCTATGTATTTACTGTGCAGGTGCTTCAAGTGCAGAATTACGCATGGCAGTCGTGAATGTGAAAGTTACGTTTGCAGGAGGTAGAACGAGGAGAACGCGGCAGGGTGCAAGGAGTGACCTCAGTTCAATTGTTTAGATGATCATTGTTTAAAAATGACACAAATAACCAGTTGAATTTTTTACTGGAGTGTTTTGTACAGTATGTGACAATCCATTACCAGCGAAGGCATTTGTTTGTCTACATGTACATATTTTTCATTTTAATTTATTCAACATTATTTTAAAAATGCGTTTTGTCTGCCCTGTGGCCTTTATACCCCCCGCCCCCCACTTTATCTGTTCACAAGCTTTGTAATGAAACTCAAATATTTAAAGGAAATGTATGATCGGAAGCTAAACGTCATAGTATTATTATTTTAAGAATGTACTCAGAATTTTGTATCTAAAATGGAATGAGCACTAATAAAAGTATTACCCGCTGTTCATAAGTGTTTCATTGATCGAAAGAATGCTGAACTAAGAGTTGACTGGTGAAACCGATTGTTCTGTGAGCTAATCGGAATGGCAACGTTTCTTTTTTAGCAGCCCGCACCTTTAAAGTTTGAAAAGGTCTAATGCGCATTTATGTCCAAAATTGTTTTTTTGGTATTCAGTTTTATTTTTTTGAATTTAGACATCTTTTAATTTGATTCTTCTGCAAAACCCCAATAATATGTCAAACCGATAATTATGTAAAGGTGCATTATAAGAATGATCAATAACTTTATTAGTTTTCTGTCAAATATCCAAATTAAGTCTCAGAAATATTGCTGTTTTGTTGTAAAATACCCACGTGTAAATATTTATGGGTTCCTGATTTTGTCCGCTTAAAATCAGTACACAGCTCCTTGACAGAGGCTATAGGGGGTTGGGTAAATGAACAAAGATCTGGCACTACTGTACTTCTGGTTGCTTATTCAGCGGTTTTGGTTTTTTCAGCAACTGTAGTTGTGCTGCTAGTTGTGGAAGCTGAACATACAGCAAAATTGCCAAACCATTAGTTATTAGCATAGCACCATTGAATCCATCTATCCATCCATCTACTTATTATCCTTAACTCCTCATCCTGGGCAGAGGAGGCTGTCCAGGAATCTCTGGGCATCAGGCCAGGAGATTGCATTGATTTAATGGAATTTCTCATTTCTGTATGATGACTGTGCAACCATCTTGAAGTACAGGTGGTTAAAAAGAGTGGCAGTTCATGTGGAAGAATGTTGCGTGTAATAGACCATGGGGGTGCTGTGGGTTTTAATGAAATAGAAAGTGTAGGGACTGGTCACCGGAAGGTTGTAGGTTCAATTCTCAGCCATGCCACCTGGCATTTGCTGAATTACTGTGGCAAAACCAAGTGTTTTGAGAAATGAAAGCTTAAGCCCCTGTTGTTGTGCTTGTTTTTAATGTTAAATCCATGTTCAGCAGGCAAATACCTGAGCAGGCAGTTTCATGTCAAGACTCAGTTAGGAGCTGTGAACAAGAAGTGGCAAAGATTAATGCCCAAAGTAACATTCAAACACATACTTTCGGCATTCTGAGAAATAGAGGATTCTTCTCACAAGACATGATCATCGGGAAGCTGACCTTCACATCTGCCTTACATTAGAAGACCCTTTCATTTCAAGGGACTTCTGGTTCTGATAGCAGCTCAATGACACTTGTAAGTGCCAGGCACAGTCTTGCGGTGAGGATGCATCAGGTGCCTCTCGCATTCAAACTTCCGATCCCACTGTAGGCCAACTGCTTCTTTTGTTGCAGTACTGTGCCATCAGCATCTGCCCGAAACGTTGTTGCTCGGTGTTGTCATTTAACAAATGCAGGCGTGGGGGCTAGAGCCAACTCAGGGTGTGCAAAGTTTGCATGGTTTCCCTGTGCTTGAAGTCCACAGATGTGCCTAGAAGAACCACGTAAACCACATTCATTCCTTCTCTTGCCTAGGAAACCACATGAGTGGTTGCAGTGAGTCAGATTTGATTCAGTCGCAGATCCATCATCATGGTAAGGGACCGAGTCGGCAGGCACAAGGAATCACAGGTTAATTGTTGGAAAAAAATCCTTTATTCCAAAAGATACTTACCATGTCAGCAAAGAATAAAATTGGGCCCATAAAAAGGTCCACAGAACATAACACCCAAACCAACTGTGCACAACTCAACTCAACTCAACTAGACATACAACTGACCTAACAAACACTCCAACAATAGGGCTTAAATAACAGCTGATCAGACCATTCACATTCAACTACATACAATAGGGGAACACAAAGGCTATACAAACACAAATTCACAACAAAATACAGCACACCGATCGGTTAACTAAATCATATACATGACACAATCCACCTAAATCAAATACTATTAATAAAAACATAAATCGGGAAATTATACCAAGTGAACTTTTACACTGATATCCCCCCCCCCCTTCCATGCTGTAGCAAAGGTTTATCCCCCTTGGATCCACTTCCTGCTTTCTAAGGCCCGATTTCTTTTGTCCGGATGGGTATCTGGTGGAGCCCATCCCCAGAAGCCACCAACCAAACCAACAACCCAAAAAACATCTCCATTCAAACCCCAAACATCTCAACACCCAAACTCAACACAAACAGAAATTCAAACCAATATTCTTAAACTATACACTTATCTGTGTGGCTGCTGGAGCGGCCATCACAATCATCCATAGACACAAAGCAGACTTCTGCTTCCTGGGTCCCGCTGGAATCATCACAGACTCTTCACTGTGCTCCTGCTTGATGTGGGCAGCAGCAGCTAAGAACACGTTCTCCTGATCTCATTTTCCAGTGTTCCAAAACCTCACAAACCAACAGCTTATTTTAGAAAGATATGGCTGAAGGTGTGACAGAACTTAGCATGCTACTGCATCTTAGCACATACAATTCAATTCAATTTTATTTTTATATAGCGCTCTTCTCACTGCAGTGACACAGAGCACTGAACAGACATGTCAAGGGTAACAGACAAGTAAAGCGTAGTACTCATGTACAGTTGGCCATCTTACCACACAGTAGAGGAAAACAAAAAACTCCTTTCCACTAGAGAACAGGAGAAAAATAAACCTCTGGGGGTCCATGTGCCAGTGGAAACCCATCCCTCCTGGGCATTCTAAACAATGTTAATAGTCAGGAATTGTAGGTTTTGTTTTTGTAGCATAAGAGGTATGTTATGGTTCCAGTTCACAGTCAGGCAAGGCCACCCGGCTCCGCAGCATCTGATTCGATGAGGTTTGGTCATTCGGCTTTCTGCCTGTCTCCTGCATACATTCCGTTCCTGTTTCACGTCCACCCCGATCTTTTTATCCAGGCTAGTCTTCTGAAGCAGTAGCCACGGTGAGGCACTCTGCAGCACAATTGGCTCAGAAAATAGAAGGGGCATAAGGCAAGGTACACACTCAAGGGGCTTGACAAAAAGCACCAATTATTATGCATGATATACTAATTCAAAGAAGTAAGTTTTTAACATAAATTTAAAGAGAGGTAGTGAGGTGGTAGAACATATTGTTTCTGGCAGGCCATTACAGAATTTTGGGGCCATGTAACAAAATGCACATCCACCTACTGTCACCTTGTTGACCCTTGGAATCTGAAGGTAACCTGCTTCTGACGATCGAAGGCATCGACCCGGAATATAATCTTCAATTATTTCACTGAGGTATGCTGGTCCAGTGCCCCTCACTGCCTTGAATGTTAGTAATAAAATTTTATAGTCAATTCTATATTTGACTGGTAGCCAGTGCAGAGACTGAAGCACTATTGTAATGTGCTCATATTTCCTGGTTCTTGCGACTATCCTTGCCACAGCATTCAGTAGTAGCTGCAGCCTGGAAATAATCTGGGACGGACAGCCAGTTGCACTAGTCAATCTTGCTCGAGATGAAGGTGTGAACCAGTCTCTCAGTGTCCTTTCTGTCCAAGAAGCGCCTTAGTTTAGCTATATTTCTTAAATGTAGCCAACGGGACCTTGTTAAAGCTGTTGTCTGAGACACAAATGACATGTTTGTGTCCAGAAGCACTCCCAAATCTCTCACAGTCTAAGATAGTACAATTCAGGCCGTGGGTTTGAAGGAGTGATACGACTTCACTGCGGTCTGTATTGCTAGCACCTACGAGAAGTACCTCGGTTATGTTGGTATTTAGGGATAAGAAGTTGTTAGTCATCCATGCCTTTATATCTGTGAAGCAATTAATTAGTGAGACAAGACTTTTATAGTCCCCAGGCTTAAAAGAGACATACAACTGAGTATCATCGGCGTATGGGGAAAAACTAACCCTATGATTCCGAATAATGTCATGCAGTGGTAGCATATAGGTGGAGCGTATAACGGACCCAGTACGGAGCCCTGGGGTACACCATATTGCACTGCTCATGTGACTGACACAAGGCACTCATCTGATTGTGACACGTATTGTTTGCGTTTATTAATGTATGATTGGAACCATCTCAGGGCAGTTTCTGACAACCCCACCAGTGTTCCCAGTCTGCCAAGTAGAATAGAACGGTCAACTTTGTCGAAGGCAGCACTCAGGTCCAGCAGCATTAGAACTGAGAGTTGGCCAGAGTTGAGTGAGACAAGGATGTTGCTCACTACTCGGGTTAGAGCTGTCTCTGTGCTGTGGTCTGGGTGAAATCCCGATTGGAATTTTTCAAATGTATTATCATGATTGAAGTGATTCTGTAATTGGGATGATAGCATCTCCTCCAGGATTTTGGAGATAAATGGTAGATCAGAGACTGATCTAAAGTTATATGGGTCGGTTTGACTGAGATCCTGTTTTTTTAATAGAGGTCTAATTGCGGCGATTTTAAATGTGTTGGGGACAGTACCAGTTGGCCAGGACCGGTAGTGCAGTCTTAAGTAACTTTGTTAGTATTGGATCCAAAAGACATGTAGTGGACTTCATCTTGCTAATGATTGCAGTAAGGTCCTCTACTGTAATAGGGTTAAAGTCACTCAACCTTTCTGGAGAGCGTGCGTTGTTAACAGCTGATTCCCCTGCACCAGTTAGACCTGGAATCAACGGTGCTATCGAGGACCTGATATTATATCATTTGTTGTTAAATAATGTTAGGAATTCATCATTGGTGATGGACAGAGCGTTACATGGCCTATTCTGGTTTGCACCAACTAATTTGCTAGTTGTTTTCAACAGAAAACAAAGATTATTTTTATTATCATTATTCAGGTTACTATAATAATCAGACCTGGCTTGAAAAAGTAATTTCCTATAGTTTTTGAGGCTGTTCGACCAGGCTTTGTAATTGACGCTTAGTTTATCTGACCACCATTTGCGCTCTAATTCGCAACATTCTGGTTTAGCCATGCGAGTTGATTTATTAAACCATGGAGAGTTTTTCGTATTTCTGATAACTTTCATTTTTGCTGGTGCCACTGCATCTAACGCATGTTCTACCACGGTATTATAGTTTAGTGCTAACTGATCTATATCGGTATTTAAACCAAAGTCGGAATTTTTCACAGAGTCAATAAATTTTTCGCAACTGCTTTCGTCTAGATGCTGTACAGATTTATGTTTAATTGTTAAATTAGGTACCAGCAAGACCAATTCGAAGGTGACTAAGCAATGGTCAGACATTGTGTCATGAAGAGGGATAACAGCTACATTACGGACATCCACACTATAAGTAATAATGAGATCGAGCGTATGGTTGTGGGAATGCGTTGGACCATTAATTACCTGCCTAAAGGCGATGTAATTTAAGAGATAGTTAAATTTTTTTGGGCCCAGAGTCCGATGCTTCATCTGCATGAATATTAAAGTCTCCCATCAGAACAACTTTGACTTGTGAGATGGCTAGCCCAGTTAAGAGGTCCCTAAATTCTGAGAGGAAAGTGGAGAACAGCCCTGGTGGGCGGTAGATTATCAGTAGCAAGACTTTTGATTGGAAACTTAGCAGTAACAGTTCAAATGATGTGAACCGATCCACATTGTCAATATTTGCTGGTATAACACTTAAAGCATTTTTGAAAATAATGCCAGCCCTGCCTCCGCAACGTGCACTACAGGATCTATGGGCATAGCTATAGCCGTCTTGGGCGGCTTCAACATACAAGCAACTTACCCACACCCACATACAGTGATCAACATGAAGGGGTATCTGCTTGGAGAGAGTATAAAAACTGGTGCAAAATTGCAATTTTTATGTTTGCATTAAATACTTCATACCTCCTTGAGGATGGCAGGAATTGCTCAAGGGCAGTCCTGATGAGTCAGCTTTAAGGCTCTTTCAAGGATGCAAAGAATTGAACTGAAAACAGTTTCCTCAACCAAAACTACAGGACTATAAATCTGGTGCATATTTACTGAGTTGCAAAGAACGGATGAGCAAACGTATTTATGCTCTATTACACTTATGAAACATTTTACACCTGCAGTACAACTCGTGACGGTTATAGACAGCAGGAAATTGCTATAGCATCCGGATGACAACTTTATCACAACCAAAACACCAAATTACCACACATTCTCTCGCAAAACTAATATGACAGGGTCAGTGCTTTCTTTTTTTGTACAATTTGCATGACCAAGACTTTGCTTTTGTGCAGCTGGTATGAGGTTTCTGGAAGCTGCAGATGCAACTGTGTATCCCACCTCATGTGTTGAGGGAGTAAATGGGCTCTACGGTTTTCTTTACCCATTGCAGCAACTCTGACAGAGGTGTTCATTCAGGCACCAGAACACGATACTACAGCAGAAAATTTCAAACGGACTTTACTTTGAATTTGATTGGTCTGGTGTGAACCGTTTTGAATTGGATCAGACTGGTTTCATCAATTCGTGGTCTAAGACTGGAACTTGTTTGGCCTAGTTTAACCCAGTTTAAACTGCTTGGGACCTGTTTAGCTGTTTGAACCAGATTAGATCGTTTTGTACTGATTTAAAACAGCTTCAACTAGTTTTGAGCAGTTTAGACCATCTCTCCCCCCCACTTCCTTTGTTTTAAATACTAGATTGGACCAAATTGGCTTGATTTGAACCAGCTTAGATTGGTTAGAACCAATTTACTTATTTTAACTGGATCAGTTTAGGTGTTTTGACTGATCTCAACTGGTTAGGAGTATGTTGGACTTCTAAGAGGCTGGATTGTTTGGTGTTCTCCAGTTGTTCATAGCCAAATCTTCTTTCCTGGCACTTTTGCCAAGTGCCAGCAGTATCTTCCAGGAGGCCACAGGGCTTTCAAGGAAGGCTGCCAAACCAAGAGGTTTCTTATCCCATTTGTCCTCTCCTGTTCCACACCTGGTGAGACTGACAAAATGAACAAAGTTTGCTGTGAGTGGGGGCAGACCAGTCTAGACCAGACCAAACTCAACTAATCAGTCATTGGTATAGAGGGAGAAGAGCAGTGAGGAGAGCACACATTCCTGGAGAGCACCAGTGCTGACTGTATAGGAGCTGGATGTGAGCTTTCCCAGTCTCACTTGCTGCCTCCAGTTTGTCAGGAAGTCGGTGATCCACTGACAGATGGAGGTAGGCACAGTAACCTGGGCAAGTTTAATAAAAAGAGTTCTGGGGTGATGGTGTTGAATGCTGAGCTGAAATCTACAAATACGATCTTTACAAAAGTTCCAGGATTGTCCAGGTGCTACAGGATGTAGTAGAGACCCATGCTGACCGCATTATCCACTTACTTGTTTGATCGATAGGTGAATTGAAGGGGATTCATTAGGGGACCTGTGCTGTCCTTTAGATGGGCCAGGACCAGTCTTTCAAAGGTCTTCATGACCACAGACATTAGAGCTGTTGTGCTTCTATTCATTTAACCCTGTAATGGATGGCTTTTTTTGAGGACTGGTATGGTTGTGGAGTGTTTGAAGCAGGAGAGAACTTTGCACAGTTCTAGTGATCTATTGAAGATCCATGTGAAGATGGGGTGGCAGCTGATCAGCACAGGTTTTCAGACAGGAGAATGAGATGTAGTCTGGGCCTGGTGCTTTCCTGGTCTTTTGTTTCTGGAAGAGCTGACACACATTTGCCTCACAGATCTTTGAAGCAGGAACTTGCCCAAACTGGTCTAAACTGTTAAAAATTAACAATGCTGTTTGGAATATAGCGATGATTCCCACAGATGCTTAACTGTGGCCAAGCTGCTCCATCATGCCATGAGCTGCACTGTGATGAAGGCTTGTATATTGAAAGACATTTTCAGAAAAATTTCTGCAGGCCACTTCCAACATGCAGAAGCAAACAGTTCTATAAGCAGTCAATGGCTCTGAACCAAAAGACACTTTTCTTGGAGTGCAAGAGTATGGCTTGTCTGCAAGTGAAGGGAACCTTGAGCTCCATCTGTAAATAAATTTTTCATTAGCCTAAAGAAGTTGGAGACCAATGTAATCTGCACCCTGCAAAACCTAGACCCTTGACTGTTGAGTGTCTGAAGAATAAATGGATAATATTGGATATGGATAATACTCTTGTTGGTTAAAGCATCTTCCTCTGTCAGCAGAAATTGGCTGCATCCAGAAATGTGTCAAACTTCTGTCCTGCTGCCCAACCTCCTTCTTGTACAGCAACTTAAAATGTGATGCACATCGCCCTCTAATGGAAATTTTATCCAAATATTTCTGGTGGGCGCCATTATTGGACAGTCACAAAACAAGGGACAATTGGGCCAAAGTATCTTAAGACCTTTGTGCTTCATGGCGTTACTGAGCTGCTCAACGTCCATAAGTTTCTGGCTGCCAGCCAGCCGATGGCTTCATTTTTTTTTTTTGCAGAATGTGACACTGGCACACCTGAATAAGGATCACAGGACCGCAAGTCATGCAGAGACATTTTAAGCTCCACATATAGTGACGCCCATGACATCTGCTGGCAAATAAGGGGGTTTTGAACAATCTAACTGTTCTATGAGCATAGCAGGTCTGTATCGCTTCATCTGCCGTAAAATGCGATTTATGCCGTGAGTTGTACTTTTCTTTGAGGATCGGCATCTGCTAAACGACTCAACGTAGATGGACAGCTAAACAGAAGACAAATAAAAACAAATGTAGAGAACAGGACGCTCCAAACATAGTACTTGTTTTTCCCCACAGTGGTAACTTTTGGTTTTTATGCTTGCTTTCTATATACATAGTGGAATGTCATCAAAATATACAAAACAATAACAAGTTAGTGCTAGGAACACAAGCTGTTGGCAAGTCTTTACCACTATATTTTGTCATGAGTTTTCCTCCTTAAACTAAATGTCCCTCTTATGGCCTAAAAGTTCACTGGTCTCCAACAATGATTCTCTGCACCTCAGGCAATATGGTAGTCAGCTGGGAGATGACATGCAAATACTCCCTTTTAAATACCTAGTCTTTTATTCTAGGCAGATTTCAAGAATATTTTCAGAAAGACTTGTTTTGTCTTGCATGCGAGGCATCACCTGAACCGCAGTGGACAGGAGTCAGGCCCAGGGTAGACTCTACCTCGCACTCTATTCTTTGAGCATAAACTTCAGACTTCCAAGGCCCTCAAGTGGACAAGCCCACAGTTCCCAGCAAGCTTTGCAAGCACCTAAAATACTGACATTAGCGCAAAATTGCACCATTACCCTTTAGGTAATTCTGGGAAGCGCAGAGAGCTGAAAAGGACAAGCACATAGCCATCTTCACAAATAAAATATTTATACTGCAAAACAGAAAAAACTCCAATTGAGAATGACAATATTGCTTCTCATGTTTATTTTTGAATATTAAAATCAATAACAGAACTAGACTATTAGAATTACAAGCAACTGTGGTACCAACTCCTGGCTGATACAATGCTGTGAAGTAATAACAATGGTAATGAAAATAGAAACAAGAGGCACAATTACACAAGCAATACATTTTTTGAGATCGAAACTAAGTCTATATCTCATCAGAACACGCACAAATTCCTATAATCCACTATTTTGTTTTTCTCCAACAATTGTGCCTCAGAAACGAAAAAGTGAGAACATCGAAAGTATAAACCCAGCACGACAATTAAACAACATAAATATAACAAGTTTAGATATTGTTTCGAACAGGCATATATGTGAACTACAGTTATTAGCATGACTAATAGGACCAAGTTACTGGTATTTTCAGCAGGATACAGTTCTGCAGGTTAGCTTAAATGTCACCAAAATATTTATTATAGCACTTAGCAATGAAATACAGCCTTCCTACTGTGACACAACATGACATTTGGGGAAGACACACACATTACGAGCTACCTAAGGACCCATGCTAGTTCCAAAGTGGTGTACCATACAACATTAGAAGCATCGTAACAAGTGTATGAGTTGTGCTGCTTTTTAAAAGAACAACACTTTTTGTGTGGTCACCATCATACGGGTTTGTTTGAAGATTTGTAGAGTCGAGCCACATTCAAAACCACGAATACATGGAAATTACGCAACAAAATCAATTTAGCTCTCGCGTTAGGTCTTTTGGCTTGCGTTCAAGTTTGGAAGGAAATGTAGTTCATTGCAATGTGAAGGTGCGATTGTGGTGCTTGGAAAGAGAGATGTGCTGTCGTTGCTTTTGCTGTTGGTTGTCACCGCATGGTCTGCTTCTGTCAGGTTTAAGATATCAGAAAGTGTAGGACTGAGTAGGGGAACTGGTGCCCAACCAGCACCGCGGTGACCCTGATCGACCTCTTGCGTTCCTGAAGTAAATCGTATACAAAATCTTTATTAGGCTTGAAAAATCAATTTGGTTGGTTTGCCCATTGCTTAAGGCGGGGGGCCTTGGCACTAGCGTCTCGGCAGCTTGAACGCGTTCTAAAGCGGGGGCTGCCACATCAGCCATTGTTCAAGCGCCTTGCTGATGTCAAGACACCAAAGAAGTTCTGGAGCGAAATGCGGCTCCAACCTTTCTTTGCACTTCACTTTATTAAGCTCACTAGGTACCACTTACCTAGTGGCCGCACTACCAAGGGGAACTACGATACTTCAGAAAACGCTTTGAAGGCGACTCAGGGCCGAGAAATCCTGTGGGCATTCTCGGTTTTTTCAGCACCTGCAGAATGTGATCTGCTGAGTGAACCCGCACATGCAGCCTTCAGACACACCCCTCCACCCGTTTGGGTGCGGGAGTAGAAGAAAACCTGTGTTTCATGTCTCCTTGTCCTATTTCCGGAACAGTTGAATTACCAGGTTGACAATGCAAACCCTTCATTGTGTCATTTTCAGCTTAGAACCGCGTTTGTTCATTGACAACTGCTGAAGGCCATTTGCCTTTGTACGTGAAGCTGCTGAACTGAGGCATTTGCAGAACAGCAAATAAAAAAAATAAAATTAAATTGAAACCAAGAGGCACATTTAGCTTTTAAACTGAAGAGACAGAAGTGTTAACAGGTTTGACACTGTTGTCCTTGCAAACACATCCATCTTTAACACATAAAATCACAACCACATTCTTACTGCTTACTGTATTTAACATGAATACATCTTTATTTTGTTGGTGAAAAGCAACTGTTTTTCTCATTTGAAATCAAAAGAAAAAAAACATTCAAATGGAAAGGAAAAAAATGGAAATGTATGGCAAGACAGAGGTAAGGACTAAAAGGCAAACATTTGTCAGTATTAACTTGTGCAACAACAGGCTCTTAGTTAATAAATACAAAATAGCTTTACAGAGGAAAAATAAGTTAAACTGGAGATCACACAGACAGATTTACGGACAATTTCAAATGAAAAATGATTGCCGCAATCTTTGGATAGTCTCTTCCAATGTTATAACAGATAATATCTTTGTACTCTTGACATTTTTATTTTTTTTTTAATCTTTGAAGGAAGACAACATTCAACTTTGGACTCAGCACTTCATCTGTGAGACCAAAAACAGCTATGAAAACATTTTTGAACATCAATATCACTTTGTCAGAAAAAATGTAAAAAAAAAAAATAAAAAATAAGCTTTTGGTGTGATGGGCTCAAATCATATAACTTGTAATAATAAAAGTGTTGAATTTTGAAGAATGAATAGATCAAGTTCAAATACTCATTTAAGGCAACTGATTGAGCAGGCATCGTATTAAAAATAGGTTAAATCTTGTGAAATCAAGTGCAATATGGTTAATGTCCTTGTTTTTAGGAAATGTCTTTTTCTTTTTTTAACAATGAAAAAATTTGCACATATGAAATCATATGAGCTGCATCCAAATTTAAATATCGTACGTTACAAACAATGCTTTCAACCTTTTAATAATATAAACATTTCTATAATACAAGGTGAAGTTACCACCATTTCTCGGTAACAACTGACCATACCAGCACATACGTCAAGTTGGCTTGATCTGCATGCATGCTGGGTCATGCCAAATGCATTGTGAGAATTACATGGTTTCTCTTTTAAAATATAAATCTATTTTATTCATTCCTACCAAAACAAAAAACAAATGTTCTGTACAGTAAGTGGACATGGGCATTTTCAGGCAAAAAGGGGTGAGATGGGATTTTGCAGGTTTATTATATGAACAACTGACCACTTTGCTAAGATTCAAGAGTTTAATAGTATGCATGTCTGGAACTCCCTAAAGTCAACCACGTACACGTGCGCAGACATTAATACATCTGTTCCTGTTTTTTCAAAACGTCTCAGCAAGTGGCAGAATCCGTAGTCGAGATGTACAATGTGCGATGATGTCCAAAAAAAGAAAAAGCTACAGTATCCTACTGTTTTAAAGATGAAACATTTGTATGGACTTCCTGAAAAGAAATACTAATCAAACGCATTCAGACGTCCCATCTACCTCAGTAACCTCGTGACTTGGATGGACGGACCAAAGTAATTATCTATAGATAGGACTTGAAAGAGTTTGTTAAATCTATACCCAGGTAAAAGTCCCTGCCTCTAGACATGGAAAGCTGAATTATAAGCAAAACTGCCTTACTCAGGAGAGTAAAATCTGCATAGTGCACAATCAACAGCATTATTATCATCATATACAATTTTAAACTAAGTACTGTTAGCATGCCAAAAATTATATTTAAAAAAAATACAAAGACATATATATTTTCTCGTGTTATCTGTTAAAAATACATTTTGTCTGGAATCAAACTAAATACGTACTTAAACTATGTTTATATTCATGTTGTTTTCTCTTAAGGTCAATAAAGTAAGCAGAAAGAATATTTACTGGCATTAAATTGCAACCGTTTCTGTTTAAAATGCCACAGAGTCCCCTGGTTAGAATGTAAAGCTGCACAGCTTGCGTTCATCATGTAAAATGTGAAAACCTGCACAAACTCTTTGCCAGCGCTGTAACTCAGCATGAACCCCACAGAACCACCAGTGAAACAGAGTATGCTTGTGCAACACCGAATTACCAGTTTGCAAAGATATTTCCAATTGCCGTTATCGCTGTTTCGAGATTATCGAACCGAACTTAAGCGTGTTAGCTATAGACAGTGCTTTGAAAGCCAAGGACATGTTGCCGTAGCAACTGGTCTGCACCAACGTGTGGCCTTCTTTCATGACTGATGGATGGCTAGCAAGGCAAAAGGCCTCTGTTGATTTCTCCACTGGTAACAATTAACATACAGTACAGAGATATAGTTTTTCCAAACTTTTCACAAGACAAGAGCTTTTGCAAATACCTCTGGACACCATTTGGTCCCAACTAAGTAAAATTAATTTCAAAAAGTAAATAGATAATATTTATCTGGAGATGTCCAGAAGAGACATGTCTACTCTGTACATCGAACTAAAGAAAAACCCAAAGCAGAATCCTGTTTCCATAGGAAATCTCTACTGCAGGCAGAAGATTCATGACAGAGTCATCAGAACATAAGAACCATCTAATCAAGAGGCTGGCTGCCGCCTATAGACTTCACCGTGTCCCTGTCCTCGTCCGCTCGTGGAAGTCAAGCTCTCGCTGCAGCATTCTGACTAGCTTGGTTTAGCAGCAAATGGAAGAAATATACAAAATGTTTTTTTTCTCCTTTTTTTCTTTTTGTTTTTTGTGTCACAAAGTGCTTTCGGTTTATCTTACATATGTTACTGAGCATAATATGTACACTTCTACACAGCATTTAAAGGGAAAATCTTAGCTTACTGTATTTCTATTTACAAAATAAATTTCTGCAATAGTGAGAAATGACAGTACATACAATGTGAACTACATTACTAAAAATATAAGGTCAATAAGAATAACAGACATGATAATAAAAAAAAATCTTTATGGTTAAATATTCTAGTTTCTGAAAAAGCATGTGATCTCCCTTTCTGAATACTTAATTGAACAACAAAGTAGGTCTCTTATTTACTTAAGCTTCAAGGCCAATGGAAATCAATGTTCCTCCTTTACGCTTGTGCCTGGTTACAACAGATAGTATATCTAATTTTTCAAAGAGAGAAAATATATAGCAGCAAAAAACATGCTGAAAGAAAAACTCCATTCAGCTTTTCAGACTGCTGTGGTAGTCAACCATCCAAAAGACCTATGGCTTAGGCACTCAAGTCGGGCTTCTATGCTGCACATCTTTCTTGGACACCAATCTCAATCAAAACAATACATAAACAACATTTTGTATATTCACAATTTTCATTTTGGGCCATTTAGTATAATTTATTTGGAATCAGGAAAGACCTGACATTCCTTTTTTATGACAGAGACTGATTATTATATATTATAATCATCATTATTATCATTATATTTTATTATATTAGCTTAATATTGGATAGGGTCTTGTGAGGTCAGTTAAATTAAATCCAGTTGTACTTTCTGATACTTGAAACTATTTCATGTAATCACTGCCAATGTGCAATAGTTTTTATTCATATATTGTTAGTACTTCTTTAAATCAAAAATAATTAGAATATCATCAAAAACACTCAAAGATGTGATTCAAACCATACATAAATGAATGAACATTAAACTGAGATTTTTGTACTGTTCTGAAAAAGGTTTGTTCCTTCTTTAAAGGAACTAACAACTAAAATTGTAAATTGATTTTAATTCAACTTTTCCCAGCAATTGCCTCTATAAAAAAAAAAAATTATTAAAAGCACTTTTTGATCTATGTATCAGAAAGTGCTATCGTCAGTATTCAGAGTCATCTTGTATTTTGAAGGCCAAAACATACAAATTCCTCTTGTTCCTTACTTTCCAGCTCACTGTGCCCAAACAAACTGGTACTATTAGCAAAACACAAACTACGACATGTTGCTATACAGTGCTCTCGTATTCTTCAAAAAGATTTGGATGTATGCAGTTATACGCATTCATGAGTTAATTTAGCAAGAAAACAAAATGTAATAGCTGTACTGTATGTACAAAAATATATAAAACTTGTTTTTTTCCTTTTTAATATGAAAGTAGACCTTTAGAATGCATCATGCTTAAATGATCCATTAACAGAAAAAGTAACAACATAGCAACAGATATACATGAGTGCCTAAGAATGTTTAAATATAAATACTATAAATACTGCACATACAGTACCTAAAATATTATATATGTATTATATGCACTTCTTTTCACATACATATAGTATGTAAACTATACAAATACTATACCGTGTGGTTTTCTGTGGTAATGTTTGATGAGCATGCTAAATAATAAACTGACATTTAAACATTTCTTATGACCTACCCACTATGCTCTGCACAACAAAAATAAAATGAGGACAGTAGAATTTATACTCCAACAGTCTCCATGAGAACACAATCACTAAGTTCCTAAGCAAAAGCTCTATTTAAGAAGGTAACAAGAGAAGCTGCAGTCCTACAGTAGGTGGAAATGAACGCATCCTTCTGCTAATTGGACCCTAGCAAAATTCACAGTTCAATGAATATCCCTGACCCGACCACTTTTTCTACATTCAATACGGTGTTAGGTAAGCTGTGCAAAACCTTACTTACACTGGCTACTTGCCATTTTGTTGCATTCGTCTTTGGTACAAAAACAATCAAAATATGATGTGCAAATATTTCTCTTTTTTATATTAATGTCTCTTTTTAAGTTTTTTTTTAGTAACAATACCCCACCCCAATACCCAGTCAAGTACCGAAAACCAAAGTATTTTTCATACAGCCATCTTATGATACAATGCACAGACTCTGTGGCATATATCTACATTTTCAACATTCCAATGTACATTCATAAAGACCTAAAATACATAATAAATCCAAAAATCTTCACTCCCAAAATCTCTTCTTTAAAAAAGTACACTTTCTTTAAACCTGTAGGAATCATGATCTTCTGTTCTAAAATACAAGGCACAATGAATATTAATTTGTACATACAAATATTAAGAAAACTAAACTTAGGAATTTTACATCTTTCCCTCCCATCCCTACTTACAAAGCCCATTGTATTTTGAATGTGAAGTGATTACAGCCAAAGCATATGGAGGAAAAGAGCATCTGGTTTATCTGTTGAAGCCTCTTCCCTACCGCAGCGTCTCGTGGCCTAACTAACTCGTTGTCCCTTTAAAATCCTCTCCACCAGCTGGAGGGCAACAGGACAACGAAGGGTCATCAGCCCAGTCTGAACCAAGGAGAACCTTCACTGTTACTGCTGTCGACCTTCATCTCAGTGCTCAGAACCAAACCAGTGGGTATTTAAAGAACTGTTAGCGTTCAATAGACACGCACATCTCCTCATTTGCTTGTTTTGTTGTAAACTCTTCATTTGCAACATTAATTCTTCGGTGAAACAAATTTTATTTTACTCTAGCAGAAAGTGGACAGCACAAACTCTCTCTTAGGACGCTGAGAGAAAAAAAAAACTCATTACTTCAGTGACATAGGCAATCTAAAAAAAAAAAAATAGTCAGATTATAGTATTGTGTAGTAGTGAGTGAGTGCATGGCTCAGCAAATATTTAAGGTGTAGCTTTGTCATAGCAAGGTGCCACTTTGCATGGTAAAGTCACTGAAACTATTGTTTGGCCAGTATGGGTTTTTTGTTATTGCTGTCCACTTTCTACTAGCATGAACATGCCTTAGTCAGGTCATGGGTGTCACAAGAAATTCTACTTTCTGTGTGAGTGTTACTGACTGTTGGTTATTAACAACATCAGGAGATTTCTGATTTCACTCATTGGATTGGAATTGGCAACTGGTGGGTGGACAATGAAGTTTGCTGCAAACAAATGGCAGACTCATAATTTGATAAAGAAATACCTCAAATTTACATATTAATGCAAGTGCATAATATAAATATACATACACAAGAATAGGTATATATATTCAAACTAGGTGTGTAGATGTTTCTCTAGATGGCCCGGGCATGCAGAACAGAATAGCATTACAGCAAGACACACAAATGGTGCGGACGGGTTCATCTATGTTGTGCGGGGCCTCCAGATCACCTCTCTACACCTTGGATGTGGGGACACGGAGTCCCACAAGGCCCCCTGTAGGATCTCCCCCACCCGTGTTCTCCAGGATCCGGTTCACGAAATCTGACGTCTGTCCAGCAACGGGTAAGTTCACTGTCGACACAACAGAACAGACCATGATCTACACTTGACACCACAAGGAAATTCGCATTTGCACGTCCAGGTTCCTGCTAGAGATATTCAGCTTAATGATTACAACATGGCTGTTTCTGCATTCAGTAACTGCTAGTATAACATTGCTCTTAAATTCAGGTGAAAAAAATAGTAAGGCTATTACCGGCCACTGTGTACTTTTTACACAAAATTCACTGTACTTCAGGACGCAAAATATACGAAAAATGCACTTTACCGAGTGTCTCTTTGATGAGTCGATCAAGTTTTTCAGACATGCTTGTTCCTTTGTCTTCAGAGAGGTTCTGCACATGCTTCACAATGTCATCCTTGATGGCAGTTATGACAAACAGCAGCCGGTCTACAAATACATAA
Organism: Heterotis niloticus; assembly: GCA_018136845.1. Classification (NCBI taxonomy): domain Eukaryota; kingdom Metazoa; phylum Chordata; class Actinopteri; order Osteoglossiformes; family Osteoglossidae; genus Heterotis; species Heterotis niloticus. The sequence continues at coordinate 21,976,544 of CM030888.1, forward strand.
GAAACACTAACGCATAAAACTCTTCTCCTCACTGTCTTTAAACTTCAGAAAAAGGAGCAGTCTAAATGGAAAAAAGTATATCAAGCTATTTACAGTCAAAAGACCACATCTGATACCCTGGCTTTCATTTTCCTTATTCGCTTATTAGACTAACAGTTGCAAGCAATTTTAAAGACGTAAGTAATTTTAAGAGAGTTCATTTCATTTCTTTGAAATGAATTAAGAATTCAAATTAATGAACATGTAGAACTGAAACTACCATATTCTGTGTTGAGGCCCCACAACTTCACTTTGTTAGCTTCGTATTGCGCCTTCTTCTTTAGCCGGCAAGCCCTGGACATAAAGCAGTGTAGAAAACAGGATGAATAAAATGTGTGTTTCACCTCAGAGAGTCCGAGACGTCGCAGAGTCGGAGACAAATAAATTAACCTACAGAAGGCCAGCCGCAAATGAATGTAAACACCGCAGTGGGTCAACACTAACAGTACACAAAGAGGAGGGAACTTCCCAGATAAAGAAATGTGTCAAGGTGCCAGGCCAGATCCGACAGGAGGCTTCACCTGGAGGCCAGCTTGTTCTTCTCTTTGCGTGAGCGTGGCCGGGCCGTGAGCGGGAGCTCACTCACAGGCGTCAGGTCGCTGATCACCTTGTTGAGCTTCCTGAGCTCATTCCCGATTTGCAGAAGCTTCCGAGGGTTGGGCGTGAGGTCTTCCACATCTGTGCGCCGAGACTTCTTCACGGTGTACTTTCCTGATGCAACAGCGAGCAAGAACGATCATACGCGTGCATGTGCGTGCGTGCATACATACAGCCCACAACAGACAGCACCAGTAAAAATGTGATAAAAATTACTCCTGAGTCTAAAAAGACTGCAATTTCTGCAGTGCTGTGTTAACATTTGTGAAGTACACGACTTGGATTAAAGATCACTATAGCCTGCAAGCAGATTGTCTATTTAATAACAACTTCAACATCAAGTGTATGTGTGTGCAACAGAACAGATCTGCGTTCATAATAAACACAGAGGAATGTGTCTCACAGTTACCCTTGAAGTCTGAAATTGTGTTTTATGATGCACTGTAAAAGAAAGCATGCCAAACAGCAGACTGCCCGCACGTGTTCTGCTGTGCTCTCTGCATGAGTGCACGTGTGCATAATCCGCACGGGTAAGAGGACTGACGCGTCATCCAGAATGCACATTTATTCACCTTGGTGTGGGCCATTTTTCTGGTACATGTTGCTGGGCAATGTGTCCCTGTCCCACTCGGAAGGCTTCAGCATGCGCTCCTGCTTGGAGGGAGAGAGCTGCTCGCTGTACTCCCAGAAGTACCGCCGCTTACCCCTCTTCCGTGAGATTCCCACTGTGACGCCTTTGATGTCCTCCACGGTGTCATTGTCACATCCTGGTAAAGGCCGCAGCAGGGAGGAAGGGAGGGAGGGGGAAATTAAGACCAAGAAAGAATGAGACTCCTCATCTTGGTGGAACAAAGACTGATTGTGCTGGCTTATCTTGTGTCGCTGGCGTTTGATGAACCCGGCAAAGAGAGAGACAACACGACCTTGTTCCTTCTTCACTGTACTTGCTTTATTTACACTGATCTATTAAATGAGTTTCAATGTAGCATTAAGCAAAGAAGGACATAACTGTGTTACATAATATACCTCCGTACTAAATAACTGCTGTACGCCTTAATTGCCTTTCAGGATCACTCATGTTCCTCCAATGCAAACTAATCTGGTTTCTATAAATGAATCTTATATACCTACATCAAAGCTTTCTTTTGTACTCGAATATCCAAAGCATTACAAGCCAGATTTTGTTTACCACGGTAGATCATCTTGTCTTATAACAAACTGGGAACTGAACAACACAAATATGTAAAAAAAAATTTTTTAAAAAAACAATGTTTAAGACATGTACTTCCTGAGGTTCCTGTTTACATAAACCTTACAAGAAAGATTTTTTGTTTACAAATGTGATAATCTGTTCTCTTCATTACTCAGCATTTTTAAATGAAGAGCTGGGCCTACCTGGCTCAGAGAACGTGTCACTCACGTCGTCATCCTTATCTCCCTCATAGTCCTCGTCGTCATCATCTTCCTCCTCCTCCTCATTTTCAGAAAGCTCGTGCTCGCTGCCAAAGCCCTCGTCATGGTCTTCGTCATCTGGCTCCAGATCTTCTGGTTCGTCCTGCTCCTCCTCTTCTTCCTCTCCGTCAGCTGGCTCTTCTTGCTCAGGCTCCTCTCTTCCTACCAGCTTGCCGTGCGTCAGGAAAAGGGAGTAATTGTGCTCTTCCTCCTTCTTCTCCTGTGAGGAATCTGCACCCAGTTTGCCTGAGGAAAGGAGTGCAGGGCTGTCTCCAGCCCCGGAGATCAGTCTGTAGGACGCCACTTGGGCCGTGCCATTCTCTGGTGGCACAGCCAACTGGCTCTTCTCTACATCCTTCCCTCCAGCCAGGGTGCCACAAGATATTGCAATAGTGGCTGTAGCAACGGTCGCAGCTGGAGCGGCGATGATGGAGGCGGATCCTGTGGTAGAGCCTTCTTCGAAAGGGGACTTTATAGTGATGTTGGCTCGTACGGATGCATGATCTGCTGTGGGTGGGCACGGCATGCTGATGTGGACATTGGCCTTGCGCACATAGTCCTTGTTGTCTGATGGAGGACACACCGCCTTGGGTGGCAGTGTCTGGGCTTTAGACTTGGTCTCAGTGCTGGAAGGAACAGGCCATGTGGCCTTCTGAGAACCCTCTGCAAAGTCAGGGAGGTGGCCCCGGGCCAAAGAGCAGTAGGGGGCAGTTGGCTGGGTAAGTGTTTTTTTGGCATGGGTAGAGCCAGAGACAGTGTTTTGCTTCTGGTTCCCCACTAGATCAGGGTGGTACAGTGTATCACACACAGGTTGTGAGTCCTCGCTGTTGAGCTGCGCCAGCGTAGGTGTTTTGCTGATCACCTCCTCATCCTGGTATGGGCTGGAGAAGTCATCCAAGCCCAGAAAGTCCACCTCCTTTGTCCCCCAAATGTCGCAACTGGTGAGCTTAGTATACTTGGTCAGGTCCTCCCAATATGTGTCCCACTGCTCAAAATTTGAGTTACAAGTTGGGTCCCCCTCCAAAACCTCAGACGACTGTTCCATGCCCTCTATCTCCTTGCAGTCCCCAACCGTGAAGACATCGGTTCTTGGGCTCTGTCTGAAAGTCATGTCTCTATCCTAGAGGAACAACCCAAACCGAAAGCATTGAAACAGTTTTGTTAAAATACAAATTCAGCAATGTCTATGTTTTCCGTTTTGGTTTGAAATTACCGGTATTTATTTATCATATTTGACTATTTGACCATATTGTACAGTATAGGGAGTCTCCAACTTACCGATGAATTCTATTCCTGTACCTTTGGATACCAGTCAGTTCTTTCTATATTTCCAACAGTTTTTTCTAAATGTACTCATCTATGACCCAGTTCCACTGCATTCCGTGGTCTACTTGGCAAACTAATTTTGCCACAATGGGACTGCAGAGTGCAACAGAACAAGTTAAATCAAGTGACAAAGTGTGCCTATATGAACACGGATGACATCCGACAACCAGAAAAAGGACATGTGAGGACAGCTCGAGCCTGTCCTTGTTCCTAGGCAGAATCAAATGTGCAAACCTTGCTTCCATGCCCTAGGCAGTCTAGCTAATGGTAATAGATGAGAATTAAAACAGCAGGCAGGACAATACCATAATGTGTCCACACAACACATATCCAACTAACAGCCTCTGTATCACATCTCTCCATGAAGTTGAGGATGCACAGTCTGCAGGAAGAGTGAGTTTTCCGCCACTTACCAGTTCATACATGAAGTCTGGGTCAGAACTGCTGGCTAGCAGATCTGTGCTGGTCAGCACTTGGTCAGCAAAAGCGTCGGTCTGAAAGGCATCCCCAAAAGGAGGATCCATTCCACTGATGCTAGGCTGTTGTGGGAGACACATCAAAAAAGAATCAGTAACATCAATACTCTAAAATCTAAATAACATTCATAAAGGAAAAACTTAGCAAATGGTGGACTCAGTTTATGCTAAACTTTTCCAAACCTTTTATAAATCTAAACCCATAAATCAACATTTGGCTCTTGAGTAGAATTATTATTATTATTATCTTCTTCTTCTTTCGGCCGCTCCCGTTAGGGGTCGCCACAGCGGATCAAAAGCTTCCACTTCCTCCTGTCCGCTGCATCTCTCTCCGTCACCCCAACCACTTGCATGTCCTTCTTCACCACATCCATAAATCTCCTCTTAGGCCTTCCTCTCTTCCTCTTGCCTGGCAGCTCCATCCCTAGCATCATTCCATTAAACAATCTGGTTAAAAACTGCACTGCCATCTCTCCTAAAAACTTCCATGCTTCCACAGGTATGTCATCTGGGCCAACAGCCTTTCCATTCTTCATCCTCTTCATAGCTGTCCTAACTTCCTCCTTGCTAATCCATTGCACTCCCCTATTCATAATCCCTACATCATCCAACCTTCTCTCTCGTGTTCTCTTCATTCATCAACCCCTCAAAGTACTTTCCATCTGCTCAAGACACTCTCCTCGCTTGTGAGTACATTTCCATCATTATCCTTTATCACCCTAACCTGCTGCACATCTTTCCCAGCTCGATCCCTCTGCCTAGCCAATCGGTACAGGTCCTTTTCTCCCTCCTTAGTGTCCAACCTGTTATACAATTCACCATACACCTTTTATTTAGCCTTTGCCACCTCTCTCTTCGCCCTACGCCTCATCTCTTTGTACTCCTGTCTACATTCTTCATCTCTCTGTCTATCCCACTTCTTCTTCGCCAGCCTCTTCCTCTGTATACTAGAATTATTATTATTATACACCCTGATATCCAAGGGTAACTGGTTCCTAGAAATTGCTTGAATATCATGAACTCAAGTTTTGGGAAGCTATTTCTGTTATTTCTTTATTATTCGTTCTAGGTTCATCCAGAAACCCCACTAAATTTACACAAAACATTCCTAACACTCTAAAATACCTGTTTCAGCATGATAAAAACACTTTAAACACCAATTGCCTACTAAACAAACAGTTAATGAGGTCATTTAAATCAATTTGTATGTTTGTATGCAGTAATTTTTTAAATTTAGTAACATATTTTACATTTTTTCCTTATTATAGGTTGCAATATGATCAAACATTTAATAGTTAAATTTCTTCTTCTTCTTCTTTCGGCTACTCCCGTTACGGGTCGCCACAGCAGCTCAATTGTTTCCACTTCATTTAATAGTTAAATTTATTTGAAAAATTAAGAAATGAAACAAAAACGGAAATAATAATCAAATTTACCTCCCATAATGGCCTTCAACTCTAATGAACTGTTAAAGGAGTTCTTACTGACTTAACAGAAGCGAACAAAATCACATTTAAACACAATGGCCACACAAGCCTGAGAATGCAGATGTTGTGTGCAATGCTGCCAAATAGCTTTGCAGTTGTACTTATGCAAATTTCATTTCTTAGCTGTCACTGGTTATGCTGGGATTTCTTTAATCAGATATCAAGTCAGGAATTATATAAATTGCATCTTATATTGGGAATTTAGAAACTAAGACCACCATGTACCTTGGTATAGGTGTACAGTATATGTTTCTTAGAATTATAAAATTTACCCTGATCACTGATACTGTAATAGGGATCACTCTGGACATATGAGCCAACAACTTTTAGATGACAGGTCCATAAGTTTAACTTCTTTGCCACCCACCATAAATGTGGGGTAAAGGAACAAATGGGTAAGCAGGTGAATCAAAATTTGTCTGGAGCTCTTACCTGAGGCATTGCCAAGCGCAGTGCTTCGGTATTTACTCGGAAACTTTTTTGCTGTCTTTTGTGTCCAGCCGTTTCCAGTTTTCTTAGATGCCAGCAAAAATAAAAAAAAAAGTCTTTCTACTGAACAGCCCCAGGGGCTTGCGTATGTATGCTTGCGTAGCCTTCCTCAGGTGTGTATTCTCTGCTGCTGCTGCTGCTGCATAAAAAAAAAAAAAAAAACAGTGCAGAAGTTTACAATATACATTATGTCTACACATTAGAAAAGATCATTTGAGCCAAATTATAGTTACCAGTGACTTGTGTGCTTTTTGTGAAAAGATATTAAAATTAGAGCTAATACCTTTTACCAATTTCTGTCCAAGATTATGTGTTCAAGAGTTAACTTAAATAACCAAAACTAAACTGGATATAATTACGCAAAGAGGCTTTAAGTTTTATCTCTCAGAAAAGACTATTCTTGACTCACGTCAATATTTGAATGTATGAATAACTGTAAGTAGCCACCAGTATGTGAAAGTATCAATTAAAATTGTGACAGAAATGTTAATCGATTCTAAGTGGTCCATAATCTAAGGTATTACAAGAAATATGTGTATTGCAGAATTCACATGCCCAAAAAGCACAGCAACATGTCTGAACAGAAAGCAACTGCACAGCCTGTTTGCAATCAAGCCACTAGCTACAAACACCCGCTTTGCTGGCTCAGGTAAAGTGGGACTGTACATGTAGCCATGTTTGATATGTTCACACATCTAATTTACTACATCTGTAGTGTTTCCAATCTTTTTTAAATGCAACTACTTTTTTCTTTATGGGTTGTGTATACCTCTGCCAGATATTTTTTATTATGCTTTTATTGTGCTGTCCATCTGGGCTATTCTGTAACACCTTTGGTCATCTGTGCTATTTTACATAGACTGTAAATAAGAACACAACCATTCTTCCTGCTCTCTCCTTTCTCCTGGTTGGGCCATCTGGCCCTGAGCTCAAAGCTGACCTCCAGTGCCCAGACCCAGGGCTTGAGGCAGAATCCAGCTAAAGGAACAAAGTACAGTCTGAACTGGTCAGTTTACAGTAGAAAATGTCCAGGCACTATCTTCTGGGACAAAGATATTCATAATTATCCCTCAGGCCATCTAGTAATATAACCACTGACTGCCTACCCATGACCATCTAGCACTACATGTCACATTCACTCTCCTCATAACAGTAGAAGCAAACCTGTTACTCGACTTATTTCTAATTGTTCCGTGTAATCAGTTTCCTGCCGAGGTGTGGGAAATATTTTGTTTTTGAAAAATGATGTTCTATAACGAAAATAAATCCATCCCCACGAGAAAATATTTCCAAAACAGTAGAGCCTTCCTTGTGACTGCCCACCGCCTGCCCTCTTCAGTCAGCTCAGCAAGCCTATAAAAATAGCTCCAGTGTATTACCTTCCACTGGGCCCAGCTGAGCCTCATTGCTCTGGAGGGGTTAAGATGTGTGCAGGTGAACCTTGGGATAATTCATCCACATCACCAAAACTGACCTGTGTACACATTTACATTCATTCATTTACCAGATTCTATTCTCAAAAACAATAGAGAAAGGATTTCTAGATACTATTCAGCCTTTACCCAAAATTACTTACAATGTTAGATCCACTATACTCCCTTCAATCATTGTCCTATCTATGGAGCAGATCAATGTAACACACAAACACACACAACCAAGGGAAAACCCACATGAGCCAAGACCAAACAAAGACTAATTCAAACTCCACACAGACTGAACCAAATTCAGACCCACATCCAAATGCACAGCCCAGCAGCTATGACCTCCACATGAAACTACTACAAGAGTGCATGTAAAATAAACTTAAAATAAATGTACCTGCTGCAGAGGTTCATATAATGGTAAGTGGAATTTGTCAGGTGTCACAGACAAACCCTTGCAAGTGCACATGACATGTTGTGAATGGGGAGCCACCCCTCTGCTACCAGTGCAGCATGTTGCTATTAATATACTCACCACTTCTCAGAAACTCACTCCCATACCCAGTGTATTTGTATAAAAACATCAGACTCCAAAGCAAAAAGGAGAAAACACAATGGTGAAGCAGTTCTTCCTGTCATTTCCAACACATCCTCAGTTCATACAAGCCCAGCTTGTGGCTAATCCATTTATTTTTTGCCTTCATTTACAGCAACAATTGTAACAGTTGTTAAAAATGACTTCTGGCATTAATTTATTGAAGCATTAACAGTTCAGTTAACAGACTGTCTTAAAAGGGTGTGCTATTTCTTTCCATCTGCATGGATAACATCTGTGTAATTCTTTGACCCCACCCCTAAATGACATAATTTCTGTGAAGATCTTTATTTCTGATGCATGTTGTTTCAGAATGCTTGTCAAAATTGAGAATCTACACAGGCTGATATGGATAGATGAAAATTTAAATCTTGACTTTTATCTTCAAAAACAACCATGAAGTTAAACTTTGGAGAAAATACACACATTTAAAATTCAATAAAATATGCTGTAACTATATACATTTCAAGTGAGTAACATTCTATGATACATGAATGACCCTTTCGAATTCCCATCAGTGGCGAAAATTAACAATGACACTGGGAAAACAGAGGTACAGAAAGGGCAGAGTGGCACTGCTGCAGTGGAAGTTAGTTTTAAACCTCCCAAAATGTGTTAATAGTGGTCAACAGCTAAAGTTGTCACTTCTTTTGCCAATCTGAACAGTACCACAAATAACCACAGGGAATAAGGGTTTTGCATTGGAGCCACACAGACACCAATAAGCTGCCAGGCACAAGATGGGGGCCATCTGTGCAACTTCATTACCTTGGCTGAAAGCACCCATCAGGCAAAAACAGAAATAAGGCTAAGAAATATTTATGTGATATATTTTTGTTGTTTTTTGTTTTTGTTATAATTGTACCTACACATTCATTTTCTATATTTATTTTTTTAAGTCATTTATGTTACCCAATATGTATTAAACACATACATATAGTATTTATACATGTTTCTATTAGTTTGCAACATTAAAACAAATCGGCAGTGATGTGCATCCATCCATCCATTATCTATAACCACTTGTTTAATGCAGTCGCAGTGGTTCAGAGTCTGTCTCCGAAACACACAGTACAACCTGGGTGGATGCCAGTCCACTGCAGGGCAATCATCCACATTCATTCACACAGACACACTTTGGGCAACATAGACTCACAAACTGAACTGAAACACATGTCTTTGGACTGAAACCAGAACAATCTAAGCAAATACAAGGCAAACATGCAAAATCCCAACAGGTTAAACCAAATTTAAAGCTATCCCTGAACCCATGTTCCACCTCCCTGGAGGTTTGATGTACCAGTGCGTCATGCTGTGCCACCATGCAGCATGCAATCATATCACACAACCATAAAATCTGAAAATGCAACTGTATGTAGAAAAATTGCCTTGAGTTATCCCTTAAGGACATTTCTATTTATTTAAAGTGACTTCCACAGTTACAAAATTTACAAATATACGCATGAATTCTGTGTTGCAGGGCGTATTAGCAACCCTGAGACAGTGTGCTATTTTTGCCTTCACCCTTCCTTGCCTGGCCAAAGACATGAGACAGGTGACCACAGGAGGGAAGAGGGCACCGGTGATGTCTGAAACATCCCACGCACACTTAGGAGGCTAAACCCTTGAGTAGGCAGTTGTCCACCCCAAGCTGCAGACTTTGCTGGCAGAATTGCACAGGTTTGTCTATGGCTGTGATGAGCTTTGCCACAATGAGCTGAACCAATTCCATCTAATCAACGGACGTCCAATACGATCCCTCAAGGAATCCATAGGTTTTTAGCTTTCACTTTAAAATGTGCTGAACTGCCAATGACTAGTTTTTGGCCCACATAAAACAACCTAGAAGAGCAGCTGTCAGCTAGAGTATATGAACCGTGTATGCTGCATTATTACCTTGATATTATCCCAGTAGGTTCAAAAAGGAAATCATTATCCCTACACTGTTAAATAAATGGACCCTTTAGAAATGCTATAGCTGCATGTAAAAGCAAATCTGTTGTACACTTTCAGGTAAACCCTAGGAGTCCTGAAGCTTTCTGTTACTCCACAGGTATTAAACGCCTGTCAAATACCATCCTACAAAGGCTAATTACAGACATTTTAAAGACTGCGATTAGACTGTCTGTGCCAAAGAAAACAAGCCCAGTGCCCTGTCAATAAATACTCGCACTGAATAAGCTGGAATAAATGGCAGGAATTCAGTGCAGGGACTGCCAGCATGTCTGCTTTCAGATATACTTTGTGCAGCTTCAAGATAAAACTTCCCTCTGACCACCTAGTGGATTTTTGGGGTGAAAATATGTTTTTTTTTCCCATTCTTGACAAAAAAATAAAAAAATAAAAAAAAAAAACATAAAATAAGAACTCTTGCGACAGGTCAGTCTGCCCTTTTTCATTCACGTTAGCACAACAAGATGCCAGTTGTAATGTCTGGATCACATCTTTCAGTAAAAGCCACCAATCCACAGTTCACAGTTTACGTGCAGTGTATTATGGTGCCAGGCAGCTGTCAAAGATTACAACAAACTTATGCAATACTGTACATCTCCATGTTCTAATTTGACCTGTGTCAACCTTCGCTTGCGACAGAAAACTGCAAGCTGAATTTCTCCCCCTCGGTGATGGACAAGAGTGCAATAAAGGACATAAAAGTAGTAGTAATTCTGTCTGGCCAAGATGACAGCTGTAGAGGAAGTGAATCAGGTCTTTTAGCCTGTGAAAATGCAGAATGTGTTAGGCACAGATGCCAACAATGTCAATGATTTTCACACCAATATAAATTATGAAACCTGTGGCACACAGGAAAGCAGGTTCAAAAACTGAGAACGATGAAAATCTTCCATCTCAGAGGTACACGTTGCTGTACGGTTTGACAGGTGCTGGTGGGAGGACTTTGGTCCAAGAGATTTTGTATACCTGTGTCCTGCTGGTAGATTTCCGTGTTCTATAGTTTATCATAGCATTGTTTGCTACATCGTGTTTTATTAACATACCCTTATTACAGTTTTAATTTTAAAATTGAGTTGTGTTATTGTGACAGGCAGATGTGATGGTCAGTTGCAACATCTTACAAAGATTTTGCACAGTTCATTTTTGGGACTTCAAATGAGACTACTTACACTCATAAAGGCTACATCATTGTGAGTGCAACCAGCATCCAGCTTGTATGTATCAAACTAGTAAAACTGTCTGGAAGTCCTTACCAAACAGACTAAACAGAAGATTTAGTCTTAGTCTAGTACCTTCATAGGAAAGGAGGTGAGGTCACAAGCCATTCCAGTCCCTTGAGCTAATACCCCATAACCAAATCTGCAAAAAGATACTATGGCACACAAACATCTGCCCTCAATGACAGTTTATTTTCCACTGTAGGGAGGTTAGTGAACTGCTACAATGAGCTACTTTGGATAAAAATGTATTACTTTTGATACAAAGCTTCCTTTTAACATTTTTCCCCTGTATCTAGTATTAAATGAGTTGTCTGCTGACTTTTTCTTGAATCAATTTAAATAATGACAACATTAACAGTCATTTCCTCAGTCCTTCAATACATTTTTTCTTTATAAAGTTTCTATAGAAAAGCAATTCATAGTAGAAACATTTTTGACTACTTGGACCAATTGAGGTGATGCAAAAAACTAGCATAGAAACTGGCTTCCCTTGGACTAAATCCTACATCCCTTCAGTTTTCTTTCATTTATAATAAGGCAGTTCCCAAGATCTCGATGTGGACAAAATGAGATGCAACTGAAATATACACTATACGGCCAAAAGGATGTGGACACTTGGGCATCACACGCATATGTCCAGGTTAAACATTCCATTCCAAACCCACGGGCATTAACATGGAGTTGTTCCCCCCATTCAACCACAAGGGCATCACTGAGGTCAGGCACTGATGGGCAAGAAGGCCTGGCTCCCAGTTGGCATTCCAGTTTATCCCAAAGGTGTTCAGTGGGGTTGAGGTCAGGGCTCTGTGCAGCCACTCATGTATTTCCACACCAACCTGGGCAAACCATTTGTTTATGGAGCTCATTTGTGTACGGGGTGGGCACGGTAACACTGGAGCAAGAAAGGAGTTCTTACCCAAACTGTTGCCACAAAGCTGGAAGCACACCATTGTCTAGAATGTGTTTGCAAGCTGCATGGGTGCAGCTGGAGCAGCTCAGCTCAGTCATTACAAGGTGTGTCCAAATACTTTTGGCCATATAATGTGCCAAAAAATATTTTATTGGTTTGGTGACTACTGACAGCAATCAAACATTTCAAGTTCATGAAAACAACAAGCTATATATAAAAGTTTTAATTTCTGTGGCCCACAGACTGTATATTATACATGGTGGTTTCTGGAAAAACCTTCTTATACTGATAATTGTGGAGTAACCTTCAATTATGAATCATACAGGTTAATGGGTAGTTATGTAAGGTTTCACAGACTTACTGTTTATTAAAAACTGTTGTCCTAGGCAGGGCCATGATAGTCCAGAGCATAACCCAGAAACATAAAGTCCTAGGCTAGTCAAGGTATTACCGTAAAAAAGATGCCAGCCTATTGCAGTCCAGTCACACACTCATACATTCACACCTAATGAGAAATTAATTACCAATGCACCCAAAACATGTATTTCATCTATGGATAGAGCACCCAGATGAAACCCACATGAGGAAAACATGCAAACTCCACACAGACTGAAAGGAGATTGAATAACTTGTGATTCTTAATTGTTTATAAAAGTTCTGCCCTTATTTGACATGCAGTAATTATGAAACTATTGCCTTCAGAAAGTAATCCCTCCTCCAAGCATTTGATTGTTTCTCATTCTGCTGTTGTAGTCGAATGAAACCCTACTTTAATAAGATTTTTTCCACTCGTATAGAAGTTATTTTCTATAATGTTGAGTAAATATTTGGATGTCTTCAGAATTTTATGAAAAATAAAAATCTGAAAATTACTCCATTTATAAGTATTCAAGACCTTTAATAAACTTTGGGTGAGGTACGGCATATTATTTATCTTGAGAGATCATATTAAAAACATTATCAAGGTATACCTGAACATACCTTGTTACAACTATAACAACAGATTGTTGTCATGAAGACCAAACAGATGTCTGTGGAACTCTAAGATAAAGTTGTTAGGTGGAAAAAACTGAAAAAGGTTATAAAAAGATTGGCAATGCTTTGAGCCTTCTTAGGAGCACTGTGAAGTTCATTGTAACAAAATGGAAAAAACTACCAAGATTAGGTCATCCTACCAAATTGCATAAATGGACAAGAAGGGTAACTGTTAGAGAAGTGACCAAGAAGTCAGCTACAGCACTGATAAAACTATAGAATTCCTTGGTTGACAAGGGGGAAACTGTCAAGACTACAGCCTCTCTGAGAGAATAGATAGAAGGAAAGGCATATCAAGTCATATCTGGAGTTTGGAAGAGGTCATGTGACAAAGTTTGAAATCTTTTGGGAGGAAATTTTGTGGTCTTTGGCCTGAAAGCAAAGCACTATCAAATACAGCCCAACACCCATGTAACAACATCCCTAACGTTAAGCATGGTGGTGGCAGCATCATACTCTGGGGTCGCTTTTCATCAGGAGGAACCGAAAAACTTGTTGCCATCAAGGGCAACATGGACGGAGCCAAATACAGGAAAATCCTTAACTAGTCTTAGTTAGCCAGAGAGCATTTAAGGTCAAGATTCATTTTCTAGATAGGACATTGACCCAAATTACAATGGAAAAACTAAAAAATACCTCAAAAACAGTGAATACTTCTATAAATGAGAAATGTCAGTCTTTCATTCTGGAGAAACAGTGTTCCTTAATAAAAATGTTTTTATTCATAAATGCAAAAAAAATTGTGGGAAAAAATTCAAAGAGGTAAATAGTTTCCAAAGGCACTGTACAATCATGCATTCAGCCTTTGTTTGTCTAAGCTGATTTATGGCTTGCAAGGGCTACAGGTGGGATCCATCCACACTAAATCTGGTTTCATCAGGTTCACTCTTAAGAAACATTCCTAAAAAAAAAAAAAATCTTGCACTTTTGTGTATGAATAACTATTATAAATTTTAGTGTATGAGTTACAACGTGTCCTCAGCCTGCAGGTCTGCTCTACTTGACATACAGGGTTGAACTGAGGCTTTGCTTACTAACAGGAAATATTTCTCTATGTTCCCCATAACAGAAGCACAGAACTGACTGCTTTGGGCTCAGGCATTCACTTCCAGCTGTGACCATCAGGTGTATTTCAGAGCACACCACAATAAAATGTTTACTGTTACATAACACTGTTTTCTCCTCATCTGGTCTTTGCAGAAATACAGACGTTAGTAAATTTGCATACTGACTGATAGTCATGTATGGTTTTGCTATGCTTGAAGGAAGCATTGAACATCATTCTCTCAGCTGTGTTTCCAAAATCCTCGTGCAGATATTGCAACTCTTCTGAGCTGTACATTGATTTGGAGAAAAGCATTCACTAAATAAATACATGTAAAGGTAACATCAGTGTCTCACAGCACCTTGGATGTGCAATCAATTGCAGGCTCAATCCACACTCAGTCTGTTTGAAGGTTGCATGTTCTCGCTGTGCTTGCCGGGGTTTCGTTCGGATGCTCTGGTTTCCTCCCAAAATTCAAACTGTTCATATGTTCGGACTGGTATCCTGTTCAGAGCATATCCTGCCTATCACCCGATGTCTCTGGAACAGACTGTGAACCATCAGGATCCTCCACTGCACAAGCAGTTACTTGGGAAACATATTTTAATTTTGCTTTTTTAACTTCTGGCACTGCAACAGGCATTATTCAGGTATGTTTCCAGAGCAGAAGAAAAGTTCAAAAACTTCATAACAATAAATGCCAATGATGGGTTGTTTAAGTGCTATTAAGCCTTCTAGTTACTTGTACCTTGTAGCTTACAAAAGTTATTTACAAAACAAGCTAAAGAATTACCAGCTAACTTCTGTTGACGTTTTGAAAAGAGAGGAATAATTATTGATTTTTACAAATGAATTATTAATAATTGATTAATAATTGATTTTTATTGATTCTATTTATTAATTGTTGACTGCAATCAACAGTAAAATTAACAGGAATAAATCATTTAAGACAGAATTAACTGAACTCAGAGTGTTATCAATTTGGAAACATAGCGATAAATACAACCTCTGCCACTTTGTACTGCTTTATATTGGAAAATAATTACTTTTGTTAATATGTTTATGACAATCTGCCAACTAAGCAGGTGATCCCACTTGGTAAAATAATACCTGTCTTCTACTAAGGCAACTGACAAATCATGTCCAGTTTGTCAAGCATTTTTCACAAACTGCAACAAAATGGAAAATATAATCACGTTTTCAACACTTCTTCAAACAAGATTAGCTTGCGTAATATTAATACTAATGATTAACAAGTCACTGGAATATGGATGACAATAAAAAATATGCACCACATAAAAATGATAAAAACAAACATGTTTTCAATATGATAAAAATTATGTTGTTTTAATGTATGATTCTAATATGTGTTTCATTAAAATGCTGTACGAGTATGTGTCATATATGAGAGTAATTATTTGGGGTTATTTCTTTAAGCGGATGTATATTTCTGTGCATAGTTAGACTTTGAACGTAAATACGTAAAACGTAGCGTGTATGCGTTGTATGAAAAAAAGATTAAAAATGAATGCAACCTGCAAGTTTGCATCTCCGTATTTTAATTTAGAAGTTTGTGTAAAACACACATACACGACCGTATGCAAACTAACATTTTTGCCACCCCACTAACAGTGTGAACTGCTTAAAGTGACAATAGCAAATTAAATGTACAGCATTCACTTTTCAAAACTAAGGAAAATTTGAGGTGCTTTATGTGTAAATGCATTTATTGCCACCTCTGCTACTGTTGCAAACAAATAAATATATTAAAGTTCTTTGTGTGGTTATGCATTTGTTGCCTCCTTGTGCTACTGCTGCACCTGATCCACTGTATTCCCTTATTGCATTGTAAAAGAAATGTCCAAATAGATATTATTGCTTAATAGTAACTAAAAACATGGATTGAAATGATCAAATACATAAATGATTTCTATTTTATACCCCCCCCATGTATCTTAGAAAGATAACCAAAGAAAATCTAAAGTGCCCCCAGCAAAAATGAAAGGGTTTTTTCCCCTTATGTTTAGGTTTTTTCAATATGTATGTTTTTTATGATATTTATGGCTTGTGGTTTTTCTATTTTTCTGAAACATTTTTTGTGACAGTCTGCAAAATTTGAAATATGTAAAATCAAAGTCTATTAAATTGAGAAAGGACTGTATTTGCATGTGTTCATTTAGCAGAAGCTTTTCTCCAAGGCAAGTGCACACATGTGCCCGCACACAAATATATATTACAGGCAGTTTAGGGTGACCAATGCAGTTGAAACACATATCTTTGGATTGTGACAAGAAACTTATAACACAGGGGCATTGTAAA